>OZ012705.1:3648874-4248874 GCA_963942595.1 Cylloceria caligata | reverse complement strand
CTACCTCGATTTAAATATGAATATCTTCGAACAGATCCTTGGAAACTTGGAAGAATCATTTTGTCTGATTCAATTCCTGCTCTCATTACAAATCATAATTTTTCAAATATTCATGAATTTTTGTAAAGCATTTCTATAGGAGCATCTCTACGACGAATTACAAAGTTTCTATGGTAACGGATAAAAGGGAGACGCCTTTTACACTGTAACCATATCTCCAAGCTCAGATCGAGTATGTCATTACACCGTAATGATGCTGCTACTCGTCTGCAGCGTAAGTAAAAATACAACTGCCGGAAAGTGCTGAAGAAGGAGATTGTTAAACAGCTTTCACGACATCACGGTCCGTATTATATTTTCTTTTACTTTTTTCATACAGCCAAAGATATTTTACGATAAAGGAGATACTTACGGAAATTCGATGCCTCTAACCTATTATTTAGGCAGTAATCAATGAACTTTATCAACAATCCGTTCTACACTATTATTTATACAGATGTCAACCGATGAATGCTCGGTGCAACAGTTGTTCAGTCCCTTAATGGTTTGTATTCCATCAATGTTTCTTTGCCTTCTACACAAAATGAGCATCGTATCTGTTGAATATTGCAGGCTGCAGCGGGGATTAACGAGCGCATTGGATTTTACCCTCTCGGTATACTCGAGAGCAAATAATACTGGAATATCAAGAGCGCTCTCCACGCATTTCTTATTTTTATATTATTATTTTTTTTTAATAACCGTACCTTCAACAGATCGGTACATAGTTGAGGCCATCTGTCGATATGAGTTGAGTTTCTCATTGAGAAACGTAAAAGTAAGGGGACATGCGATTATCACGCGTTACGTCGACTTATTCTGACGTTGATTTATCAGTGCACACGGATAGCACTGGGAGCGTTGCACCCGCCGTGCTATTGCGGAATCGAGAATTCATGGAATATAACGCATAGAACGAAACTACTCGTGTCTCGGGACCTCCAGTCCTTCTCCAACTAGGGTTCCACGACAGCTGTCTAGTCAGCTGGAATCGTCGTCACGATGATGCCTTTGGTATCACTCTAGACCGTGGCTCTTGTTGTCTGTACCTCTCTCGCTATTCGTCAAGATTCTAGTTACGAAATGCTAAGACAAATATTCCTATTATCGGATTAGTATTATAATGATCATTAATATATTTATAAACACAATTAATGTCATTATAAATATTATTATCGTTGATATTACTGTTACTCTCATGGGGATTGCAGGAACGGTCAGCTTTGCCTGTCACTTTGCGGGAAAAAACTGCAACGCACCAGTTTTTTATGTTTCTCCTTTTTATCAACTTAATAATTTTAGAATTTACTTTATAATATATAATGTCAATGTATGCATCAGTTTTCACAAAGTATAGTTAATAAACAACGTACAACAATACGTACTGCAGATGTTTCCAGTTTATTTCGCTTTATATTTTTCTAGAATATCCTTTGTCCGCAAAGTTTATTATTAATGTGTTTTATTAACGTTTCTCTAGTGTTCTATCTCTATCTGCCTGTTTTTTCGTTACATCTACAGCTCTTGTTCTATTTTCTTGTTTCGTCCCTTTCCTCTGTTCTTACGAGCAAAGCACCGCTTTGTTTTTTTCAGTCCCAGAGTAGTAGATTCCGTATATACCCCGACACCACCTGAGCACGCCCATCTATAAACGAGATTTATCCGAGAAAACGTTTTAGCAAAAGTTTGACTCCCACGGGGTCGAAGGTTGCTGCGAGGCACACCTGACTTTGCACGTTGCTACCGCGAATCAAATGTGGATTTCGAGTTTTCGTTCGCTGCCGTTCTTTTACCTGCCGGCCCCTGCGTCGCGAGTTTGCCGATCGCCAGGCTCTCCACCATTGCCGAGGGATACAGTTTTGCTGATAGAAAATATATTTCACCCCTCAATTTAAGCGGGCGGCTCTATTCCAGGCCAGCCAACCACTGAGAGTACCAGGGATATATATATATATATATATAATTCCAAATGCATTATACACAACTCCGCCTCGACTCTGAAAGATCGCGTCCGTGCTCGAGATCCTCGCACAGCCCGAAGATGGATTGGCGAGTCGGCTAAATACATCTTCCCACTGAGAAGTCCGATACCTATGGGGATATTTGTAGGATATATATCAAAACCCTTGAAAAAATTACTATCGAAACCTTCTATTTTGTCAATCCATGCCGACTTTGTGTCATTTTAAAAACAATGAAAAATATCAATAGATCATGATTTGATCATAAATATTATGCCTTTCAATTCCGCCTTACATCTCCCGCTGATTCCTAAAAGTTGTGATAAAAATCCGATAAAGCTCCATCGAGTAAAATAGCTTGAACAGCTGCGTGCCAATGCACTTGTTTCGAAACTGCCGACTATCTTTTCATATTGATACGTGCAATTGTGCTTATACACAAATATTATTATATATGGACATACAGTTGAATGTATTATTAGCGTTATCACGTAAATAAGCCAACGTGGAGCTCCAGCCGGAAATCGCTAGGGAAAATCACTCGACTGGAGTCTCACTTCCGCATATTTACCTCAATTAATACTAGAATTACCAGTGTTGATACTAATGGTATCATCGCGTTCCGATGCGATTCGATTCCGAATGGAGAAGTTATGGTGATATTTGGTAAAAAGAAAAAAAGAAAAGAGACCTGAAATTACTATAGTTTTCTTTGACTTTAATAAACGTATTTCACTGTTGGTAATTTAGGAGCGAGACCGATCACGTAAAAAATATTAATATATTGAGTATATACATCAAGATAGGTGAATATTACAGGAACAATGCCGCTGAACTCAACCTGCCAGAGATGATCTTACGAATGCATCTTCGGACAGTACCAGTGACAACTGATGAAAGTGCACATTAATTCCCCTGATGTCATGTAGTATAATGCATCTTTACATCAACGAATCCTTTACCGGTGACGCTTTGTTTCCATCGTGATGACTCGGTAATGTCTCGCAAGAGTCGAGAAAAAATAAAATAGCAAGGATGAACAAGACCAACGCGGGTATGCGTTATGGTGAAAAAATAATGAAAGAGAAAAGGTCTGCTAAAGCCTCGTTCTAGCCTACAGTTGAGTTATTGCACATCTTCCTGGCCCTTGCTATGTTTTATCGGGATAATCTTCGCCCCGGAGAGTGTGTAATTCCTCGAGGCTGCTTGGGAAACCTAAGAATCAGATATAGCGAAGTGATGGAGAGCTACAAAAAAGTAGGAACAATGAAACGTTGGTAATTGAGATATTTCGTTCTTCATCGTAATGGATCTTGCTGATTCGTGTAGCACCGGATGTATCAACGAAAATTTAGTACGAGTTCGCTCGTGAATTTGTCGACGCTGATTAAATTCAATGTATTTAAAGGACATAAAAACGAGAGCTATTTACTTTTTGGCCACTTTCATCACAGGGGAAAGTTTTGAAGGAAGATCTTGTAGATACCTTCGTTATTAATGATTCGATTAATATTTTTACACCGTCAATGTAATAAATTAAATAAACTTATCGGCGAAGCTGGCGATCTAGATAATTTAGATATTTATTTAAATGTTTTAGCTACCTCTAAGAAAAGCCCACGTGAAAGACTGAAACGTCATCAGATCGGAGTTACGGGAGCGCGTTAAATATTCAACAAAACTATTATTACATTTCCTCGATAGCTACATTCATCGATGTTATTTTATAATTTATTACTTATTCACGATATGTATACCAACTTGTAACGAATACACTGATGGAATGAATGAGATAGAAAAACTACTTTTGGAAACCGAAAGAACAAGTTATAAATTTTAAATATTTAGGGTAATTCAATTAGCTAATGGTCGCTAGTTTACCAGAGGCAAACAGGACAGTCCACTTCTTTACACACTCGATATTTATTTCCTACTACTATTCCACACTTAATCGGCGTATTTTCATATCATTTTAAAAATACAAGTGTGGGTTACGTGTAATCGCTCGATCGAGGCTTTGACTCTCTGCAAGTTTGAATTTAACATTAATTCAACAATAATAGAAAAATGAATTCGTTTATCGATACTGATATCGCTATAAAAGGTTAATTGTTTCAAGATCCAAGAATTTGTGATTGAGTACTATTTTCATCGATGTTACCTGGTAAACTTCTACAATATGTTTATAATAATTGTACAGATATCTTTGAATGGATTTATTAATCAATGCTGGAATCCATAGATAATGCTTTGTTATATGCTCTACCGATTTTCATTTGTCATGAAATAATTAATCTAATCCGATTAAAAGTAACGTAACGTAGCATCAGCTGTGGATTCCAATACAAAAATGTATGAATTTCATTTCCATCCTGGCTGGAGGTGAATATTGATAAATTTTTAATGAATTTAATATACTAAAGAGAAATATAGTAGGTAGATTGCATATTTTGATTAATAAAAATAAATATCGATATCTTTTTGATTTTTTATGTCTCTGTTACCGATTACATTCGTATATAATATCACCAGCTGTGCTTTGCTGGCGTCCCTTTAAGGCTAGCGCTTTATGTCCTTCTTCCTTATCGCCTTTTATTCTCTCTTAATTTTTTTTCTATAAATTGTATACGAGATAAATACTTTTCTCGTTCCAGCGAAGATTTTTGTAATTTTCCGCGTTCTCTGTACCGTGATTAAATCTCCATTGCCGGATAATATTTCCCACACACTGTAAACCCAGAGAGGACGAGGGAATTCTGCCGCTGTAGGTTCTGACTTGATATTTAGGGCCTCCGTGTACCATTTATTTTGAATGCGATACGGATAAAACGTAAGACCTGAAGCATTGGTCGAACACGTACGACACGACAGTTTTTTTTCCAATTTCAAGTATACAGAGGTTCTAAATTTTGGCAGCAGTCCCTGTTCGGTGCTCTCTCGCATTTTATTTCTCGCTCTCCATCTCTCTCGGACATTTCAACCGAGATAAAATACAAGCGTTCCGGTATACTCGAGACCGAGCGACAACATAATAGCGATAGGACTTTTAATTTACACAATAATTGCATCGTACCACTCGTAACTTCATTGTACCGCTTAAAAGGCATTCCTTGGGAGGGAGAGAGCAGCTAGACGCGGACGACCACGATTTTCGTGATTCGCTCGTTATTTTATTGTCATACTGAAATTCCTTGTTAAGTAAGTGGAGAAAAAGATTTTTTTAAGTTATGCGAACAATAAAAATAACAGAAATAATCTTATACAATAAAGTGTCATACAGACACATTATACCTCGCTACACGTGCACGGTTTCGTGTATTAATTGTTTATTCAGCTGTTGATATCACATTTTTCACCTGTCAATTTGCCATGTGTCGGAATATAGTATCGCCCCGCGCAATTCCTAAGTTATTGTTTCTTCATTGCAATTCAAACGCTGTATCGTCGTTAACAAACAACGAACAAAACCACATTAAAAATAGAATACTTGCTGTGGAGCAGGTGTCCATGATAGCGTTAGGTTTTGACAAGGTTTTTGACCAGAGGGATTTCATACTTCCGCAATAGGGAACCCTTACCGTTGGTCTGTTTATCGTTCTTACAAACCTGTTTCTCGAATGGATGATATCATCGTTGCTCACGAATCCAACGATCGTCTCCCGCCTATTGCAATAAGCCGATTGACTGTCGGGAAAGATGCAGAAGGCGATCATCCTGAGTTGCCTCTATCTATATACTTGGGTCACAAGATTCTGGACTGACCTGATTGCTGACCTCCGGGTTGGAGGAGCAATCAGGCAGAATTATTTATAAACATCGCCCACCCGTCCTATAAGTAAGTCAGAGCCCTACAGAGGTGATCGGGTGAGAGGTTTTTCCCAAACGTTATACCATGAAATTATTTCGCAAATATTTCTCAAGTTGCTTTCACCATTTATTCTTGTATCAAGTAACGCGGTAGCATCTCGACGACATTTAAAAAAAATTACAATATTCATGTTTCCACTGTATCGTACTCAAATGTCGAATGCCCTGATGAACATTGGCTCAACTTTCTGTACAATTATATTACCCAATCCTTTTTCCTCTCTTTTATTTTTCTCGGCAAAGGAAATGGATCGAATGTATTAGTTATAATTAATGCTTGGATCACGTTCTCTTGTTTTTTAAATGGCGAATTGGGTAGTATTTAAACAGGCACTAACGAATAGCAGCGTTCCTTATGTTATATTTATGGGAAATTGTTCATTCTACATTGTACTAAACCATTGATGAAAGAAGGGAGCTGCTAGTGGGTGTAAAGCGAGTACCTCCACTATTTACGAAGCTGCGCACAAATCTCTACGTAGGCTTTAGGTATTAGCGCGCTTCACTCCACCTCATTCGCTGTTGCTTACCTCTTCGATGCATCGAACTCGAGCGCATAAACGCGAGTACAGCATAAATAATGTAATCACCTCTGCACTCAGAGAAATCTTCGTAGTTCTAGCAACTACGAAGTGTCAATTACCAATGATCGGTTCATTTGCATACGAAACAAACTAAAGGAAGCTACGGTAACTATAAAAATAGTCACATGGATCGAAAAGCAATAGTCATGACTTTGAATAATTGCAAGTATAATAATTTTTTTTTGCTTTCAGCGTGCGAATTTCGTTGAACAATGTGAAAGTGGATACATTGAAAGAATTTTTTCGGAAAATCGGAAAAGCTGCGAGTTACGCAACGTAGAGTGGTGCAACCCCAACAACTCATAGACTAGCTGACATTTCTCGTCTATCGAACTCTGAACATAGAGAGAGTTAGATTCTGGGAGTAAAGCTTCTAGAGTGAATAGTGGAAAACGCGAACTGCGATGAGAGTGCCAGCCGAACAGAGGAACGTGCGTCCGATAATTGAATGAGGGAACGTGTGGACGAGGTCGGCACACGAACTACTATAGCCGTTAAGGTCCCGTTATCGTAACCTTCCGTCCCGGGGGAATACGCGACGGGGTGAGCGAATTCAGAAACGAGCGAATTCGCGCTATCGTTATTCAGCGAAATCCAATGTCCTCTTGCCACTTTACAATCCGCTGACGATCCGACGTGAAAGCTTCTCTCTACCGGTGACTAGACGGTCAGCAAGAGAGAGTAAAGCGAGTGTAGATCGCAAAGTCGTTCGAGCGATCGAGGGAACTAAACTCCCTACTGTCATTGCCAATCTGCCATAGGCTGTTCAACTGGCAGGTGGTCGATTGAGATTTACCTGAAACGATTAATTAACACGAGCCAGTCCATTTTTATATTTATCTTTTCATGTCTTAAATATGTGAAAAATACAATATATCGTCGATGATGCCTCTATCAGTGCTAAATGCATTAGCCGCTTTGAAGGTCGATCCAAGATATAACATCGTTTTTTATCACAAAAATATAATTGTCATCGTGGTATAACTAGTATTTTGAGCAACAAAATGGCTGAAAGTAGCTTTGGAAGTAATATTGAAGATTTTTATTCAAAGAACTTGACGCTTCCGACGATAAACGGTTATGTTGAAACATAAAACGGTATGGCTAAACCGTAGAAAGATTTTTTATCGAGGCACTTGAACTTTGCGATAATTCAATTTGCTTCTGCCATAGGTCATACATATTTAATTTTACCAAGTCGTTTTTTACCTACAAAAAGCTTCTTTGTCGCTAAATATCTTCAATGTGAACCAATAACCACAGTTATAATACATTTCTTCCGCTTATTCTTTGCTTTTTAAAATTTTTGTTGGAAAAAAATTGAGAAATCGATTGAGTTATAAAAGTGAAATATTGAGGTTTGGCGCAAGTGACCGCGGGCACGACGAGAATAAGAGAAGAAGCTAAAGTCCCCGGGCAATGTGAAGGAGGACCATCGAGTACAGACGAGAAAAAGTGAACATAAAGACTGTAACGCTGCCCAGGATGGAGTAAGTGCACCGCGCAAATTCTTTAAACGCTCTTGCACCGCTGGATATCCGTAGAATCGTGAGCGCAGAGGCAAGTGTCGAGAGGTATGGTGCGGCGGTCGAGGAATATTTCTCATGAATGTTCCAAACGAAATTGCAGGTCTAACCCCACGGCGGGGCTAAATCATTCGAAAAACCTCTTGCAGCCCCAAGCTCACCCATTCCTTTCTACGAACCGTACCAGCAGATCAACCATCCCCTGTTCTTACCGATTCCTCCACCTTTTCTACGCTCGGCCAACTGTCTCACCCTTCCTCATATCCATCTAATGATCTGACTGCCTCTCACTCGCCCTCTTCCATCCTATAGCTATACCTTACAATTTTCAGCCTCTCTTTACCGGCAGAGCTCTTCTTCCTCACATTCCAGCGGCAGGGGCGAAAGTAGCAGTGAGAGAACCGAAAACGCGGAGCTGCTCTTAGTCGCAATCCCTCATCCCGCGTCTCTCGATCATTCTCCGTCTTTTCGTCTCGCTTCGCTGTTACTCGTATCTCATTCGAACGTCTCTCTTCATCCCTACTCTTCTCGTTTTTCTCTCATTTTCTCTTCTCTCAACCTCTCACAACCTTCGAACGGTTATTCCGAGTATATCCACCTCTTTTACCTCTGCAACAACCTGTATAGCGCTCTCTCTCCACTCTCTCTCCCTCACCATCACTTTCTTGTACTCTCGACGTTTCATCGTCCTTCCTTTCTTCTCACCAGCCCTCTTAGTTTCTCTCATTCTCTCCTGCTGGTCCACGTCTTTGGAGCTTGCCTTTCGGTAGGACCCGTCGATCTCTTACTTCGGTTAGCCCCGGTGCTCAACTCGCCAGACACTCCACACTGCATACCCGAGCTCTCGCGCGCGCTCGTGAATCCCCCATCCCCCCCGACCCCGTATCCGTCGATGGTGGAAGCACCTTACCCACCCCACGAAGCTGCCACGCCGGCCCCTGAATGGATACATCTATAATGCATGGACTCTCGCCTTATACCTGATTTTCGATCTCGCCGAGCGAGCGAGAGCAACTCGTCGTCCTCCTTTCCTCGCGTCGACGTCCCGCAGGTTTCCCACTTCAGAAAAGCAGAGGAAGAGTCGCACGAGCTCAACGAGCTCTCGCGATCCACGAAGGCTGCAGCGCAAGTACCGATATATGTAGTACGTACACCAGCAACCGACGGAGCCGTCATGAATTCTTAAATCGCGTTCGTTCGACCAGACCGAAAACGCGCAGAACCTGCAGAGTGCGAGAAAGGGAAAGAAGGAAAAAACGTGAGATCTCTACTACGTTGGTAAAACCCACAAAATCCTGTGAAGGTAGGACAAGGAATTCTTTTTATACACCAGTTCCGTATTACGAGCCAAAGGCGGATGGCGGCGTAGAGGCGCAACCAACCGAGTCGAGAAAGAGCGTGGAAGTGAGCCGAAGAGAATGCGATCACATTGGCAGGAACGGTGAGAACATTCCCGATCCTCTCGTTCGCTCCGCCAAAATTCCATTCGATCCACACTGGCTGCTACGCGTCTCTTCCGCGGTTACGAATCAATCTCGCGTGGAATTTTCATGACTACGTAATCCGGACGAGAGTTCTTCATTCCACCGAAGTGAGAGTCGATGGAAAAGAACTGAGCAGGGATTGGAAAGAGGGCATGATAAATTCCAAGCGAAGTTCTACGATCAATGTCCGGAGTTACAGAAGCATTTCAAACATTCTATAAGTTTCTTGTAATTACCGTACACATTATACCGAATGCATTAGTCAAGGGTCCGAAGAAGTATTTTTAGCTGACGCATCAGCTTTCTTCGCTCTCTCGTCCCACTGTTGCCGGTGCTGCCACACTTCGGTATCGAAAAAGAAAAGGGTTGCGACCGCTGGGCCGGGGAGCGGAAAAGGCTGGCGCAAGAAAGTTCGCGTTTCACGAAAGAAACGGAAAGGAAGAGTGGGAGCGAGCAAGCGAAGGGATAGCCCAGGGCTTTCCCACCAAAGCAGACACTCGCGTGGTGGCAGCAATTTTTTTTATTTGTCTTTTTTTTTCTTCTTTTCACCCATCTCTCGTTTACACCCACCACCCCCGTACCTGCAGCTCCCTCATCCTCCCTTAACGAACGGCTAAGTAAGAACGTTAAACCGGCTTAAGAAAGAGACCGCAATGCCCCCGAGAGACTTCGGTAACTCTTTCGCTAATGCGGAAAGAGACCAAACTGGGTTCCGTAAAAAAGAAAAAGCTCCCGTTGAACTGTGTGCCGGGTTTTGTTTGACCGGGCTGTACCGAAAGCAAAAGAAACACAAGGTGGGTGGGGTATCCGACTGAGAAACAGACGAAACCGACGATGCCGCGAAACGCTTTACCTCTGGTCGAATCAGCTATAATTCGAGCGCTGTGAATCGAAATCATTAAAGAATCAATGGTTTTTAATTGCACGTGCACAAAGTAGTTTATCGTTGACGCGCGCACTCCATTAATGTACCTTATATCATTCCGTACATCGGAAGATTAACGCGCACACAAGTCAGCATGGGTACATCACGAGGAGGTCGTGGCTCGCCGCATTATAACGTACTTAACGGCGCATACCTTATATATACCGAGCTCCCTTGCGCCTTAACTCTATGCTGCTCGAGGGGCTGCGTTGCTCTCTCGAGAGAGTAGGTGGTAGAGCAACTATAGCGCACTGCGATATTACGTTTGCTACTACTTCTCCTCTGCCGGTACTGTGTTGCCCTCAGCCGCATAGCATCGTGCGACCCGGTTTACATCGGTGAGCACTCGACAATTATTATAATACCGCTTCCGCCTGAGTTCTTCCTTTGGGCACTGTGATATACTACATAAAACGTATATGACTGTAGATACTAAAGCGAGCATGGTACGCAATGTATACGCTATGGTTCGAGGGTGGATTTCTCGTTGTGGCCATTTTATTACGGTTTCGAATGCAAGTCCGAGAAATTGTTCTACAGGATACACCGTACACGTACATTATGAAATGAAATTATGAATGTATTGTCATTCCAGAGTCTTAAGTTTTATGGTAGCATATACCGGTTAGTGAGTGGAATATTAAAAAAAGAAAAATGTTAACATTTCGATAGATCAATCGACAATTATGCACGATTAACTATACACGCGCGCTTGTTCTCAGTATTAAAAAACCAAAATGTTCATTTATTATCCGGTTTACCGATGTATACAAATTTATAAACAATTTTATTTACTTTATTTTTTACAAAATCTTTGTCCGCGTCCGTTGATCCAACTTTAATCATTAATTCATCGATAAAAGTTTCTAAAACGGATTTTGTATTTAAAATTAGAGCACGTGGAACTTGAATAGATGTCTTGGATCAAATCGTAATTTGCAATTTATATTTTATACCATATTATGCACATTCTAGTGTTTCAAGTACATATTTGGTAACTAAAATAGAAATGATACACTTAGAATAATCTTGATAGTTCTGACAACTAATCATAGTTAACACGTGCGACTATTTCTGTAATAAACCAATTTAAGATAGTCACGATAACAATAAAAATGGGCATGTGGATGATAAATGAATAGTTGTCACGTCTAATACTTGCGAGTACCATTTTTTTTCTCTCAATGTACTCATATGATATTCATATGATATATTACAAGTAGTAAAAAAAAGAAGGGAGGCATGGTGACGGAGGTTTCAAGAGGGTAGTAATATTGTGCCGAGGGCTTTTTCCGGGCGTTCGGCTTTACACGATACGAGCATGACAATTAAAATGCCGCTTGGTTGTGCGCCCCCAGCGGATTCTCTCACGCTCGGCAGCGTCGTGTTCGGTGGACGCAACCCGCGAGGGCAGCTTTATACGCAGCAATAATTTCAGCTTTTCTAGCACCGCGGACAGTTTCCCGCAGAGCAGCGGTACCAGTATAGAAGCAGCTTCCAGAAACTCCACGAAAGGTATTATATTCATGTGGAATCGGCATACCTTTCGCGAATTAAATAAAGAGCCGTATTAGTCAAAAGTAAAAAAAAAGTGCTGTACGTATTAAAAGTTACTCGTCATGAATGACAATTGCAAATAAAGCTTCAGTTAAAATATTTAGTCTCTTAAGCTAGTCTCTTGGCAGCACTTAGTCAAATTACAACCCATCATGAGATAATTAAAAATACAGATACTGCAACATTCCAATTATTATAACAATATAAAATATGATTTTAAATAAATATAATGAATGAATATAAATTATAACGATATTAAATATGATTTTATATTGTTATATTTAGGAATTTATTGTCACAGTTCCTTTGTTAAAGAATTGTCAAATCTGGATGCTTAATGAATTTTAACTTAATTGATTCAACAATTAGACTCGATATTTATAATTAAAATTATGAATTTACGAGACAATTCCGATCAGTTGTTTTCTTTTAAGATGGAATTTTCAGCAAATCGCAACTCGGGGTATGAGTCAGCGCCACCTGGATTCCTGCGTTATCGATATTTTCGTAGAAAGATCTCTAACAATCGAATCATTCATTTTTGTCATCTCTGATTGCGTCACTCATTCATTAAGAATCAATGAGGCAACCAAATGGATTTTTTATTTTTCAAGAAATCGTGAAAAATAATATACGAGTTATAATGATTCGCAAATGCGGAACTTAAATCAGGACTCTCTTTTCCGCGCTTAGAATCGCGATCGCATATCCCGCACCTTGAATTGTGTTTCGCTAAATTATCCATCCTATTGACCAAACATAGACGCTATATCTGTATAAATGTTAAAATATGATTTAATATTCATGAATTAATCGCATTTAACCATTTCCTAATTTAAAAAATATCATGACATTCGTGCGGCTGGACTAGATTTTGTCGTCCGAGTTGCCATTTTGACAATGTACAATATAACAAAATGGACGTCCATATGCCAAAAGCCATGCGTTTTGTCAGAACAAAATAAATAAAAAATCTTCTTTACGAGTTATCTATGAATTTTGGGTACATCAGGGAATATTTTGAGTTATTATGTATGTATGTATGTATGTATGTAATCGCTAAATATACATATTGATCCGTTCAAAGTGCGGCCGTTATGATTTTTCGATAAGCGACTGTGTGAACACACTTGACGTTTAGCATCAGTTAATTATCGTGAAACGTCGGTACGATTATCGGTTTTTTATACACGTGCTACTTATTGTTGTATATTCAACATATTATAAACTTGAATATGAAGTTTCATGTTCATGTTACCGATGTTCCTTTTTTCGCCTCTTGCAACATATTTTCGTCTCTTTCGATTGCGATATTTGGCGTCTTGATCGATCGGTCTCATTTTAAATTCCTATTTTTCGCTATGACTCAGCTTAGTTGTTTGTAACTCAAAAACCATAAACTTTACTTGACGAGGATCGCCAAGCAAACGACACAGGATGAAATACTCGACAGTATAACAATAGGCATCTGAACAATATTTTTGTTTCGGTCGACGACCAATTAATCTTGACCCGTACGGAAGTTTATTTGGAAGCCGAGACGTATAGCATCCTGCACTGTAGTGTACGATCACATGTAACCGGAAACGCGAAAGATCTCCGTGGTTGATTCGATTGCAAGCCTGATCGTGTTTGCGCGCACGTGACTGCGAATCATTAGTTAACCCTGGCACGACCCCAGGGCCAACGTATACGCGAGGCTCGCTCGTCGATACCCTCTAAATAAATAACGACGGTCACGGCCATTAAACGAATTAGCTGCGTTTGATTTTATTGCCCCCCTCTTCGTTCTATCTCTCTTCATCTCCTAGCGAACAGCCTCTCGGCCACTGCTGTTCAGCTATCCCTACCATCTAATCGAACTCTTCTACTCGGCCACGACTCAGTGTTCTCTCATTGCCTTTTTTCCTACTCCTTCCGCTCTGGTATACATCCACCTTCTGCAAGATACCCGGGGACGGATAATAAAATCGAGTGGTCATCAATGACGAACTCGAAGCACCAGGAAATTGCCATCCAGGTCTGCAACGTATTCGTTAATAACTCGATAGAAGATCTTCTTGTGGTGTTGCACGGGATACTCGGAGATGCCAACTACGTGGAAAATAATGTTATGGAATTGAATTAAGGTAGAAAGTGGTAATAAATGTTACGATTGCGGAGAGCCCTGGAAGAGGAGATGCGAATTGATATTGATGTTGCCTGATCGATGCATTGATTAGGAAAAGTATACGGTGATGATCGATAATCGAACCCAGAGAGGTCACCACAGAACCGATATCACGTATATATTTCTCCGGTGATATACCGTATTAGCCCGAATATAACGCGACCCCGAATTTAACGCGACTCCGAAATTTTCATAAAAATATTTAGAAAAAAAATAATACTCATAAAAGAATTCAAAGAAAGTAAAATTCAATCAAATAAGCATTTATTTAGGTAATTATAGCTAATAACACAGGTTACATTCATGTCAAAAAAATTAAGTAATGTAAAACAAAATTAATATTACGTAAGTAACAACAAAAAAGGGAAATGTTTATTCAGAATCTGAACTGTTTTCAGAATGAGAACTCATTGATGTCACATCGGTATCATCAGTATTTTCATTCACGCTTTCAGTCTCCCACAAAATGTCATCTTCCGTCCCATTTAAATCATTGGAAATGCAGCATTTCTTGAAACCTTTAACTATCGATTCAGGTTCGATCGTTCAGTCGCGTTTCAACCTCTGTAGGAAAATGTCCTTGTTTATATTACATTCCATTACTTAAACCCCGAATTTAGCGCGAGTCGATTTTTTAACGGAAAATAAATGGTCGAAAAATATCGCGTTATACTCAGGCTAATACGGTAATTATCATGTGCAGGTCTCGTCTTATAAAAATACGAGACAATACTACTTTTTTATCTGCTCATTCGATAACCGCTTTCATTTCAAAACCATTCGTAATAAAAAAGAGTTTATACCATTTTAAGTATTCTGACATCGATATCTTGATTTTTTTTTCAGTCAAACAAAGCTGATTCTACGCACAACAAAGCACATGAAAATTTAAAAAACGACAATTTGTATAATCTTGTGCAGGTACTGTATGCATTACAACCGGTTTAATCACGAAATCGACCATTCCACTGGTAGCACACTAAACCGAGGTCATCTTGCCTTACGCAAAGTAATGACTATGCGGCATGTAATGGGCCTAGTATTATACTGCAGCACCTGCACAGTGTACTATAGTAGGTACGTCCACGCTGGCAAATAAATGAATGAACTTGTAATTTACGACGTCGCTCGAGGAGCGTGCAGCACGCGGCGGCTGCATCCAACTATAACCATAGTATTGCTGTGTTATTCGGGACAGTAGTACCCTGATTGTGGCTCGCTGTATTACACTTACCTTCTCCCTTTGGCTCATCTTCTCGAGCAAACGGAGGGAATGTTAGATAGAGAATATGCTTCGACGTTCCCGTAAATGCTAACAACCGACATTCTCTCGGTTAATAAGACCAATTTTTCATCAAATTCTCCAAGATAAGGTTCGTTCACTGCTGCTACGACAAGGAGCGCGCCTTCTTACGCTGCTCAATTAGCCTCTTGTATTTTTAAATTTACTTTCATCTTACGGGGGGGCTTCTTTGATATGCTTGTTATATTCAATTTACTCGTATCATAGGGTAATTGATTACGACAAAAAAAATTTAATCATACAATGGACACAAAGGGAACAAACATTTTTTTATTTATCGTTCATACATAATACAGTGAATTTTCCTGAGCTTATTATCGTAGAAATTTAATAAGTTAAAGTTTTTCTCTCGTAATTTAAAATTTACTTTCATCACAAGGGGACTTCTTTGATAGCGACTAGTTACATCTCATTTATCATCTCTTGTGTTTAATTCGTTAAAAAATGTTTAGACATAAATTGGAACACAAAGGAAAATAACAATTTTGCTTCCTAGTGGAGAAAGCTATGTTTTCGTGGAAAAAAATGTTTCTCGAAATTTTTATGTCACATGTAATCGTATCTTATTTAGAAATCATAATTAGAAAAAATGTCCGCGCGTATACGCGAGCGCATGTGTGTGTGCGTGTGATGAGCTTACAAAATTGCAATGGATACATCTCAAGATCAGGTTTCTCGATCATCCTGAAATTTTGTCCGTGGCTCTTGTCGCGACTCTCGTCAGTTTGCTTTAATTTTGGGATAAATCGCTAACTGGTGTCTCATTTTACGGTTCTTACAATTTTTCGAAAAAAGGATGTCCGCTCTCCAGCTTTCGTAAATTTTGAGCTATCGAGTTAAAACTTTCTATAACAATAGGTCAGGGGACCAAGTTATTCGATATTGAGTTTGTCAAGAATCGATCAAGGCATTCAGATTTTATTGAAACGTGAATTTTTGTAATTTTTCGAGGAAAATCTATTTTTGCTCCAACTTTCCTAAATTTTCATGTATCAAACTGAAATTTGGTATACAAATTGGTTAGGTTGTAAGGATACTTAATCTTGAATTTGGTGGGAGTCGATTACGAGATTTAAACTGTATGAAATTAAAAATTTTACTCAATTTTCAATTCTATTGAAAATTCTAATGTAATTTCCTCTATGAGAAAGTCAGAGGATCTCAATAACTATTACCCGTAGATAAGAATATGTTGGTCAACGAGAATCACGAGGAAGCAATGTGCAAATTTCAAAATTGCGCCATTTTTTATATTTGTTAATAACCAGATTATACTGGAAATTTAGCAAGTTAAAACTTTTTCCATCGATCTAGCAAATAGTTTGATTCCTATACTCGTCAATTCAATTTATAGAGAAGATCGAGAGAAGTCAAAACACTTTTTGATTGTATAAAACAAACTTTTTGTTGAGATTATGATACACAACAAAATCACTGTGATTGTGTTGCGAAACACGTTGGTTTTATCTTGTGCATGCTTAACAATTCTATATTGCGCCGACTGTTAGCGGTAACGAATAATTCATGAGATCGCGAATTGTCCCGACTTGCCCCGTTGCATAACAAGTTGGAACGGAATACAAATGCATAAAAAGACGAGAAAGACGACATTTATTTGTTGACAAGTATTCTTTTTGTTTTTCTCCATAAAAACGATACAGAATTCTAATTGATCGTTGAGTGGCAATAGCTCGCAGTGTAATCAAAGTGACCTCATTGTTTATATTTTAGGGATACGACCTGTTCTTCACCCGTTAAAGATTCAGGCCACGATACGTTTTAATAAATGCAAGAATAATTTAAAGAATAATTTCCGTCAGTTTATAGCTGACTCCTTGACATATCGTTCGCGCCTTGCAGCGCACTGCGGTTGGATATCATTGGTTGCCTTTTCGTTTGTCTTTATTTTTAAATCAATATTTTGCAAAAAATTATTTTCAAATATAATTTTATATTGACACTTAACACTTAACAATTATTTATATTTCTGGCTGGAAAATTAGTGTGTTCTCTTAGTACGTCACTATGATTAATGAAACGTTGCTTGATATTTTGTTATTTGCCAGATTCAGGCTATTGGAGAGCCGTAATGTTTATTTTTATATTGACGTCATCTATAGGTTCCCGTGGCAATTTTTACGGTTTGAAGTTTTCTCGATTACTTTCTTTTATTTTTTCTCCAGAAACGAGAAAGGAAACCAGATGTTCTATAATAGAATATTCCTTGTGCGATCATAATTTAATTCTTATCCCTGTAGGATTTAAGTAGTAACGGGTTTAATGAAGCAATCAAAGTTGCATGTCATTATCAAACTGTAGACACATTTCACAGTTCATGCAAATATGTCGATTATATAATCATTAACTACCTAATAAATATTAAATAAGAGTTACAACATGAAGTATGAACACTGGATTCAAAGTGGACGTGTAAAATCACTTTTTGTGAGACCGAAGTAGCTCTATGCTGCTAAATATTGTAATAGTTTTCGTATTTACGAGCGGTAAAACGTATGATATGGAGGAATAGCGGCGCACCAAGTTTCTGATGTTCAGTCAGACCTACGCGTGATTGACAGAACTTCACTCTTCCAACAAAGTTCTCGGACTTTGCGCTGGCATTTTCTGGATGTTTACAAGCTCTCTCGTAGTCACTCGACTATTTATTACTTTTCTCAGAGACGTTGAATTCGTCGAAACGAAACTATGACGAAGATATTTTGTGGAATTTCTATCAGTCGAACAGGGTGTTGTCAATAATGTTCTGATCGAAATGTCATCAATCCAATTTCCCCGAGATAGGCTTGTTGTTTTTTTAGTACTTTTTAGCTATACATTCTTTAAAAGTATATCGGTACTCGTATTTTAGTGTTATTGTTGAAAAAAGGGATAAAAATACTGATTGAATTGAATTTACGATCCAAAATATTTGTAATCTCTATTTGATTCAGAGAGCGGAACGGATAACATCCCGATCAGCTACCATTGAAATGATGAAATCGTATACACTCCGAAGCGTACGGTATATATGCGACGATTGTCTAGTATATTGCAACAGTCGAGAATTTCATTGCCGTATGCGGTATCGGGAGTGCAAGCCCCAAAGGGTCAACAGATATTTGATGCGTTTAGTTCGTTTCACGTTTCACTGACCCTACCGACGTACATCGATGTGCGTTCATATTAAATTTGCCATAGTTTATCGATAGTGGCTGGATGAGAAAGAAAATAAAGAGAGAATACGACAGAGAATTTGTCGATCACGCGAGTTAACTCGCCTGCGAGTAGTAGGAGGAAGGGTTGCACGCTTCACAATCGATATACATAGCCTAACATCCCTCGGCGAAAGAAATAGGGAGAAAAAATAAAGGACTGCTTGCTCAGTCACTCCTCCCAGTACAATTAACCAGGATCGATGCTGTTTCCTAAGCAATCGAAGTGTGGACGAAGAACAGAAAACCCCTGTGTACCGTACCCCGATGGTCCGTGAACAGATATCGAGCCACTCCCTATACTCGGTGTTCTTGCACTCTGACCATCTGCTTTTCTAGTAGCCCGTGCAAAATGTGTTGCCAGTCTTAATAATGCCTCCTGAATATATACATATAGTACAATAGAAGAACCGCACCTTGGGCTAAAAGCTTTAAGACACCTTAGATCGCTGCAATACTAGTTTTTTTTTCAGAAACTAATAAAAATGTGTATTGTCGTTGTGGTCTATTTTTTAAAAATCATTCGAGTGACTTTAAGAAGTACGATAATTGACTCAGTTATTACCACGAATATCGTCCTTTTACGCAATCCAATACATACAATTGTATTTTTAAGAAACACCACGCGGAGATTATCCGTGTGTAATAACAAAATTCCAGTAACTTGAGATTAAATTCACAGTTGCGCTAGCAACAATGACAGAGACATGTATTGTAATTAAGGTTGAACAATGCTATTAACATCGAAACCCTGATGAACTTCGAGCTTCGGGAATGAACAGAGCCTGCACCTGCAATTTGATTCATCATACTTACGCCAGTGTGACATACCAACTTTGAATTTCGTCATCTATCTCTCATTTTGAGATGTATTTATTTTCATGTACGCATCATCCCCGGGACTTTACAGGACGTTGCGTGAGCGTTGATAATAAAGTTATACTTGCTGGAGATAGGAAAATGAAAAGACAAAAATAGAAGAAAGAAAAATGACGCAGAGTTAAGAAGGAAAAAGAGAAGGCAAAGGACGGAACCGCAAAGATTACGAAGCCGCGAGCAAGCCCGCACCCACCCTACCCGCCGTTGGCATAAATATTCAAAGATAAACATGGGAGGCTCCAACTGAGCGGAAGGTTTAAGAAGTTGCGCTCAGCCACACACCTCGCTGTCGTGAATCTCTATACCACTGGTATTCGTCATCTTTGTCGTCTTCGCGCAAGTCGGACGCAATGTCCTTCTCTTCTATGCTGCAGTATTCACGCCAGCAGCATCAGCGAGTGTCGTCGGGAATGAAGGAAGGAAGGAAGGTACGAGGCTGCCGGTAACGCTACGAGGTGAGGGTGTTGCGGGGTGGTACGCTCGGGGAAAGTGATGGAGTGCAGAGGGGATACGGTAAGGGGACGACGAGAGTAACAGAGGTGAGCTTAAGACTTTGACGGGGGTGCAGTCACGCGACGATTCAGGTCTCCGTACCGCTTTGAACCACCCTACCGCGCTCTACGCCGCCGCGTTGATGCCGAACCTCTGGCAAACCAACACCAACATCGAGCTGGAGTAATTTCACATTTGCATATCCCACCGTATATCTATGAGGACTCGCACTCTTATAACGCTTTTGATATTGTATACGATGGACAAGAAGGGAGACGCGAATGGATAAAGAATTGGGTGCCACCCGCTGATGAAGCCGCTGCAATTTCCAGTGGGACCGAAGTAGCTTCTACCGAGCAGCCCAGTTTTCGCCAAGGCCCTCGGTGCGTTGATGGCCCTACCAACGAAATCTCATCTTGGATTTCCACTGAGATTGCTGTCTCGACAGCCCTCGCGGTAGCTCCTTTGATAATATGCCGTTGTTACCTTGTCTGAGTACACGTAGAGTAGGCAGTACGGTAATCAAAAGCATATAAAAAGAACAACAACAATGTAAATAAGGGAGGTCTGAAATTGCGAGTCTATGCAAGTCTGGAATTGCATTCTGCGTGAGTTATTTCACAACGCTATATCCGTAATACGAAAAACGTATACGGTAGAGCTAATACGCGATACATATATTTTGGTTTTATCAATTTTTACATCTTATTTGTGGAAATCCAAAAAAAAATCTATATATGCAGTGAAAAATAATTGGAAAAATATTCTTAAAGTAGATAAAAATGTAATTCTTTAGAAATGTTTCGTAAAATAAATATAAAACGGACCGCTTGGTAACTTTATAAAGTGATTATCGTAAAAATGATATTTTATTATAATTGAAAAAAAAAAGTATTTTTAATGCATCAAGTTGACGCGACATAAAATTATACACGGTAATCGACAACGGTAACTGTAATTCCATTTACTCAATATCGGTTAATATTTTAGACAAAACCAAACTCGATTTCACTCCTCGTCCTTCTATTTTGTTGGGGAACCGAATTTGATTTTTTCACAAACATCAATCGTTCGTGAGGAGATTCGATTAAAATTTACAATGTACGTACATTTCTTTCACTTTCAAGCATCGTAAGAGTTTATATTTATTTCGAACTGTGCGATTATATCATCGGTTCGTTCTATGTCAATTCTCAATTATTTTTTCTTTTTTTTTATGCAAAATCGAATCACCTCGTTTGGTAGATTCATCGAACTCGTTTTTTATTCACCGCAGTGACCGTTGATGTTTTTTTTATATTTCTCGACTGGCTGTAACGGTTTTGCCGACACAAGGTTTTGTGTTGAACTACCATTTATTTAAACTGGACTGATGCGTATTCACCTTTAATTCACTGTACCGTAGACACGTAGTTGTATCATTGATAAATCGATATATACAAAAGTCACTTTCTATTGCTGGGTTGAAGAATGAATTCCTTTTTAAATGCGTTTTCATTACCCATTACTTTGCCAATAAGTACTGTATCTCATATTTTCATTATCCATAATTGAGTAATGGAAAAGATCAGACTTTTCAGGATACCTGAATGTTTGCTACAAGCTCTCTTTTTACTTTTCGTTTCCTTTCTCTCCGTGCGTAAGGAATACTTACTTTTTCATTACCACGTAATGGTTAATGATTTTTAGTTCCATTACTTATTATTGAAATAATGTATAATGGATCGAAGTACTATTATCCATTAATTTGATAATAAATAATTCATTAGTGTCACATTAAAATTTTATAACTCTTTTGAGAGTACATGATTTTAATTGCGCTTTTCTCCTGTGTACACACTATTCGACTACTGCTTCGGAAGACCTGAACTGCACGCGTTGCGCTTCAAGTATAAATACTCTATTGTCACGTAATACCTCTCGAATCTTTTGATACGCCGTTATATATTTATTACTTCATCATGCGCAATTTATTGCTTATTTTTTAGTATTATATAAGCTAAACGTAGTTGTATGGAATATACGAGTACAATGAATCAAAATTGCGTAGCATTTATAGAGATTCATTTTAGTCGTAATACGATTATATGTTCTAAGTGACATTGTAAAGAATGTCCATTGGTACATAGATGTTATATACAGAAAAGTCTATATTACGGTACAACCCCATTCATTTTTCTACGTATACTCGTCAATTAGGTTAATGGAGAGGCCCAGAGGTATTATCAATTTGACGTAGATCAGACGTTTGATAATATTTTAACGTTTGTTGTAGGGTCACTTTTTAATCTTTGTACTCTTAGTTCGCGCGGACGCAATACGCATTGCTTGTCTCCGATGCTAAGTGATTACTTCAACATCGACATTGGATTGAAATGATTCAACGTACTTGTGTTAAATCGTTTCTATAAATTTCCCGGGAGAATCGAGTTTTGTATATATACTCTATAAGTAAAAAGGTAGAATCATGAACGCCGGAGAAGATGCTTAAGGCGCGTTTCATTTTCTCATAGTACAACTTTAGCACAGTGCCCATGGGCTTTCAGGATTTACCTAGGGATAAATTTCTCTCTTTCGTGATATCAGAGTTTTTTCTCGTTCGGTGTATCAGTCCAATAAACGCTATCGTATACTTTGAGATTATTACAAACTCTTCAACCTCCATTGGGAACCCTATGTTACGAATACTTTTAATTATCCAACTTCGTAACAGCACGGGAATTCTTAAATGCAGCTATGCTCTCTTATTTCTGGTTAGCAAAATATAATAAAACAAGGTGCACAAATTTGAAATTTTTACATTACTTTTTGGTTATTCTCGACGATCCACAGGATCTCCTCTATGGATAATGGTTATCTCAGTTCTGGTTTCCTCATAGAGAAAGTAGTATTCAAATTTTCTTAGCCAATTTATATGTCAAGTTTCAGTTTGATAAATGAAAATTTATGAAAGTTACAACAAATATTTTTTTTTCGATGGATAAATTACAAAAATTTCAAATAACCATGTATACCAGGTCTATAAATATGAAACCGGAATTTGCCCATAGATGGCCCTAGCTGTCAATGTAATTACCGTCAAACCGCCTCATTGGCGCCATTTCCTTGTTGACATCTCTGACAAAGATTTTCAACTCACAACAATACAAGTTTCATACAACAGCATAGTTAGTAATAGCGTTGAACATGTCGAATTTTGTGCCTGGAAACTACTATTTGCGGACAGCATTGATTTTCTGTTACATCCGAAGAAAACTGGTGCAGAATCGCATTGCATGCTTGTCGAAGCTTACAGTGGGCATGCTCGTGGTAAATCACAGTGCTTTGAGTGGTTTAAAAAATTCAAAAGTGGCGATTTTTACGTGAGAAACGAAGAACGTGGAAGACCACCGAAAAAGTTTGAAGACAGCGAATCGCAAGCATTGTTGGATGAGGATGACGCTCAAACGCAACAACAACTCGCGGATCAATTAAATATGACACAAGAAGCCGTCTCCATGCGTTTGAAAGCCATGGGAAAGATCCAGTAGATAGAAAAATGGGTTCCACATGAACTGAATGAAAGACAGCAGGAAAACCGAAAAACCACTTGCGAAATGCTGCTCGCCAGGTACAAAAGAAAGTCATTTCTCCATCGAATTGTGACCGGCGATGAAAAGTGGATATATTTGGAGAATCCTAAGCGTAAAAGATCATGGGTAACTCCAGGCGAACCATCGACATCGACTGCAAGGCCAAATCGCTATGGACGGAAGACAATGCTCTGTGTTTGGTGGGATTAGAAGGGTGTGATCTATTATGAGCTGCTAAAACCTGGCGAAACCGTTAATACTGAACGCTACCGACAACAAATGATCGATTTGAATCAAGCTTTGCGTGAAAAACGACCAGAATATCAAAAAAGGCAACACAAAGTGATTTTGCTTCATGATAATGCACCATCACCACACATTAAAACTGGTCAAGGAAACGATTGAGGCGTTTAGTTGGGAAATACTTTCGCATGCGGCTTACTCACCAGACTTGGCTCCGTCCAATTACTACTTATTTGCATCGATGGGACATGCACTTGCTGAGCAGCGCTTTACTTCTTACGAAAATGTACGAAAATGGCTCGATGACTGGTTTGCCTCAAAGGAGCAACAGTTTTTTGGCGTGGCATCCACAAATTGTCAGACAGGTGGGAAAAATGTATCGCTAGCGATGGGCAATACTTCGAATAAAATATTTTTTATCATTTTCATACAATAAATGTGTATTTTCTATACAAAGATTACGGTTTCATATTTATAGACCTGGTATAACTCATAAAATGAGACACCCGTTAGCGATTTGGGCGAAAATTGCAACCAATTGACACTGGTTGCGACACGAACCGTGTACAAAGTTTCAGGATGATCGAGTAAGTCGTTCTCGAGATATATTTATTACAATCTTGTAAACTCTTAACACACGCACACACACACGCGCAGGTGCCCGCGTGTTTGCTTGTGCACGGTCGGACTGTCGGAGATTTGCTCTAAATATTATTTCATGACGTTTTAGGACTTTTTAAGTACTCTGACTGTAACGAATTTATTAATAATAGACTTATTCACAGTGAAAGGTGTAGTGCGCCCATGGGTTTCATGGTGAATTCATGCTTTTACGGAGATCTTCGTAAAGGTACGAGTTAGAGACCAGATTTGTATGAGTTCGTCAATAAAGCAGTTTTCCTCCGGCTGCCGTCGAGTAAACGCCTACCTTTTGGGGTCGAAGAGCTTTCTTCCTATCGGAACGTTCGAGTCGTCAACGACAAAATATTATTCTTGCGTGCTGGAAAATCTTCGACTTACAACGTCCATCTGATGGAAGCCATGCAATATCCAGAACTGGAATTCTAAATGATCTTTGTATTGATTCCACGGACGATTTAAAAGATGAATACAACGTGTCCATAATTGCATATGACAAAATAACTTTATTTCTCGCCAAATTTAATAATAAAATTCGTACTCGGAGGTACGCCCCAATTTTATCAGAGGAAAAGAATAAAGATAATAGTCGCTTGTAACTTTGATTCTGTTTAAATGGATAATGTATGCGTGCATTGTAGAAATATTATGCTCTGCATTGATAATGGGTTCGAATAAAATTCATACATTGACGTGGTCGTGTGCCGTGAAAGCTTGAGTATCGGTACATGATATACCTGTAAACGCTTGCTTGATTATTTATATCAAGTTACTTCTTTTTCATAACTTGTAAAATAAAGAGTGACTCGATTCAGTCAAGTTACTTCTTTTTCATAACTTGTAAAATAAAGAGTGACTCGATTCAGTCATATTTAGTGAACCAACAATCCTATTATTTATATTTAAAATGTCTCCTCGTTACCGATTTCTGTTGTACAGGTGATTTTGTTGAGTTCATTTATAATTGCTGAAGTGCTCTTATGTAGAGCTACCATCAGGATGATCGTTTGTCTCTATTCTACATATTTTGTTATTAGTGAAAGTTTTCCATCTGGTATAAGATTTTCACCTGCTTTTTCATTTTTATCTTGAAGGAAATAATAATGTACATAAATAATCATTACGTGACATCAAAATTTCAAGAAATTTTTTTTTCTCACGAGAACATAACTTCTTCCATGAGAAACCAAAATACTTAACCTAAAATAATGTGATAGATATTTGCTTATACATTATGAAGTGATACTGTTTATTTTATATTAGTTGAAGAAATATACACTTATTCACAGCTATTTTCTCCTTCTGTCGCATGTATCCAATTACATCTCGACAGTATTTATCATGTACAAACGAGGAACCCATTTTGCGTGCTCCATTTTATTTCGAAAAACCAGAGTCGAACATGAGGGCGTTCATAAAACCAGATGTTGACTAGATACGAGAACGCGGATGAGTGTGTGTAAGCTGACGATTAATTATTTTCTCGATAAATCTAGAAACTACAGTTCAATTCGATTCGTGTCAAGGTACTTTCTTCCCAGCATCTACTCAAATAACAATCTATCTTTTTTTTTTCGTAAACAGGCCCCTTATTACTTTACATTCAATTTATAATGAATTCAGGTACCCATCTGATACTCATTCTCATGAAAGGACTACCTTAATCGCAAAACATAGAGCGCCCACGTACTAATTCCCATCGCTCAAAGTACCAGCAATAAAGTCACGTTCGTTTCTCTAACGAAGATACTAGCGTAGCCTTGTCACGCTGCTTTCTGGATTTAAATCCGTCCCTATTCCCTCTTTCGCTCTCTCGAATATCCAGCACATACGGTTTAACTTTACCGTACACGTATAATCCACGTATTAATGCAGCATATATGAATTTCACGACACGTGAAAAGTCTGGAAATGGAGACACTTTGTGTTCTCTCGCACCCATATTTCCGTATTCTATTCATATATAGATTTCTCACAATCCCTCTCAAGGGGCCTTAAACCAATTGACATTTCGAGCACATCCTACGAGGGGTTCCAACGTATCGTTCGTCCGTCAGAATGCTCGGTAATAATAGCGATTATTATCGTTCTACGTTATTATACGTGTATAAAGAGAGATGATTTTCCATAACGATATCCAAGTCGTTCCGATAAGTTGGGAGAGACAGAGAGATCTGTTCCAATGAAGGTAGAAAGCAGATGGAAGAAGCTTGTTGAAAGAAAACCACCGGTTACAGTGAATATTTTCCTCTCGGAAAACTATTCTATGCGGGACAGCCGTTGAGAATCTCAAGGTAGCTCCCGATAGGTAAGACACTGTAAACTATAGATATATGTGTTGAATGTGGTAACCCCTTGTGCGAAGAAGCATCCGAATGGTCCCCGGCGTTTTCCGAAAATCGGTAGCTATATCCATATCCATTTTCTGAATAATACGACTCCAGTCTTAGAGTTACCCTTATCTATCAACATTCGACCGGCTCTTTCTTTTATTCTTCTCCATCCACAAAATAAATTTGAATTTTTCGGCAATATTCCCTGGGGTCTGTCGTTCTTCAGTCGTTTTTCTTATCAGTTTACGATCGATACGCGGAGTTGAACCCTGAAAATAATTGGGTGGCCATTATTTTTTGTTAACCTTTGCATCTTGTAAGAACTCTTATATAGATGAATTATGCGTGCATAAAAGTCCTTAAACACACAGAGTATTAGAAAGAGCCCCAAAGCAATATAAAAAGTGATAAAAGAACAGACGATTGGATCACCTTATTCAGCCTTATTTCAGCCTATTTCTTCAATCGCATTACACAACTCTTTTGCAAAAGCAAAAAGCTCGAATTTCGTTCGGACAAACGAACAAACGTTAGTCAAAATTTTCTTATCCTCTGTTGAACTTAAAAAGGTCAGCGATGATTGCGACGAAGACCTGCGATATTCGGTAAAATCGATTTTGAAATCAATATTAAAATTAATAATTCTTTTTAACAAGTATATGTCTCAATAGATCGATACACAGTAATGTGAATAATATTATTTTATTAATATTGAAAAAAAATGCCATCGTTTACAGATGCGAGATTCTCGTAAGACTCTGCTCGAGGTGATGTTTACGAGTTTGAACCTAAGACCTGCACGAACTATCGACCTACATAACTACGTAATTACTGTACGACGAACACGCCACCCGCTAGACCAAACCGATTACTCGGATTTCATTGACTTTCGTCTTCTCATGGAGGAAGCTTTGTTTGTGCGAAAAAAAAAAGGTTTTTACGATATTTTCATGTCAACGTGTTTAGAATCTTCCAAAACATGGAAAAATCACGTCAAAAAAAAATCTCCTGTGTACGTAGTTTCGTCTATATTGGACATAAATTTTTTATTTCGTAAGCGGAGATCTACAACCTGGCCATTGAGAAGTTTTTTATATTTCAACTTGACATTTATACCGAAAGGAGTGAGTGCGGTGATTACATGCAGCTCCAATTGTCACTGAAGTCAAGTCTCCACGATTGCTGGCAGCATATGGAGCGGTAACTGCTTAGATATTAGCTGACTTGTTCGTCAAGGTACCTACATTTTAGTAGGGTTTGCAAGTTCAACAGAGTTTCCGTAGAGGTTCTACGAAGGTTCGAAAATAATGATGGACTCCTTAAGTGAGATCTCTGTATGTTGAACTGAGGGTGATATCGGCGTCGGTATCCGCATGCACAAAGGATTTGTGACTGATGAAGGACAACCGTGGGGGGGGGGGGGGGGGGGATTTTGACTCGTAAAGTCTTAGCTCAACGTTCGTGCGTATCTGATGTAGTTCGTACACGTGCACGTCTGTCTAAACCGTATACGGGTTGTCGTTATGGTTATAACGACCTCGAAACCTTCGGAGAATGTTTGGCGCTTCGACCCCTTGTTATCTCGACCACCGCCGCGAAGCTGGTGGCTTGCGGGTGGCGGTTGAGTTTCTGGATGTTCGCACTTGGTCGCATTTCCGTCGATTCTTCGCTCCCTTTCTTCTTGTATATACGCGTGTGGGAAAGGAGAACACGAGGCGGAGAGTAGAAAAAAGAGAAAGAAAGCAAAAATGAACGGGAAGCTGCAGTTGTCGAAGGGTCCGAGAAGTCTTCGATAGGAGACTCCTTGAACCGAAAGTCTTAGCAGTGCCACTTGGAAGTACGTGGTGGCCTAACACTGCTGTGGCGTCTACAACCGAGATAAGTTATCTTGCGGGAGAAGAGTTTTATCGCGTGGTTGGCGTAGGCGGTTTAACGAAGGCCCCAACGATCGTCGAGGAGCGTACGAAGGCGACTACGACTCGCGACCACTCTAAATCGCACGGTTCCTCGTAACTCGGAGACCCCATCGAGATTGTACAGAATCGTCTTCTACTCGCCCTCTTTTTCGAGATTTTTCCGCCCGTCAATTGCCACTTATGTCAGTGACCAGTGGGCTATTGGGGAAAAAAAGAGTCTGATCGTCAGGAGTCCGGTAGGGCGAGGATCCGAACGAT
This sequence comes from Cylloceria caligata, assembly GCA_963942595.1. NCBI lineage: Eukaryota > Metazoa > Arthropoda > Insecta > Hymenoptera > Ichneumonidae > Cylloceria > Cylloceria caligata. The sequence continues at coordinate 4,219,914 of OZ012705.1, read as the reverse complement.
AACAACAGCAGTGGGAAATAGTATGGACGGTGAGCTAACTCGACGACGGAGGATAGTGACAAGCGGACAGTTATACAACCACGGCACTGTATACTATCCTACAGAGCATGCTTTTTGCTTCGTCGATAAGGGGATAAGACGGAGGTGATACAGCGAAAGGGCGCTTACTTATCGCGATGCCTGGTCGAGGATAACGCAATGCGCACCCTCCGGATGCTTATGAATAAGGCGAACCGATCGCATGGGAAAAAAACAATAGTCGTTCCACGGATGACCAGATTTTTAGAGCGAATTCACAAGATCATTTCCAAGGTGATAGAGATGGAGCGTTACGGAATATAAGAGAGAGAATAAGATGTGACGAAGCTATGGCAAAGTCTTTCAGGCCAATGCGAAGGAAGCGCGACTGTAGCCTTCCCTCGGTACTACGTGCTACAAGGGGGTGCCGTGTATCCTGATTAGAGGCCCCAGCCACGAGTGAGCAAGAACCGGAGAGCTATTGCGTCTACCACACCAATGGACGGTGGTATAGCGAACGGTGGTATGGAATAGCTGGCGCGTTCCATACCGTGATCAATCGACCGGCCAACCTATAAACGTTATTCTCTGTTCCGCAGGTATGAAGGAGCCATTCGGTGTCGATAATACGTATACTTTATGAGGAAACTCGGCCTCCGGAGCCTTTGTCCGCTTTCCTTATAGCACAGAGCGACCTATCTACAACCATCGTGTATCTTCATTATCCAGGTGTGTATTCGTGCCATTCTACTCGCACGATATTGTACTATGTACGCGAGCGTCGAATAAATATCGAAGATGCGTCGATATTTATTTAACTCTACCACAATTTTTATTTGAATCAAATGATTTTTCAAACGTACCATCCGACCCTTGCTGTTAAAGATTAATCTTACGAGAAGACACAAGATCGTTTCGTCAGATTCTGTTATTATGGATAAATACGCTTGTATATTCGTCTAAATGAACTTGTCTCTCGGTTATGCTAGATTTTAGCAAGTATCCTTGTCTCTCGACACTACTTTTGCGCATCCCAATCCTATCCCATCGCGTCTCTCAACATAAATCATGCAAATGAAGCGTTTGACATGATAAATATTGCGACCTAGCGCGCGAATGGCGTATTCGCCAGCGAGACGCGTCACGCGGGCATCTCGAATTCCTTCGTTGTACCCCCTACGATTGATTACCGCGGGATAAATCCAGACCACGGACATTAAGCAGAGCCAAGCTAGAAACGGAAGGAGATGCGCACTTGCGCCGCCATCGAGCTAGCGGACTTTACTCGCGAGTAATAAAACGACGTTTTAGCGGTGAAAAAGACGACGGGACGTTTTTCAAACTGCTCCTCACCTCGCACCCTCTTCCGTCCTAGCCATCGTTCTACGCTGATGCGCCTTCTGCGGCAATCCTCCGCCGACTTCGTCCACGTTCGCGCGACGAAGGAATAGCGGCGCGTCGGCGAATAAACGTTTCCCTCGCGATCCTCCATATCCACTCTCTCGCATCTCTTTAACCAACAAATCCCACAGACCTTAGCTTTGCATCCCGCTGTAGGGGTTGTTATCTGCAACTGAAAATTCCGACTGCTACCGCTTCTACGGCATTGTCGTTAAAAAAAAGTACAGTTACCCTCGATATCCGATATAAAAATATTTATTGAGGATTTTATTTGATCTGAATTCTACGAAAAGCACAGTTTTTCCTGGGTTAATATATTAATATTATATTAACAAGAATATTGTTCGAATGTTTATTCGGCTATTTCGCAGTACACTTTCAAATTGCTGTCATATTCTAAGAAATTCCTTCTTTCTTTCATTTTCGAACGGGACTATTTTTCCTGACTGAAAGGGAAGAATACGAGAAACGTTTATAAGCCCTCGGGGAAGTTTGAAATCAGGAGGTCGGAAAAGTTTGTAACCAAGTTTTCCGTGATCAATGGTGCGGTGGAGAATTGTACGAGACTGGGCCAGACTATTCGGCCAGGAAGAATTTTCCAAGTAATTCTAATTTCATCAACGATCCAGAAGCCAAGGTGAGGCGAATGATTCTCTTTCTAGCGAAAATCACGCTCTCCCGGATATCAATAACGGACTTTATTCGCACAGTTTACATAGTTACTCTCTTATAATTTTCCCATTTCCATTTCGTCGTGGCGAGTGCATCGGTGGGGGTGGAACGCGCGGTACGGACGACGATGGCAGCAAGGACTTCGCGTTAAGAAGCTCGAGTAGAGAAAGAAGAGTATAGAAAGAGTGCAGAGCGAACAAAGTAAGGAGCACGAGTCCCGCTCGCTCGTACTCTGTCATTAATATTCAACGGTTCAGTTATGAAAGTAAAGTGAAAAAGTACTGCTTCCATCCCGTGGCAGCAGGAACCGCGAAACCACCAGAAGCAGCGGTAGCATCGGTAACTATACAACGCTGGATGGCATATTTAATTTACTTATACAATTTAGCATTGTTCGCGGATAATAGCGTAAGTTAACTCAATTATTTTATTAGTATTCCAAGTCGTGAAAGAGAAAGGGAGAGAACATCGTTCTGTTCGTAAATACCGATGAAGAAGTATTATTATCAATATGTTTCGAGAAAAACGAAACAGAAAAAGATCAATCGGCCATTGGCTGCCCGTCAAACACGAGGAACAAAGGGAACACCGATAAATTAAAAAGGGATACGCTATTGCAAATGTACTCGTAAGCTACCCCAATGATAAAGCCCATAATGGAGCGAGGTACGCATCAACCCTCAATACCGGATACTGTACGCACAAGTACATGCTGTTACACATGCGCCCTCTATCTCGTGATCGAATACAGCATGATATTATGGACACGGTATTGTTTTAAAGCTGTCAATAAAGCGGTTATGCTATTTACATAGATCGTAAAATAAGCGGGATGCTATGTTATACAAATCAGAGCCCACGCCTCTCCCAACCCCTCGCGCCACAAAGTTTATGTCCTATCGATTACCTGCGTAATATACGGGAACCGCTATATCGAACATTTTGGGTGAAACAACACTCTGCTATAGGTGCAATTGCAAAGAACGAAGCTTGTGTCGATGAAATGTGATTACAAGGAAATTTACAAGAGTCAATGCAAATATTTCGAGAAATAATAACGATGTACCACGGTATAATAAACTTATCTACGTGGATTTCTGGTGCTTAACGGTACATTATCAAATATTAATCGAAGTAACATGGACAGTAAAGCTTAGAACGCTATGCGGGAGCAATGCTCCCGTTTGTCAACTCAGTGTGACATAGCGTGATATAGTAATGGCGAGTAGTTCTATCTGGCACTGGTCAGCCAGAGTTGGAGGAAGCCACGGCGGTAACGAGCTACGCCGATCACACTTGTGGATAGCAGATCTATCGAGGCTACCTCAGTCGGTCGTACAACGAGCGGCACACGGCTATCCTACATTGGTTGTGTACCAATGACGAGGTAAGTGGTCGCATCCGACAGTGGATATGCCCTGATAGTGGTCGGACAACTGCGCTCACGTCAGCCACATCGTACGCTCGTCCAGTAGTCACGTCCATCACTCGTCGTTGGTTAGTGGTAATCCCCAGAGATAAACATACCGCGATGATACCCTATATTCACCAGTTGGAAACCAGTTAGACGTCCAGCCTCGACAAACCCGTTATATCGAGCATAACGGAGTAAGATTGCGATTCGAATAACAAATCGTATCATTACTCACTATCGTTTCCAATTTCGTATTGATATTCTTAATTCAGAAAAGCGCAAAATTTTATACATAGCATGTACCTCGCTTATGGTATTAAGCGATTGTTTCATGCTTTCATCGATACTGCAATAGCATTATTACTAATACTGCCTGCGAGTACCTCGCAACGGTGAAATGTTAATTTCCTCGATTTCATTGTTCTCTTCCGATTGCACCGTAGCGACTTTACTCAAGTATCTGATACATTAAAGTACATTTTCATCTGCACGTGAATATAATGTTGTTAATAAAATACTTTTACGCATAATACAACAAGGAAAATCGAATTAACGTTTCATCTGCGTTGCGATGTATCAGGCAACGATATGCACGGTAAACTTCTTGATTAGATATTCAACCAGACAAGTGACCACATTTGCCGCATCCTCTCAAAGAAGTTAATCAAATTCGCAGCTTTGTTTGACCATCGACAACTTACTTTTAAGTCATTTAAAAACTATTAACTGTAATTCATGCAACCTTTGTTTATATAATAACATCATTTTTTTTCCATTATTACCGTAACTACCTTTAATTCGTTCCATTACTGCTACGAAAAATGTAGTTATGGTAATAATAGAACAAAGTTATTATAAATATCAAAATAGTCGCATGAATTAACAATTAATAATTGTCGCTCAATAGTTGCTGGATCGACCTCGATTTTTCTGAGCGATAACTACAGTTTGAGTCATACACGAATCGTTTTTTTTACGTAAATGTCCGCATCCTACACGAATATCGTGATCGTGTACGAATCGCGTCTACGTCTACGTCTACGCGTTACCCTTTGTAAATTAATTTTTGATTCATATACGAACACGATGTCCGTATAGGCAAATATTGTTTCATTAACATGTTTATTTGTACATGCATCCGGTGATCCGTATGTAATAGTCGCTTACATCAACTCAAGAGCAGGCTCCTTGGCGAACGTGGGATACAACTACGAAGCCAACTATCAGCCCCAGCCATGCCTCGCAGGCATCGTCACGTGCCACAAGGAAACATTCGTAGTCATTTGATCTTCAATGTTGAGTTGCACAAAGTCAATGTGAAAATAATATTCGCTAAGCCGTGTAATGTTATATTTAATTTTTTGATTGTAGAAATGATTTTGAGGCTGACGGATTTCTAACACAAAAATAAGATACACGGAAATTGATTGCCGAATATAAATCATGATCAATACGATGAAAATGATTGCCAACACTGCGGGTATGTTAATAATTATTCGATGTGGCATGGAACCTATGGACATATCGGTTTATCCATGTCGAGATGGAAAACGAGATGGAAAATAATTTAATTATAATGCGACGTAAAGAATATGCAACCTTTAATGGAAATCATATAATTCGTACACCTTACATTCGGAGAGTGTTCGAGGTATCACATTGCATTTACTAAAGTCGAACTAATGATTATTGTCTACTAATCACGTACACGTTCATTCATCCAATAAAAATTTACGAAAGGCTTCATCGCCGTTACGAATCTATGATTTTGTTTCTCAAAGTCTCCACTCTCTCATGCTGATTAAAACAAAAATGCACAAAATTCATCTCGAAATTGGCAAAATCATATGTAAAGTTTATACTAAACACTTAGTATTTTCTCGTCGGTTGAATTTGATATCTATCGAGCACCAGATCTGGGTTTTGTCGTGAGTTTTAATCTTCATAAACATCGAGTAGAAATTACAAAAGAAATACGAGGATGATCACATGGATATATATATATATATATAGTAGACAATAATCATTGGTTCGACTTTAGTAAATGCAATGTGATACCTCGAACACTCGAACATGGATATATATATATATATCCATGTGATCATCCTCGTATTTCTTTTGTAATTTCTACTACTTTGTAGACTCTTTTGGAATTTCGTCGACCTATATATATATATAGGTCGACGAGACAAGAAATAGACTTCTGACGAATTATATGTAGATCGAAACTAATGAGTTGTCCCGACAACTGTCCGAGAGAGAGAGAGAGTGTTCTCACTTACGAAAAGGGGGTGTAAACGATCGAGAGTCAGGCCAGATACTTTAGCACCTCTCGTAAACTTTCGAAAATATATACAGCGATGTCACTTTAAACGAACTTTTCACTATTTCTAAATATTTCTAGGCCAACATGATTATTTTCTATCCGTATCGTTTTAATATTAGAGAACACGAGTGGCAATTTCAATGTGGCTGAAAAAAGCTGCGGTCGGAAAAAGTAAGAGCAAAGATGACGAACCTGGTGTCGGCAGATAGATGGAACGTCTTAAGAAGGTTTTAATACATTTTTATCGTTTTAATACTTGGCGTTGAGACATTACAGCGTCTCATGGATAATAGAAACGGCGTTACTCGGGAGACGAAAACTATAAATACGACGAGATGCAATATATTTAAATCCCATCAACTTTCAAGGTATTATTTATTTTTAATGAATGTATGCTATACCATCGCCGTGGTCTAAATTAATTTGCTTCCTGCTGAGAAAGAATTGTTATATTTTCATTTTGTTGATATTTTCAGTTAAATATATTCAGATGAAAACAAATAACTACCGTTAATTTCGTTAAAACTCTACGTACGACGATTCATTTTATACCTGTTACTAATAATTAATTGAATTTTTGTATAGCGATGGCCAATGCTATACATATATTTGTCGATCTGCAGATTTACGGCACGTTTACTACGCTGCAGATATACGAAGGGCTAAAAGCCTTTGCGTATCATAATAATGCTTTCGTGTATCATGCACTATAGTGAAGTACCACTTGAACCACGGTTATAGCTAAAACTGCGTATAAGGTCTGCGTGAGTATGATGCACAAAACATTGAAACGTATGTCGAGGGCTTAACGACCAGACAGACCGATAAAGGCGAAGTTGGCAAGACGAGATTAGCTCGCTCGTAAAGCGGGAAACAATAACTGTGACAGGATCATCCGCACGTTTTTGCGTTGTACGTCGCGTCGTCTGGAATATACTTAGACAACTTGGATGGCGACGGATACGGTGATTCTCTCAGTTCTGTCTGGAAATACCACAAGCCCGTTATTACACCAGAATTCTGAAATTCGCAAAACCGAGTGTCTCTAGCATCGGAGCGCAGCTAGAGAAAAGTTAAAATGTTTGAAGTCTCGATTCCAACATCTGACTGATCGATGAATCTAATATCTGCTGCATATCGCAACAAGAAGCAGCTGCAACTTTATATTCTTTGATACTTCTTCTAATTATTTCGAAAATCACTTGAACGCCATTGAACATCGAGGTTTAAGAAAACGTTCATTGGGAGCCAAGATTTTACACTTTAAGATCATTCTTTCCCAGCAAGAAATTGCCCAGCAGATTTGTAATTACCAAATAGCAAGACGTAACAAATGTCTGTAGCATAATCGTGAAATGTAACCGTACTCTCAACTTTTGTTTGAAAGATTGATGTTCCAACCGCGCGATCTGGTATCTATCTGTGCTGCAGAGGATTCATTTATAGAGTATTTTGTTATACTTAACGGGTCTTGACGAACACAGGTTTATACCTTTTATCGTTAAATTGATTTCGCTATTGAAATCGATATTAACAATTCCATCTCGTAAATATCGTAAAATGCCTTTGACAAGCAAAGAATGAGCGAGAATAAGGTTGGTCCTTCGTACACCACGCGACCATATAACAAATTAATTGGATTCCGATGTGTTCATTATCGGTGGTTATTGCTTCCCGGCATCCCTGAGGGATAACTACAATTGATCCGACGGCCTAGTTGGTAGAAAACACAATTTGTGTCTTGTGTTCTAATAAATAAAAAAAAAATAAATAAATCAGCGTCCGATTTAAAAAAAAAACGTTGTAGGCTCCGGTAAAGCAAAAGCTGAGTACCTAGTAGTCATTCGATAGAAAGTTATTATTTGCCGGAACGCCCGCGACTCACGGATACTTGGTCGCTCCGTAAGCCGAGCGATAATGGTATTATATTGATAAGGTCGAGGCGCGAGGGAAGCCAGACCATGGGTTGAGTGAGCGGTTCTTCTAATATACCACCGTACACACGCCTAGGTTATATCGAGTCCGCTGGCTGGCGCGTGGTGATCCAATCATCCCAAGACCCTGTCATGAAATTGCCTTCGAGCTCTATACCATCCGCGTGGTACGACCGATTGGCCGCGCCAACCTGCTGCTTCGAACTAAACGGCGACGAGGACGCCGGTGAAACTTTGCTGCATCTCGTATTAAGTCACGCCGTGCGGACAAACCCTTTTTCTTCTTACTCTTTTTACCTCCTCAAAACTCCCCCGGTATCCCTTCTTTTTATTTCTCTATTCTTTCCTCCACCATAGTTTCCACTCTTCCTCTCTCCGATGCTTTCTGAATTATTTTCTCTCTTTTTTATTACTTCTCTTCACTTTACCTGCCTTCACGAACCGCTAATAAAGAAGCCGGCTGAACGCGTGAAAGGAATAGATCACCAACTCAGTCTCGGGTACCGCCCCCTGATGCATCTTTTGCTCATGGATGGTAAATTTATATTATCAACGGAAAAAGATTAAGAAGAGATCTTTACACAGATGATCGATCGATCCTAAAATTTTCTGCAGTATTTATAGTCCTGTGGTTAATAGAGAGTAGCGGTTTTATTGCACTCAATTATTTAAAAAAAAACTGTATGGAGCCATGCTTATTCCTGATTAAAAATTGATTTTGTTCACAACTTGACAATTTTACAGGGAAAATGCTTTTACAATAGTTTTGCGCACATGGAATAACATACAGGTGACGTGTATTTCTTATATGTGTTTGGAGAATTAAAAGAAAAATATCTTACATCTGCTGATTTAAGTCTGACGAATGCACTTTGTTTATATTAGCACAAATATTATTTGTTTTTAAAATACATTTTAACGATAAAATTGTCCATAAATCACAGATATTTTCATATTCATGGTAGTTATTTTGAGTGAAAAGAGCATCGTTAACTGATTCTTTGACGCTGATATCAAACGGTTATGAATAATCGCAAGCTCTCACGGGATTCGGAGCATGAAGAAGGACAAGATGCTGTAGTGCTCCGGATTCTGGTGTAATACTTTATCGTTGCTCTCATTCAGTGCGATAAGAGGATCATTTTGTAATTCTTCTATTCATCGCTCACTGTACCACCCACAACGTCGGGTTAAACTCAAGGAGAACGAAACTCGAGATATTGCTTCCTTTTTGTTACCGATGTACTCCTCGTCTACCTAATTAATGGTACACTTTGTAAATTGGACCAATAACTTTATTGTCCATATATGCTAGATCCTGTCTATATCGCAGTCCTTTTTCTGCTACCGTAATATTAGCAGGAATATCCCTTACGACGTTAAATTTGTGGTGTAGCAATGATGAATGTTGATTTTTCATGCGTTATCCCAATTGAAATTTAATTTGTTATTTTTGTTTACTATATTATAAAAATTATTTCCCAAAATGCTTAATTACAATATTTCTTTATAACGCAAACAGTAAATTTTTGAGTATTTTATTTCAAGTGAAAAACTATGAGCTACAAAATGTATGTAACTTAAGTATACCGTGAAATTGATATAAGAGGCGAAATTGATAAGATACGAACAAATGATTTCACAATAGTGCAAACAAGTGCTGAACGTGAAGTATGTACAAGGAGAGTAACGTGAACGTAACATTAGCAGCGATCATGTTGATATTTCGATACATAGAAATTAGACTATGTAGAATTCTGCTATGTAGAATTCTACAAGCTTTTTCTAAATCTCTTAATGTCTCGCACATGATCTTGATATTTTGTGAAAAAATATACAACTAATGAATGTGAGTCTTATGTGTACTAAATTCTATCAAGAAGAATGAACTTGAACGTAGTTGCGGGATTTTCGGTGAAAAGTGTAAGAACGTCTTTGGCTCTGCGGTCACAGTCGGGAGTAAAAATACTTTTGACAAATGTACAAGCCAGTTCCTGACATTTATCTTAAACATATTTAGCGTAAATATTGCGAACACTACCCGACTACCAACAAGTAACACTCAGGGTGGCGCGATAAATATTGCGGTGCTGCAACGGGAGAGAGGGTAGTCGGATGATAAACTGGCCGGAGGTTGAAAGTACGTACAGAGGAGTAGAAATAGCAGACTATGCGCACTCACGCGGTTGGATAGGTAGTGGTTTCACGTCCGCGTTCCTTGTTTGCTAATCCGAGGTACGGGCGAGTACACGGCCTTCTATCGCCGCTTCTTCTTCATCCTCTTTTACTGTATATGGCGCGCTGACTCGCTAGGAGCCGAGGGATCATTTGCTGCGAAAACACAAAGCGAGAGAGTAACATGAAGGTTCTTAGGCTGTTGCGGCGAAGAGCGATCGCTAATGGAGTTAGTCCGTAGTATCTTCTCTCTTTGGAAGCTGAAGAAGGCTCGTGTACACTTCGGCAATCGATCACCGGCAGTCAAACGGATTTTCCTGATAACGCGCGAACGTAACCGAGATGCGGTAAAGGCCTCCTTTCTATTTCGATCAGAAGAACGAAACGTTCCCCTCGGCGATGTTTTCGCCAGAATAATAAACGTGACGTTGATTCGTTTCAATATTGCCAAGCTTTATTCGCGATGGTTGCGCTATTGCGTAAGTGCAATGAATTCGCGATTCCAACGCGACCAACGCACACCAAATCGTCTGACCATGAGAGCATAAACTACTGTGGTACGCACCTAAGAAGAAGTTTAATGGAGACAAAGAAGAGAAAACGCAACTCTTTGGAAAGCGATTAAGAGGTCCCTCGATGGATTTCGTTCTATCATTCATTCCTTCTCGCCCTCCTTCACCGATTCCCTCTACTTTTTCTCATCAAGCATTATTATTGCCGATATCAGGATTCATCCAAGAGGAAGTAAATAAATAACAAATTTTAATCTAGTTTCATCATATTACATAAAAGATTATTGGATATCTAATAATTCAGAAATATTCCGAACCAAGTACGGAATATTATATATCCTTGTAACCGCTTGTTTTTCTTCACAATTCTTACGATTAGTTTAACAAAAACCTATGTCATGAAAACGACGTTAAAGTTGGCTCATCGTGAGGTCGTAATGAGTCAATCAAGGACAAGAGCGAGTCAGGGATCGTTGATAAATCAAACCCCCGAGTGTCACTTACGCATACATCGACAAATATACATGTCAATATCAATATATCGACACTCAAGTGGTTCATGAACACACACAGCATTTGAACAAGAATGATAATAATCGCATTAAAATGATATATTAGATTTGATTGAAATGAAAGATTACTTCTATTTTTCGTTTGAAAAGACAGGGCGTACTTGTTCATTTCAATTTATAAGACAGATTTTCGTGTTTGGGCTCTGATGTAGAACCTTCCGTTCGCTACATCATTGTGTTACACCTAAACGCCTTCTAATTTTTTTTATACATAGTTTAACCACTCCCCTTAAAACAAGCCTTTAGCGAGTGTTTTAGTTCTAATTTCGGTCAATTATAATTTTTTTTAGGGAAAAGAAAAAATGTTTCACCTGTCAAGTATGTAGGAATTATAAAATCTCATAGAACGACCTCTGCATATTTTTTTACGATACTTGCCTTAAATCCGAACTTTCGATAAGTCCAAAATTGAAATTGAAAGTGATGGGAGCGCAGAAATAAATGAAATGTTCATTTTCTACTTTAATTTGAATCAATTTCTACTCCAAATTGTGGTATATTAAAGGCTATAATAGCCTTTGACGTAGATTTTTTTAGCTCATTACGTTGCTTATTTATTTCCGGTTTCTACATTTATGAATAGAAAAATAACGCATGCATTTTGCATTTCGAGAGATAGATATTAAAGAAATGGCGTAAACCTAGTGCTAAAGATATCGTTTGGTCTAACCATGATTGCTGGGCTGATATAAATTTTGCAAAATGTAGGAAAATTACACAAACTTGAGACATTTACTTGAGCAGTCTCGTATACTTATATAATATTATTATATAATTCGGATAGAAGTATTTACTGTAATATTTTTATCGCCAGGTATGATTTATGTTAAAAATCCGGATTATTATTGCAACGTCAGAAGTGAACTGGTTGGGACCAGCGATACAGGATCGGTTATACTACTCGGTAGTATCGGTAGTATGTACTCGTATGATTTCCTTATGTTCGCATACTCTAATATTTAATAATTCCGTTTACAGAGGTATTACAAAAGCCCACAGAAATTATAGTATACGATGTTGGGACATAGGATTATATGTGGCATTCGCATTTACGAAATTGCTAATAATGGAAATGTACTTCTACACGGTCAGATGGAAGAAAGCACTCTTTTACCTGTGTCGTAATTTGATGTAAACAGTTAGGCTACTGTTCTGGTAGTAATAGGAGAGGTGGTGGGCATTTCGGCGTAAAATATTTTTTTTTAATGTTAAGTCTTTACTTTACACATAATTACCCTGACTCATTGACAAATATAATCATTAGTTACCTCAACGAGTCATTTATAATGCACTGGAAGACACATAAGTGACAAGGTAAATCGTTTATATCTGTTATATGTCTATTATCGGTGTCATAGATGATATTTATCTTCTGTCACAAAAATATATCAAACACGAAATATTTAACATATTTGAGAATAATTTCGTCACAACGAAATTTGATACTTCAAGGGTAAAACTGATTTCCAACATCGAACGCCCCGAAATAACTCGCAATATACGGATTCCATGTCTGAATTATGTGATGACCCGATACAAAATTTTGGAAAGTGTATAGAATGTGTAGAATGATAATGACAATGGCCTGTCGACGTATCGAAGAGAGAAAATGTATGTTGATCATCGGAGATCGAACCCGGATTGTTCTGATACCGAATATTCCTTTCATTCGAATCGTCAACTTATATGCAAGGCAGGAATCGTTACAGATACCCACTCAATGAACGCGACGTCTTCGTCGATGGTGCAGATGCGATGGGTATTGCGTTACGCGATTGTAATAGAGCGATGCATGTGTACCTCGTTGGATTTTTTTATGTATGCCTCGTTGGGTTTCTTATGATCCAGCTATACAATTTGTGCGTACGAAGACGTACACTTCTGACAACATGTGATGACCGGACAGAGATTTTGGGACAGTATGTCGAACGGTAGTTACGATGGCCTGCCGAAATATCGAAAAGAGAAAATATATGATGATCACCGGGGATTGAACCCGGATTGTTCTGGTGCTGAGTAAGAGCGCTAGCCACTGCGCTGATGTCACCTATATATTCCTTTCATTCGAATCGTCTGCTTATATCTAAGGCAGGTACAGTTACAATTAAACCCATATACTGTCGCGTTGTTATTTTTAAACTGTTCATTTTATTACCGAGAGTAGCAAAAATAATTTATTAATATTGATAGAATATTCTTGCCTTAAGTATACATGATTTAATAGCGTGAAAGAAAAATCATTGCATACGTATGTTATGTTTCATAGTTAAATGAATAGAAGTGGGTCACCTTTCATTCGTAAGGTTTCGGTTCATTTCAAATAATGTCGATATTCAAGCGTAAAGCTGACCATCACTCTAATTATTAAAGCGTAGAGAGTCATATATAGTAGCCATTCTTCAATAATTAGTGGAAATTTCAGTTGGAGATGATGAGTACTGAGGAGAACTAAGCTCCAGTAATTATTGAAGAGCGTTATATATTCTAAATGCAAGATTGACTCCATATGTAATACTTGCTTCGTACGAACCATCATCATTTATTCATCGCGCTTCAAACGAGTTTTTTCATAAAGAGGACGCTTCAAACGAGTATAAATTTATGATTAGTTAATTTACAATAAACTCAAGCTTATACATATTTCTAATAAGCATACATAATCGATCTGTTGAACCATCGGCCGAAATGTTGTGTTTTATTCGATACCTTGGACTTATGATAACGAGATCTTATTACAATTCCTACAGATAAAGAGTTGTGGCATCTATACAAATTTTTGTCATAATCAAATTCAGTTTTCGAACCTCATAGATTGTACTTACAGTTTTGTACGAAATGATAATTTAAATCCGAAACACCATATTTTGCTCTACTATGTCACAGTATTTAAATATATAGGACCATTGTCACGTGTTTCATAGTTTCAAGGCAAAAGACAAACGATTCAAACAATTTGCCCGTATCAGCTGCAGCCACAAAAACCTTTCATCTCGTGCAAAATGACATCGATGAAAATTACGGTACAGATTTAGAATCCACAGTGGTAATTAGGTCTCCAGATTTCTTGGCTCTTCACCAGAATTCTGGTAATTTTGTTAAATATCCCGCACCATCTCCAATATAGCAACCATGACAATAATAATCGTCTCCATAGCAACCGTTCCCATAGCAAGCGATGTCGATGTAGTTAGAGATGCCTTGAATCATTATGTTTTTGAACTCCGTGTAGTTAAAACAATGGAGCGACATCTATAGACCATAGAGAAATCATCTCCAAGGTCTTAAATATTGAGGGTATTGACAGAATTATCATAAAAAGCAGACAATTCATACTGCCATTATTTGAAGAATTTTTTTTTGTGCTCAGTGGCCATCTCTACCCGAATTACCCTATGTCGTTTTGAATCGTGATACATTCGGTGACTCTCGAATCTATGTAGCGGAGCGAGAGGGAGTACACGACAGCTCAGGCAAAGCCTTCATCGATAAATCGATAACGTATAAGCGGCACGTTTCACTCTCCTTCGGTAGCGCGCGATTCTCGGAGATAAGCCTTCGAGCATTCAGACGGGATCTTGGTACGTATGCAAACACACGTGGAATATTTATGCGTTCTCGTATTTACGAGAGACAGAAATGGAGAAAGTGGACAAAGTGGGGATGCAGCGAAGGACTAAACGTAATAGTACAGTCAGCGGTAGCACAAGCGGTAGTATACCGATGGTACTCGTTCGCGAAACTATGTGTGGATTTCGCGAGGTCGTACGATGGATTTGTACGTTCTGGTAGTAGCAGAGGACAAATTCGTCCTCTTATACATATGTATTGTATCAAACTGTTCCATATACAATATATAGATGACAACGTAGCGATACGTCTCTGCTGCATTACGATAAATGTATATACGTTGGAAAGCTGCGGGGTCTTTTGGGTCCATCCTGTAGCGCGATGTCTGTGACGTAGTGCACGTTTCGGAAGAGCCAGGCGCACCACAGCGTCGTAAATTGTACTCTATGTATAACGATCGGGCATAGTAATGAGGACAAATGAAGTGGCTGAATTATACGCGAATGTCCCTATGGGGAAGCAGGTAGCAGGTAGCGGATGGGTGGAGGTTCGGAGGAACGCGGGAGGTTAGCGAATGGGGTGGCTCATGAGTTATTCATGGAGTCTATTATAGCCACTCCATCCAGATTGCGAGATTAATCGAGCGCACTCACTCCTTTGCTCGTCTACGCAAACAGTGTTTCTCTTCTCTGGTCTCTTCTTCCATCTTTCCTCGCTTCATCCGGTTTGTCCGTCCGTCTTTCGATTTTTCTTCTCTGTCGTTAACCCTTTTACGCCAGCGCACCAGCGCCTGCGTCAATGGCTTTTTACGGAAGCACCAACCCGCCAGCAGGAATATCGAAAGTTCTATAAGTATATCAATAGCTTCCTTCCCTTCTTCGATAGTTACGGGAGAGAGGCTTCTAAGGGCGTTAGGAACCAACCAACTGCATCCCTCGCAAACAATCCTGCAGTATATACGGATCTTGCTTTCTCACGTACCAGCCGTTAGACAAACGATGAGAACTCGAAAAGACGGTACGAAGGAAGCAGACTTCTCAATCCTCGTGTGTAAGCGATGAAGCGGTACGGTGGGCTTGACTGATGATCGAAGGGAGAGAAGCAACTGGTATCTTCCCTTCGATGCTACTTTTTTCAAGGGAATATTATATACCGTCAGTGGTACGACGGTAGGCGAAGAGAATTTTTCGATGTAGCGAATAAATTCTTACAAATTGTTTACAATTTATTCATATATAAGCGGGTTTTACACGCGTACCATGTCTCTACGTGATAAGTTGATAACTCTTCTAAATAATGAGTGAGATTTTTATTTGCCAGAAGAAAACGAATATTTAATAGCATTGTTCTTTGAAACGTGATAACATGAACCCTTTATCCCAGTGGAAATAAGAGCGGCGGGATACCCAGGATGGAGAGTTGTCGTAGAAAATGGGGATAAAGTGGAAGAAGAGAGAAAGGAGAAACACTGCATTGGCCTTGCGAATTCGTCGACTCGGCGAGCAATGATTTGTCCTCTGCCATTACCGCCAGGCGAGTTAAATCGAGTAAAAGCACACCAGAAGCCCGCTTTAGTTGTTCTACTCCCGCAAGTGAGTGAGACGGACGGACAGTAGAGCGAGTGGACTGACCGTAAAAGGGTTTCTCGAGCGCACGTACGCGATGTCCGCACGTGTACGTCAATACGCGGAAAGGATGTTGGACTGCTAGGTGTGTTCCAGCGGTGCTGCTCGAAGACACGATCGGTAAAATAATAATGGAGCTAGTCGAAGAGAGAAGCTGATGCGCGGAAGAACCGAGGCACGAAGGAGTACCTTTCGCACTATATTCCGTAATACAACGTTGAACTATAGTGGGATATACATAGCTACTCAACGGGACAACACCGTGAGCGAGTGTCTTGTACTACCTGTACAAAAGACCAACTGTTTTCAGAGCTCCGCTGAGAATAGATGGAGACATCGGTGGAGGGATAGCGAGCGTAGAAAGAAGAAAGTATCGAGAGAGGACAGGATAAATAAAGCCTAACATCTGAACCATTTCGTGCAACTGTACGGTATAAGCTATATATCGAGAGTAGTTTATCGAAGAGAGTGCCGGACTGTATACAAACTTGCATCGTTTCGGGCTACTAAATTAGGGTGTCGATTAAACCACTCGTTTAGTTCCACTACCCTTCTCACTCGGTCTCTTTCTTTCTAACCAGCCGCGACCACCTCCTAGAAGTCGAAACAGGCAAATGAATCTTGGCAGAGGATCGTGGTTGTCTCTGCGAGGACAGTCGTTTGTCTTTTCCGGTGATAGCCAGGAGGAGAATACTGCCTGAAATAACTCAAGGAAAGCGCGGTGTTCTATCTGAGAAACCGATATAATGTAGCGGGTACTTAATTCGGAAAGTCATTAAGGTCAGACTACAAAAGTTTCAACTCATTTTCATCTGTTGCGCAATTTGTAACTAACCAAATGGCCCTCTACTTGGAATTTGATGTAACCACAAAACTGAAATATATTATTTTTAAAAAATATTATTATTATTATTATTATTATTATTATTATTATTATTATTATTATTATTATTATTATTATTATTATTATTATTATTATTATTATTATTATTATTATTATTATTATTATTATTATTATTATTATTATTATTATTATTATTATTATTATTATTATTATTATTATTACTGATAAGTTATTGTTGGTAGTTATTATGAAGTACGTAGTCAATTACGAAGAGAAAAATTTCGATAAATCCCTGTTACATTGTTTCATGAGCTTTGGCTATTCAAGAGCTTTGTGCAAATCGGGTTACAAATTTAAAAAGGTAATCTATGGTCGCTCCTCAAATTTTTTATAATTTGAAATCTCTTTGTCCGGATGTACAATCTGTCCAATATATGTCCCTATTATTCGAGCGAATACTCAAAATGGTCTAGATCGTGTTATTCTCGACATCAGTCAGGCCTACGATTCAGAATCTGTTGCACAATTTCTTTTCTTGTTCTCTTTCTTTTTCATTCGACTCTTTAGATTCTTTTTTCGTCTCACTTTCTCACCCTACTCGCGACACCCCATCTAGCTTGGCGCTCTGATACACGGGTGAACGACCACGATGAAAACGTTAAACCCGCTGCTGGTCTCACGCGCGAGCCAACACAGGCGGGACTGGATGGTGGCCAACGATTTCGAGTGTCTCTGCTCGGGCGACCGCCGCTACATAACCCAATCGTGGTTTAAGGCTCTCACTACATCTCTCTCTCTATCTCGCTCCAATGAACGATGTCGAAACCCGACTTGTCCGGAGTGATATATCCGAAGAAAACTCACTGGCGTCTGATAGCTCGTGGGATTGAGCTTGAGATACGAAGAATGAAGAGAAAAAGGACGAAGCAAGGAGATTCTAAGAATTCTACTGTAAGATAACAGTGTGAGTCGGTTAAGTTACGCTGCCAGAATTTTACCATGGCGTCCGCTATGCTACGAGCGTCGTAAGAATAACAGAACGATGAAAGTACTATTCGATCTGATAGCAGCGAACCGTTGAAAGCGCTCACTTAAGGTGTTCGGTCACAAAAACGATGGAGAAACACAGATCCAGTACGGTTTGTACCTACGGAAGAAAACGCTTTTAATTATTTCGTACGTGCCGAGGTATCGACTGATGTGATTGACATTTGACATGGATATGTCATATATTTGATGGATATTTGACATGCGGACTCCACGACGTATGTCATGAATGAGATCTCTCTCAATGTGTTAAACGAATCAATAATACATATCAATTGAACTAATCGCGTACCACACTCGATTTAACCGGGCCTCGGGGCTGTGTAAACCTTGATAACGCGTCGAAATGGGAATAGCAAGACAGCATACATGTATCCTACAGTCGGTTGTAGAAATATGAGCTGTATTTCCTCAAGCATACGATGAAATGGAGTTCAAAGAACATACGACCGGGGAGTTGCGAATATGAGGAAAGGCTCGCGGGCAGCCGAACTTAATTCAGCGGTGGCAGCGGTGTGTGAGCTCATGAGGAACCGGTGGTGGGAGGGTGGCTGTGTATACTATTCCATTCGCCATCCCTTAAGCTTCGTACGTCCGGCAGGGCTTAACGGTCTGGTGTTTTAAGTAAATCCTTGCGGCTACCACCGCTATGTTGAACCCCGTACGTTTCACCTCAATGCGAAACGATGTAGGTACGAGAGCCGAGCTGAGTACTCGGAGAGTAGCTAAAGTGCGCGTATGGGGATAAAGGAACGACGGTGCACACAACGCGGTCGCGCGATAAGCTGACTTTGCTCACTCGAACGGTGAACACAACCCCGTTGCTCGCATCCCTCGGATGCCGGTCTGGCTAGCACTATTGCGCAATCGGCACGGACTCTATGCAAACAGCGCGTTGAACAATGTTGTTCGTCCGACTGGAAATAAAGCGGTTTGGGACGCAAGAGAATCAGCGGAGGACGTCGCAGTGACAATCGCATTTCTCTCTATTTTACCGCATTCCGCTGGTAGAACCTCAATTGTATCGTCGATGAAGAAAAAGCAACGTTCGTGAAAAGGATCATCCTCGTACGTCACAAGAAAAAATGGATAGAAAAAATGTATCGGTGAAGTAGCGGAGCCTCGAAATTAGAGAGTTGATTTCTCGGCAATACATACACGTCGCGGTTACCAAACGATCGTAGAGCTTATCTACCGGACGCCCTCTTTCACTCGTTCGCTTTTCTCGAAAAGCGAATCACTCGTTCGCTCGCCCGGCATCGGCAAATATACCGATAGTCCTGAGGCTCGTCGGTACAGAAACTCTCTTTTTAGGTGCTTCATTCTCCGTTTCCATCGGCCTTCCACGACCCTTCGTCCTCCGTTCTCTTCGAATAACCGTCCCGCACGTTGGTATATATCGTTCGAACCAAGGCAAGGGGTTACGTATACACGCGAAGAGATAAAACCAATCACACGGCACTGTACACACAGAAATTTATTGCTGTAGATTATCTGGCCTCGGTCCAAACACAAACACATTTCTTTCTACGTATATCTCGCTCTCTGTGCCGCGCTCCCAGTTAGTCCGGTATATATCGTACCGAAAGCGCATTCGGAGGATGTTCTAATACGGTGCGAAGGGATCGGAAAGAAAAAAAAGAAGACGATATGAAGAAAAAATGAAGACGACGACAACGGTATAAAACGAGTACGACGATCATGCGGTGACGCGAGCACACGAATTGATACGATGGCGGTGTACACCGAGGAACACATATCGAGATAAATAAATAGATAGATGACTAATAAATAGAGACATAAAGGACGGCGAATTCAAGTATATGGAACACGGATATCACTGTATACCTACTCCTTCTCTCATTCTCGGGCTTCGGCAACTATACCTACCTACTCGAAGTACATAGAGCTTCCTCTCTCTCGTGTTTTCCTTACTCGTCTCTTATGCTTTACCGCAGTACCGTTTCTCCAACTTTGGATTATTCTGTTTTACCCTCTCCTACTTCTACCCTTAGGTCCGTCTCTCTCTCTCTCTCTCTCTCTCTCTCTCTCTCTCTCTCTCTCTCTCTCTCTCTCTCTCTCTCTCTCTCTCTCTCTCTCTCTCTCTCTCTCTCTCTCTCTCTCTCTCTCTCTCTCTCTCTCTCTCTCTCTCTCTCTCATTTCTCTCTCATTTCTCTCTCTCTTTCTCTCTTTCTCTTTCTCTTTCTCTCAGCATACATACATACATACACACAACGTCGAGTTCTGGCCGCGTTTGGATCTCGCAGAAGTAGAGGATTTTCACGAGACGTGCATGGCTTTTTATTGTCGGATAGACCATTTGAACAACAGCCAACATGGCAAGCCGAACCCAGCAGCATCCCCGGTCGTCTAGGTCGGCACTTATTCGTCTCTCTCTTTTCTATTCATCGTTTTTCCTCACTCTCCTCAGCTCCACTTACCAAGCGTTCACCCCCTGCATCTATGGCAACGAAGCAACCATTCGACCAACCGCTTGCTGCAGCGGGGAATGTCGTCGTACTGTAATAGATTTATACATCGAGCGACGGAAAAAGAAAGGGAGGGCGGCGAATGCGCGGCTGAGGAAACAGCGAGCTTGCGGGTATGTACCGAGGGCCAGCAACGTTTCCCGCCATAGTACCCTGGAAGAGCGAAGGAGCAAGAAAGGATACATCCGGCTGAAACGACAGAGCAAACCAGCCAAAGGATTTCGGACGTCGACGGTGCAATCGTGTTCACCAAAGAGAATATCTATCTATCTATCTCTCTCTCTCTCTCTCTCTCTGTTCTCGACTCTCTTGGCCGGTCGCGTTTGTGTATAACCTTTCCCGAGAAAACGTTAGAAATTTTAGATAACTCAAAGCGCCCGCACTCACTCACATACAGTTGAAGAAAAGATATGCACAGTAAGGTCAACGGTGTATATCTTTTGTGTCGAATCTTTAAAACGCTATTTCATGACTCTTCTGTACTCTCTTTTACTCTTTACTGGCCCCTCGATATACACCGCCTTTTGCAAATGTTCAGCTGTGAGAGATACGACAGGAAACGATGTACCTACCCCATCTTCATTTCATGCAGAGTCTATGCACGGCGTCCATACTTTAGTGTATGTAGCGGAGAACACGGTCGTAAAGATAAATGAAGTAGTTGGCGAAACACGAGAGTAAGAGATATAAAGTTCGTTAGTGTGAAATATGGACTTCTCTTACACCTTTCAAAGTACGGTACTGGTACATCGTTGGAAATATATTATTAAGGACTGCATGCTCGTCGATCTCGCACGACTAGCCGAATAATATAACGCAAGTGACTAATATTTCTTAGGTTAATTATTCATCATTTATCTTGAAATTTATATCTATAAATTACTCACTGTGATTAATTGATAATCGATATTGCATAAAGATAGAGAGGAGATCGATTTAAAGTTTCAAAGCTACGTGCAAATATATTTATCGACGTTTCAACGATAGTAACGTAGTCCCTTGGCGACGAAGCCTATCTTTACGTACCTCTCGTCTCGAGGGTCATCGATAATTCGGAAATTAGCGGAAACATTCAATTCCTCGACAAAGTGTCAATACATCTTGTTCAAACGCATACGTCGCCTTTTATTGGTTATAAATCCACAATGAAGGGAAAACACTCAACCCGCGCTACCAGACTGAAAAATCTTAGTTTTTTAATTTTATTCAGTCCGGAATACTGCGAGTATTTGATGTGTGGGGGGTGAGGCTTTCTCCTCTCTTTAACCACGTCACAATACAACGAACGTAGTAAGAGCAATTGGAATAAAAGTATTGTGAGAGAGCAAGAGAACGTGGGAGTATGAATACGAGGTCCGAAGAAAAAAGAGAGAGAAAGAGAGAATGAAAATATACGACACGTCACATCCGTCCGTCTACCTTGAAACTTTGAACACTTGTCATCCCACGTGCGTACTCTACTACCACTGCTTCTTGCAGCACCAAGGCGCTGATGTACAACATACATGTCGCTCTTCTTACCACTAATGACGGAACTGGTTAACCCCTTCGGGGTTGCTTCAAGTGGACGCGTTGTAAGTATGTTTGCAGAAACAGGAAAGCGAGTGATGGAACTATCTTTGGATGGAGCAGAAAACATGGGTTGAGTTCAAGAATGTTGGAAATTTATTCGTAATATACTTTGAGGTATTTAAGAAACTAAACATTGAGTTTCTCTCTCTCTCTCACTCTTCAGTTGTTCCTAATCTTCTTTAGGGTGCAGAAAAACATAAAGCATTTTAGCAAGCTAATGGAGCCTCCGTGACAGAAACAATTTGCCTTATTACATTTTCTTCCATTTTAACGTAGGCTCTAACTTCAACCATCATACAAAGCGACGATTTCCGTTGAAGCAGTATAATGTGTTGCTCCAACATCATTGTTTAACACAGTCTTCCGGTGGTGCGTACGTCAAATGGAAAAAAATGAGTGTATCAGAGTACATCGAGTGGTGTGACACCTAAATAACTCCGACAAAATAACTAATGACAAAATAAGTTTGTCAAAATAATTTTAACGATATAACTTTGCTTTTATTTTCGTATCTCAGGTTCTTTAGGGTTTTTCATTATTTTTGTACCATATACTTTTTTCATCATTTGGGTTTTCCAGGTTCATCTTTGGATGTATTATTTTGTCGTAAGTTATTTTGTCCGCGATGTTTTGTCGGAAATATTGTGTCGCGAGTTACGCAGTCACATCGATCGTGTGTCCGTATCCTCGTTCTCCATGTTGAACCCATTGACGAATAAAGCAACGACAGGCGCTCTGTCACCTCAACGAACGATGGAAAGTATCATTAGTACAAAAACAGCATACGGTTTCGGTATTTTCGGTACACTAGCCCATAGACAGTCCGTCAAAGAGAAACGTGTCACTAGTGAAAACACAAATCCTTGCACAGCCACTCACGTCGGTAACTGTTACGTCTACTGCATATAGAACTGCCGGCGGATTACCATTTCCCCAGTGTCCCGAGAGAGTCGATTCCATATCGCTAAATAGACTAAGGTCTTGTTGATTCATTTTAACGCAGCATGAACGTAGGAATTTGATCATCCGGATTGGTTCTACAAGAACACTTCTGCAACTCTGCTTCTCTTTAACTCTACACCTCTGTCGCGTTGCCCCGGGTCACGTATCAGTGTACCACGAGTCTATGAAACTTTGCATGTGGGAACGTACTATAAAGTATGTATATAACAGCGCTTGTGGTTTATGATTGAAGCTGTACGGAGGTTTGCGAAGGTTCCAGCAACGGGGTGCGGTAGGTGAGAAGTACGCGTGGTTCCCTCCGACTAGGACGAAGAGGGATAGTTGTGGTCGTGTCGGCAATCTGAACGGCAGAGGAGGGTGCAGAACACCGACTGCAGCTGATGTTATACACTTTGCGGTGGATAAAATCAGCAGGCTTTGCATTCTGATCGCCCCTTACACAGTTCTACGCTAGCGATATGACAACTCGTTCTCGCATTCTCACTTAACGATAGCGCTCAATATCTCTGTTTCACTCACCAATCTTACATCCTATTAACTCAAGGTGGTATTTTCCGCGCGTGTTCCATCGTTACGTCAGAGCCAAGTGTGAACTCTGTGACCGGATTAACGATAAAGGAATTATTCGCGTTTTATATTTCACTCTTAGCGCGTTATGAATGCGGAAGACTCTTGACGTACAAACTGTAAGCACTTGTACGATATTTCATTGAATGTAGATTTAACACGTTCATTTGATCGATTGAGCCCCATTTACGTTTATCGGAGCATCGGTCGTTTCTATTGAATTATATACTTAATCACCCGAGCACACGGATAACGCATATATCAGAGAGATGTTATCATAACTATTGTACTCTGCAATAGCGATGATAAATCAATTCAATAGATAATGAGCTATCGCCTATCAATGCAGTATTGCTAAGACTTTGAACAATTGTATTGACCATTAAAAAGGGGGTTTTGCTAGCCCATGGTAGGTTCGAATTATTTAACAAAGCGAATGGCAGGGACTGGTTTAATGGAAAAAAGTAAAAAAGTAAATGTAAAATGAGATAAAAGAATGTGTGACGGCACGGAAGCACGATTATATGGCAGTGTTCATAGCAGCTCCATCTAGAGAATCAATCGGTAAAAGCCCGCGCGATCCAGTTTTATTCACTCTCATCCGCGTTTGGCATCTTTCTATCTCGCTCTCTTTATCCCTATTTCCCCCGGTCTCCCTCGTCGGTTGCCTACGTGGAAGATAATTAGCGAACCAATTTAACTTTAACGATTGTTCGATTTTGCCTAGCTTTACAGCCCCAGTCCCGCGGCCTTTGGTATAGAAACTAGATGCTGGCACAACACACATTGCTTTTTCATCCCCCTGTTAGCTGGAAAAGCTTTATTCATTGATAATTATTATATCGGAAATCAGCGTGTAACTCGCCTTGGGAGATGCGCACTCAATATCCCAGTTTTCTTGGTTATTCCCGCAATTGCGTCGGCGTTTCGCCTCAAAAGTTTTCCAACTTAATTTTCTGATTGCCTGTTGATTTCGGGATCTCGTAAAACTCCGCTCATTTTCCTTAGTAACTTAGCGTCAACTTTCTAATAAAGATTTCGTCAGATTCGTTCTCTAACACCTCGATCTTGCCTCTACGCGAGACGTAAAAAGGCCCCGGGCTTAAGCATATTTAATGTTGGGGTTTCCTAATTACTTTCATACACGAGTAAATAATCTTAATTACGAAAAAATCTATATCGTTCATTGCATATAGGGTGCAACCAGTGAAAATAGCATATCGCTGCTATATTTAAAACGTAACCGCATAGCGATGACACTGGCTGCCATCAAAGTTTGTGAGACGAAAGTTTAAGCGTGCGAAGCAAGCTTCGCGTACGAAGAAGAAAATTTAAGTATC
Organism: Cylloceria caligata; assembly: GCA_963942595.1. Lineage (NCBI taxonomy): Eukaryota > Metazoa > Arthropoda > Insecta > Hymenoptera > Ichneumonidae > Cylloceria > Cylloceria caligata. The sequence continues at coordinate 4,194,876 of OZ012705.1, read as the reverse complement.
ACATCCGTAGAAATATTTATTTAAGAATGTACTGGAACCTCGCGTCCATATCATTGAACATATCTTAACGTCTGTGAAATTTAAACAAGATTTACTATTTTTAAGTCGAGATAATTACAATTGAAATGGTATCATTAGCATGTTCTTTACCGAAGCGAACGATCAGCTGCAATATCGCTGATTCTGACGAGTCAGAATAACGAGGAGCAGCAAGAAGCTTTATAAGAGGCTGCTGGCTCCTTGCTACCTGGAATTGGGCGATGATTATATATGTGTTCAATACGGTGGAATCACTTCACGCGATGCTGGAGCGAGTTTATCAGACTTTGATGAAGTCCTTACATCAAACTTAACGAGAGTCTCGGCAAGAGGCTGGGAGGGACTCTCACGGGAAGTACGTAAAATCCTGGATTGCGATCGCGATGAGAGTCTCAAAGAGATTCTCCGAGAGAGTATTGGAAATTTATGTCGTGAAAATCTGAGAGTCTCTGTAACAGTCTGAGAAAGAGTATCAAATATCACTTTTGACTCTCCGTGACTCCAATGTTTACGTTAACAATGAAAAAAGTAAATGTAAATATAATAATACAAGCATGGACTAACAAATTTCACTGAATAATAGTCAAGAACTTCACTGAATGAACTTCTTTCATTCGTGATTACGTATTTCGACGTAAAAATATTTTGTGCGCAAGTTATGTATAACAATTCATGGAATGTTTTTAATTACGCGAAGCTTTAAATATGTTTGTACGTTAAACAGTGATTTTGAAATTTCAAGGAATTTAAAAAAATCAATTGATTGTCTCAGGAGTATAGCTATTTGCAAATAAATTTAACAAAATGTTGCAGTAACAAATTATTTTGCTATCTCCAGATTGTTAAAATAAATACAAAAGTAATGAAAGGATAGTTTTTTTCATTGAACAAAAAAATTGTCACGTGCAAACGTCCTTATTTGATGCAACATTTTTTTAGAATACAGGTTTAAATAATAATAATAATTAGATGATGTTTCGTCATGAAGACGCATGCGTACGATCAAACTTTCCTTTTTACAGTTCTTTTTTACCAAAAATAAATTGGCAATATCGCGGACAGCAACGTACAGAGCTTGGTATAAAGCTCGTTTCGCGGATTCTGTCCTTTCTCACTCCGACTTTGCAGGATCGAGGAAAAGAGAAGTGTTTCGTGCCAGCGCACACGTTACTGCGAGTTACGCGAGTTAAGTGTTCCGTGTAGCGGGTAGAAGCTCGCGATCGCGGTGCCCGGAGTCATCCGTCAGGATTTACTACGACGGGCAACGAGATTGGCTACAAGAGAGCTTCGTTACTCTGTACCGTGGACGCGCATCTCGCCTTTCTCACGAGGTGTGCGAGTGTCGGCTCGTTCCGTAACTGCTTCCGTCGCTACCGATGCAGTTGCGGATACCGCAGAAACACCTTGTGTACATCTAGCCACCGCGAGTGCAGTTTGAAACTTCTCACATTTTCAGATATTTTCATTTGTTCTTGCATTAAATCCTTCAACGCGTTAACGCGCGCACTAGCTATGTTTTTATTTTGTATCCCTAGTGCAAACCTTCTTGTTTATAAAATAATTTACCGCATCAAATAAAGATTTTATTAGCTACTGAATTGGAAATTTATAGGCGAACAATTAGGAATAACGGTTCACCCCATTGGTATATCCCTGGAGTGGAATATATTTGGTAAACGCGCGTAATACCAAAGCAGGAGTACGCATAACTCAAGTACGTAATAAATAACGAGACATCCTCAATTTTGTTCGATTCATAAACGTGCCGTGGCCCCTTGGCTCGACCACGTGTATCTTACTCGGCGTTCGAGAACCGATCACTGTATTGCAAGCGCGTAGTCACATTGCACTAAAATTCTCGACCTCGGTTGGTTATACCACCCTTTGGCCAGAAAATCCTGATGCAACCCTAGAACAGTTGCGTCCCTTGCTCCTGGAGAACTCGGGCACTCTTCCAACTCGCGTCTCTCTTACAAACCGTTCCGGCGCACACAGTGTACTCTCTTTTCGAATTATCGAATTATTGTGAACGAGCCCGAGGTACACGGATTCACCGGTTACATCCTACAATCATTTGTAAGCTCGAATGTCCATTTTTGGCTAGTTGTTGAATCGTTTCGAGTAGATACGCGATCCGATGTACGAAACACGAAGGAACCAAAGTGGAGGGTCATTTACTCTGTACAATCTGGGTCAACACCATCGTGAATATAGATGGAGTCTTCTTATAGTCTATTGAACTTTCTATAAAGCGACCCTTTTACTGAAACTCTATTGAACGGTAATATAAAAAATAAACTGACGATGCAGGTACGTACCCTCGATGGTGATAGTCACAGCGACGAATAAGGCAGTGCCAGCAGCAAGAAACGTCGTTATTGTCATACTTGTTAAATATATGCGTTTATTTGTCTCTTTCCCCTCTCTTCGTTATTGTTTAAAACTGGGATTAATTAAATGCCTTTGGATTTTTTATTCTCCTCCTTTCACCGATTTTTCATATCCTATTGCGTTTGCCCGCAGCAATTCCTTCGCTCGTCGAACTGATCACGTTTAAGTGCACGTTGCTACAGCTGCGCAGTATTGTAACCAGAATGGTTTGGTATTATCCTCCACAGGTGTAAAATCTACGCGAGCGCCCGGAGTTCAGATGCTGACTGGCATCGCAGTCCGGTTTCCCGCAGGAGCAACACTAGACACGCATGCGTCCCAGACCCCCACGTGCCTCCATCGTCGTAGGAAATTCTCCCTCGTTTATACCCTCCGCGTTCCTATATCCACCCACCTATATTTATCTATACCCACCCTCAACCAACCAAGTACCACCACAGGAGCAACCCCTTTTCACAGGATTGCCTCGACTATCTCATCTCTCTTTGTATCTTGCTTTAACCGAGACTTTGTCCTTATTCCTCTCAGTCTTATCTTTTCCTCCCTCGGACCGTAGTCCTCGACTATCTCAACTCTGTTTCCTTCGTCGAACGTGGCAATGGGGACGCGCGGACGCAACCCTTGATATCCGCATGGTATGCGTGTATCTCCGTTGTGTATTGTAGAAGCACATAACCGAATAGCCTACCTCAATCTGGAGAAACCATTAACTTTGCGAAGGAGCTATGAGTCGGAGAGAGAGAGAGAGAGAGAGAGAGAGAGAGAGAGAGAGAGAGAGAGAGAGAGAGAGAGAGAGAGAGCTTGTATTACTTGAGATTAATCTGAAAGTTGGATGCTACCGGCTAACAGTAGTGGCCTTGACAATTACCTCATTAACTTATTTGGATTTGATTTCAATTTGATTTATCATCGGCCTCGACTCGAAGTGTCAGACCATATTTCGGAGGATGTTTAGCGAGGCGTGCGGTAAGTTGATCCCTAGTTATAGGGAATATGATGCATCACTGATTTGAAGGGGTACTTGCCTAGCTAATCGCGGTAGCCTCGATCCAATTTCTAAGTTGGCATATATCACTCAAATTCAAACATTTATGAAGTTAAATCAATTAGACTTATCTGCCCGATATAAATTGATCGATCACTCTGGAAGTCAGATAGATTTCTCTCTACGTGCGTGTACATTAGTTGGCTGCTTCGTTCAGTGTCTAAAAATTAGAAATCTGCTTAGAATTAATATATTTTGACGTAGCTAGAAATAATTCTTATAATTATTTTGATATTTAAAAATGCCCCGAACGAAAAACAAATAATGAATGATCTTTAAAATAAGGAAACGACACGACAATAGGAGATAAACATTATTGCGTATAGTTCGGTTATATAAACCGAGAGAAAAGCCATTTGTCAATATATCAGTATAAAAGTATTAATATTCTCTATAAAATAATAAGCTGCAAGTTATAATTAACAGGTACAGTCCAAACGTGCGCCTAGCAAATTACCGTATTCCTCGATTGGTTCGGAATCAATATGCATAAAATAATAACATCGTCGCGAATGAGAAACGAGTAGGGAAATGAACGCGGAAAGTGTCTGCACGTGCTTAAAATTTTGCAAAATGCTCGAAGGAACGCAAAACGGGCATTGACAATGCTATTGAGCGTCGAGCGAATCCCTTGTACGTGGATCGTCGAGTTCGTCCAGAATCCGAAAAGCTCAATGGAGTTTCGTGGGGCTTTGCGCTGATGGCCGTTCGAGGATAAAGAACGTGAATGACAGAGAGAAAACAGGAAGTAAGTTTCGATGTATCTGGGACGAAGAGGGGAAGAGACGGTATGCTATAGTAATTGTGAGCACTATAGCCAGTTAAAGACCGTTTCGTTAGCGCGCGTGGCACGATGAGCGTCAGATGCAGCTTCCGTTCCAGCATCTCCAACACCCGCGTTCCGAATTTTACGTTCCCTGATCACCACTCTCCAAAGTCCGTAAAGACATTATCCGAGGAAATTAATCAAGAAGTTTAGCTCTGTCTTCAATGATGACATTAATTTTAATATCCGTTTAACGACTCGTATCTCATTCTCTCGTGCTACTGCCGTCGGAGAGCCTTTTCGTGCTTCAAGCTGCAACCGGTTGCTCTCTAGCGCGTTGAGTACATTTTCTTTTTCTCTTCGCTCAGCAAAATTCTCTCCTGAAGAGGATTAAAGTTCTCCCTGTGAACAGTTGCAATGAAGATTGGACCGACGTTGAGAAGCATTCGCTTTCCCTTGCTCTGATATTGCTTCTACCTCATCTCTTTCATCTGTGTATTTTTTTTCGCTTTTACTGTAACTCGTACACTGACCGACGGCCGTGCGAATATCTTTCTGACGGAGAACTGTGACTATAACGAGGCTAATAATTCGCTGAACGTAAGCTCCTCTCTCTCTCTCTTCGTCTCTTGTCTCTCTTTTCCTCTCTCGTTCTTCGTAATTACAGGGTGTAGAAGCTCCCTGAGCCTAGTTATACGTATAGTTAGAGGTGCTGCTGGTACGGATCCCTAATAGCGAAATACGGCTCGGACACTAAAGGTGCTACCGGTACTACTGCTTCTACTATGATTGGGTGGTACGAGATTTCTAATTCTGATATACTTCGCTATAAATGAGAGCCCTGTGAACAGCCAGACTGTATAGCAAAGGAAAAGTACTTTTTTCTCGAGTATCACGTACGTTATTTGTAGTTTTCTGCTTGGATTTTCGAAATTCTGGTGAAGCAAACGGGACTTTGATGATAAACGCGAGAAATAGCGGTTACGCACTTACCGCTTTGTTTTATTATTAACTTGGAAGATCGCGATGAAATACAGATATTTTTCCGATTCACAGATTAAGGCGTTAATTGAGACACCTTGACCTTTCCAGCGTCCCTAAGATGTCTCAAAACGGATGGAAACACAGCAACTTATATTTCTGTTCAAATGTGTCGCAAATAAAATCTATAGCAGCGACAATTTTTTTTTTTTCAATTTTTCTCATTTCGGGAATCAATGAGAATACATATTGTTTCATCATTTCTAGGAACAAGATACAGAGGTACCCTCTGGCAGATTCCTCTGAATTTTCATCGTGCGACAGCTTTCTGAACCAAAAGAAGCCAAAAAAGACAGAGGTGAACAGATCTTTTAAGTTACATCTCTCGCAATCGTTCAACTTGTACTTCTCGCACGATGATCCGTAATTTGCGAATGTTCAGTGAGTTTTAGCCCAACAATACACAAAACTCAAGTGCAAACCGCTCATATTTCTATTTCTATTCATTCGCCCGCTCTCAATTTCCTAGAACCCTCACACCTATCTCCCATCCTTCCCCTCACACAGCAAAGGAATGAAATTATCTTGCGAATGCCAGACTCGGGTAGTCTGGTAGCATTATGCGAGCATGCCACATTTCTACCAGTGCACGAGGTACAGTTGGGCGGGAAGGAAATGCCTCGGTGAAGTCTCCCGGTTTCACCAAAACTCCTCCAGCTCCGTATATAGAAGCATATACACGTACTCGTCCCTCTCGGCTTTGCCGCTATCTCACCAAAATCCTCGCAGCTCTTCCGCTGTGATTACGTACATACTCTGAAACATTTTGAGTGGGAGAATACGTCGCCTTACAGCTACAACAGCGGTATACAGATTGCCGAGGACAGGCGGCTTTCAGCGTGACTTGCGCTCCGAACACCGTTGTTGTCGCTGCTTCTGTGGATGACTATGCACACACTGTTTCTACTTACTTCAGCTGACGTAATGTCGCGTTCGTAGATTTCGTACCTTTCTGCCTCATTGCGGTTGACGAACATCCGCTCAACGCTTCATCTTTACAGATTACTATCTCTGTGACGTTAATACAACGTAGCTGTACATGTTCATGCCCTCTATCGCAACATTTGTCAATCGAAATTTCTAACAATCTCTGAACCATGATATTTTATTCCGACGTCACAGAATATATGCTGCTGTACGAAGCCGTAGTTTCTTTACTATGGCTATACAAAATGAATATATCGTGTCTGGGATATCGATGCGCAACGCTACATCGATAACGAGCGAAAGACGAGACCCAGCAAGACAGCGTGTCTAGAGAGTAAGAGTAAGACGAGATGAGAACATGAGCAGAGTTCATTATGTCTCGAGTACTCGATGCGATGCGATATTTCTAACGAATGACGTTGCCGCATCATAATCTCTTCGACTGATGTAGTACGTCGTCTTATGATCAAAAGCGTGAATAATTCAGCAGTGCAAGTAGGTTAAATGCCTCATTTTATCACATAACCACTCAACGATACCATGTTTTTGATCAGCTATTAGGAATGTTATTGAAACAGGGAACTGTATAATACGACGATAAAACAAAACTTAGGAATTAAAAAAAATGTTTTACTTTGAAAACTCCCAACTGCTTAAAACTATAATAAACAGGACTTTAACATTAAATAGTTTTCTTATGAAAATAAATTTTCAAAAGGATGAAATAACTTTCGATGTCATTTTAGTTGACTTTATATTTAAATTACAATAATTCATTTACCGCAGTCACTACAGTCGGGAGACATTTTCTTTTGCTTTAGAAAACGTCAATATCGTACATAATTGTTTTTTTTTTAAATTATAATTCAGACGCTGGCATATTTCTTGACATGTAAAAGACAGTTGCAATGTTTAATTCGTTCCAACTTAGTGCGATAAGTGACCTGGCGAAGCTCATTGGTCAGAGGAAGATGCCCTCCCCCATTTTTTTCGTATTGTTTCTCATATATTTCACTTTCTCCGGGTTATGAGCCCGTGGTTCGTCGAATATCTATTCGCTAAAATTATAAAGTTTATTGGAAATCTGAGTAATCGTATGGAATAAAATGTAATTAAAAGCTGACTTTGATACGGGACTCTTCGAAGTAGTAATTAAATCAATGAGACTATCTGAAGAATAATTACAGGATTTAAGTGTCGAGCGTTACACGATGAATCTCTCTTTTGTATCCGATTTACGAGGCAAAAATATTGATGAAACAGAATGAAAAATCCAAAAGGAATTGAGGGACGAAAAATGGTGATACATTGTATTGAAAGACGACTGCTCCGGGGCATGTACATACGGACGAGGGTCACTATAGAAAAGCGTGTGCGCGGCTGGCTGTGACATATCGTGTCGCACCTGCTGACCTGCGGCATCAGGAACGAGTTGGAAAATATTTCGCATCGATTCGTAAATATGAGAGGCAACGTGAGGTCGCCGCTTTCGTGCATTGCAGAGGTAGAGTCTACTAGAGCTTTGCACAAAATTCTAGTCAATCGACAAGCTCTCGTACGGTGAACAAATATGAAAAATTAAATTTTTTAAAATGAAAAAACCGTAAATTATTCTCGGTTGTACACGTCGACTGCGGAGCAATCGTCGAGGTTTCCTGTTGCCTCGTCCACTCGTCAAGTGGTGCGAAATCGTCCGTGCAAAAATGTTCTCGCGTACTTTTTGCTTCTCACCTCGTTCGTCATTTTTCATAACCGGCAGGCTATTGGACTCTCGAGCAACGTAAATAACTAAATAGAAGAATGGCGAGAAAAACTTTTTTTTTAAATACGCGTCTTACAAGATATACGACAAATTTAAAATCGATAAATTTTTTTTTTTTTTTTAATTATTGTGCATCAGCGCGGAAATAGAGCAGTTTTACAACTGTACGACGATCTTCCATTCGAATTATTTTATGAACTCGCGGTTATATTATTTCATCTCTCACGGAAAAGCATGATTTTGTTACAAACACCAACACAATGTGTTCTGCAGTTAACGACATCAAATTGCTTTTATTATAACAAAATAAATAGAATGCCGATGAAGCAAACAAATTAATGAAAAATGAATAAAAGCGCATTTAATTGCAAAATTACTAAAGCGTTTTGTTAATAACTATTGTGTTACAGTTACTAATTTTCTTTTGTTGCGACAGCAAACTGGGTTTGTTGTTTCTGTATTAAGTAGCCGAATCACGTAACAAGAAGACTTACCGACCCGGCATATTTTTTTTCCCTGCCTTTTTATTACGTGAACGTGCACATACGCGAGAAATAATTATAGAGGCAAAACAAACCGTTTTACGACTACATTTGCCGACAACGAGACAGGCGTTGAGAAAGGCAGACAGGCGTAAGCGTAAAATATATAAAATTAGCGTTGCGGGGTCACTCTGCTATAGGCACAGCCCTCACCACTTTAGATGGGAGAGACAATCATACTTTGTGCGAAAGAGTTTTCGCTAGGCGAACGCACGAGGCGGACACTGAGGCAAGGAGAGTTGTTCTACACTTTATATTTAATAAAGATGTATACGCTATTAATCCTATTTCATATTGAACGAAATGTTATTCGGTGCTGTCACCGAGAGGAGAAATTACTCTTACACAAGCAAGTGAAGACACCTTCCATCCAAATGCAAACTTTATCCGCTTTGGGCATGCACACAGGCTATGCATCAATAATATTTGATAGATATTTGGAAGTGGTTTCTTATAATCCCGCAAAATAGACAGCAAAATAATAAAATCCTTACGTTAGCGTCGAGAAATCATAGCTCATTGTACCTTTAATAATATCCCGCACGGTGCACCAAAGTTTCATTCTAAGGATTTCCAACCTTTAGCTACAAAAGGGATAGAAGAGAAAGCAGCGAATGGATCTCACCATTACTTTTCAGTGAACTATCTCTAAAAAGCAAAGTGAATTGTAGAGGTTTCATGGAGGCGTGACTCGACCTCGTATGAGCGCCAACCAGATGTTGCAATATTAACTGCTTGCCAGCTAGAGAGAGAACAGAGTTAAGATAAAGCAGAAAGTCGATCGCAAGATAAAGAAAAACCTAAGTCACATTTTTCGTCCCAAGTGACGAATGGTCCTTAACAATATTAATGTTTCCTCAACTACAAAAAACTATCGATACATCAGGACATTTACTACACGTTTTTATCTGCAGCACTATAAAAATTCATGGTTCTGGCAATTAATAATGTACGTAATAAACCCTGTCGATGATGGGTGCATCAACCGAATTGCTAGTTCTCTCTGCTTCGATGATTCTCGAAAGTTCTCAAGTAGATTGTGTGCAATGTACTTGAAAACTTGAAGTGCTGTAGAATAAATATGAATTGCGCAGATCGCTGATGCCACTCGACTATGTACTGTCTACAGACAATCTTTCAAGTACCAAACTAATATCATTTCAGTTTCGTAAGACGGAGAAGAAGAATTGATTATGGCAACAAGAATTTTGTTACCGCAAATAATTTGACAACTACATTTTTAAATTGGATCGATTCGCTTACACAATAAAACGGAATTTGTTACCGAGATTACACAGAATTTGATTCTGTTATAAAAGAATTTGTTACTGTAACAACAGTACTTCTTACAGTAAACGGTTTAGTTTTGCAATTTTTGCGTAGATTGGTCTCATAGTCAACTAAATCGCTGCAACAACAAACAACTTTTGACGCGATAGCAAAACCAATCACACCTCCGTGGCAACTTTTTGTGGTCCGTACTTATGGTTTTTGCTGCAATAACGTCAGTAAAATAACAAAATATATTTTGTTAGACTAACTAAACCATTGTTCTCCTTGAAACACAGAAAAATTCGTAATGTAGTTGCACACCGTATAGTATGCACTTGATACACGTGCACATTATAAAATAGTGTGAGAATATAATACGAAACGAGTTTTTTCTATATTAAATTATTTTGCAATAGTATATATGCAATGGACAGTTCTGGAAGGGGCGGTGGTGACGGTGCATCTTCGTCAAGCGAAGTTACAGCGGGCAAGGAGGTGGCGCTGAAGGAGTACCTCGCCGATGGTCGAACCTACCTACCACCCAACCGGAAGTAGGTTAATTGACCGTACAAGGTAGCCCACGAGTATTCCCGACGGGTCCTTGGATAACGTGTCCGCACATTAATTTGTAATTGGTGTTGAGAGAGACGCGAGAGCGGGTGTGAATGAGACAGAGTGCGAAAGCTAGTGGAAGAAAGTGACAGGATGTACCTCATAGATAGCGCTATGCCAGTGTACTCGGTACGGAAGCTCGACCAAGCACATCTCGCACGCGTCACTCGATGCAGCGGTGGTAGAGCCTCCATGCAGTATAGACATTTTCCGTGTGGAAGACACATGGTCTTTGCTAATATGACGCTTGAAATATGGCGCAACTCACGAGAGTCCGCTGCTCCGACCACCCTTACTTTCGTAAAAGTGGAAGGGTTCGTGAGACAAGCGAGAAGCGAGGGTATGGAGGAGACGTTTGGTGGTGCAGGAAGAGTACAGAAAGGGGTCGTGCTTGCGGTGTTCGCAGGGGAGAAAAGGACTCTTGCAAAAAATATGGGCACGGAGCTCGCAAGGGATGAATATCTGCTGAATTACAATGCCAAATTGTTTGGGGGAAAAACAAATTGATTTTATACCGTTTTCCTTCCTAACGCCATCAAAAAACTTTCAATGTTGTTATCATTATTGCTATCTCAGAATATCTCGAATTTCATCAACAGTCCCGAGAGGTTCTACCCCGATCATTCGACATCGTCTAACAGGACTCGTACATCCATCTACCTAATATTCATTAAATTTTATCGTCGTCAGGTGTATTGTGAGCTTAGGGGGTGCAGAACTCCCGGTGGACCGATAAAATTTTCGACGTTAGGGCGGTAGAGCCCACGCTTATGTTATAGCCTACGCTTTGGCCTCTTTTTGACCGAAGGACTCTGGATTCAGTCACATAATACAACCTTAGCGTTTAGGGTTCAAATATTTCTTACCTATTAAAGAAACATTTGGACAATGCGAGGGTTTCGATTTTCCTCGCTGAAGGTAGGCAACCTCTCTGCGCAAAGCCTACCGATGCAATGGATTTTCCCTCTCGACCACAATTCTTCTTCAATGATTGGACCGGTTGAACATTCTTAAGGGCTATGGGGCTGGAGACCACCCAGAGAGAAAGCGGAGCTCGTTATAACTTTATCGAGCTTACACGAACGGCATGTATATATGTATGTATGTATGTATGTATGTATGTATGTATGTATGTATGTATGTATGTATGTATGTATGTATGTATGTATGTATGTATGTATGTATGTATGTATGTATGTATGTATGTATGTATGTATGTATGTATGTATGTATGTATGTATGTATGTATGTATGTATGTATGTATGTATGTATGTATGTATGTATGTATGTATGTATGTATGTATGTATGTATGTATGTATGTATGTATGTATGTATGTATGTATGTATGTATGTATGTATGTATGTATGTATGTATGTATGTATGTATGTATGTATGTATGTATGTATGTATGTATGTATGTATGTATGTATGTATGTATGTATGTATGTATGAGAACGAGACCGAATTTCCAGAATCTCGCAATGGAAGCTTCGATCGGATTACGACCGCAAGACGACTTATTTCCTATGGTATAGGATTATATATCCTAGCTAGAGTCCCACCCACGGGGTATACTTATTATCCTCATAATCCCATTGAACGCAACGCCCTTCCGACTCTCATCCTCTTCAAAGCTTGCCAAACTTGTTCCCGGTCAGTGTACGAAAGTATGACAAATTCTGTTCAGTGCCCACCAAAATCATAGTCAGTGTATATCGTGCGACTTATTGTTAGATAAACCTTCGACGCAACTTCTGCAGTGATGAATACGTGTTACATTTCCTATTAAAACCCATTAGTAGGGCTCTACATTCGGTTGATTATTCGTTATAAATAATATTTTGGGTATTACATGAAAACAATTAGTTACCACAACTAACTTTGGCACCAGTAAACTAACATTAGTTGAGTAAATGAACCTATTCGTTGGACCAATCAACTTATTCGTTGACCCAATTAATCTTTTGGTTTGTCCAATTATTATTAGTTTTTTGGTGTTTGGGTTGATTATGACAACTCACTATTTTTCTCCTTATATTGCCAACAATGCAAAATAATGATTTTTTAATTCGTTATACCTTTTTTCGGTACTTATATATGATTACCAAAAGTATTCGTAAAATGCTCACCTCTTGTAATAAATAATTATTAATCAGAATTATATTGGAAAACCTAAGAATTTCGAACGATCAAAATATTTTCCATGCAATTGAATGGGTTTAGACAGCCGGTTTAGTCACTCAACGACATGTTTTTTGATTTTGCACACGTACACGATAACAGGCAGCCCTCCTACGTAACATCTTCTACGTAAACCAGAAGTTCTCTCAAATATATTTCGCCCTTTGTCAAAATCTTTCAAACATCCTACTCCCCAGTCACTTTTCACCCTCTGATCTGCACGTCGCCTTTCCCATAACCTTTTGCCACGGCTCTCTCACCGTTCCACGCGACCCTATATATCTTCGAGTGTCGTGCTGTGCACCGTGTATTCTCGGTTACAAGGATACAACGTGCTTGTGAGGGACGAAATCGTGGGCGGAGAACCATAGACCGGTACTCTCAGTTTAGATCAGTCTTACCCTCTCCTGCAGTCACCCACCCTCTCCTATCCGATTTCAATGTGGTTCGGCGTGTTACGTGCCGCAAATCAAAAATACTGAACGTTATTTTCACACGTGGTGCCAACTTTTCTTCTTCGCATCTCGGCTGAACTTTGTTTTACTCTTCTTTCTTTCCCGGACGCCGCGCCACCTCCCTTCATCGTTAGGGAAGGGCGGGGTAAGGTGTCAGGATTTTGCTTCAAGCACTCGTCAATCTTCGCCAACTGATACGATGATACGTAAAAAATGATCGATGATAAGATTAAATCTTAGCTATTTCGCAAGTTTTAAAAATGATAAATAATAGTTCGTTAGTTAATAGTAAATGGTAATAATCGTTAGTAGCTGGATAATATTTCGGCTGACGTTGAAATTATAATCATTCGAGTTATATTCTTTCAATTCCTTATTCTATCTTAAATGCAACACTTGTTTTGAACGCCCGTATCGTTGTAATATTCGATTTTTATGAACGTTCAAAACAGGTATTTTCTAACAATAACAGAAACATTAAGAATCACAAGACATCGAGGGCAGAGGTTTGTTATAAGAATCTGCCATTCGAGAAATAATGAAAAATTTCATTAAAATATAGCACAAAACACCACAGAAGGGGGCCCTTTGCCGTGAATACGAGACGCCACTATAAACTTCACAAGTCTCAAATGATCCAAGAATGAATTAAAAAAAACAAGCGAAGAAGAAGCAATAATCATAAAATTGATCAGAAAATAACGGCGAATACGCAAACAATTAGCTACAGGTTCAGATAGTGTTAATGATATCCGAGTTAAGATAGCACGAAGGACCGCTCGCGAAGCGTTGAAATATTACGGAGGCGTCAATGCAGCGTACGAAGACAAATTTCCCGTAGGAGACAGAAGTCCCGAAGACGAGGATCCACCCTCCGGCTGTCAGGGAGAACAAGATAACAGTGGCATAACCGGTTGAAATTGCAAATTCCTATTTGCCAAGATAAATAGTTGATTTCGAGGACGGGGCATACGGTTACAACCACTGGATGTCCATTACGGAATTTAACGACACCGGAAAGCACTTATTCTTAGAGGCGGCTACGCGACGAGGAATATAATTTGAAAAGGATTCTCATACTCACAGGCTCAGCTTGACTAAGAGCAAGCCGGCTTGAGGGCAACGAAAATGATTTGCTATATCTTACATACGCCATTCGTATTTTGATCGTACGTATAATTCTTCGTTTCCGTCAAACGGATTTTCCGAAACCTTCGATCTTTCGCCGTTATATCGTTATGAGTTCGTCGATACTGTTACAGCATTGGGAATTTTTACCACCTCACGTGTACACGGGTGCATGATATATATCATTTATACATCATTACGTCTCTGCGTTATTTCATCGCGATCTGCGCTGTCGTCTCTCGATCATCGCGTTCACTCTTTCCCGCCCTTTTACCAATTCTCGCCATTGTTGTCCTTCCCTGTTTGTCTCTCAATCGCCCGAGTGTCTATAAGTACGCATCGCACACCTTTCACGCGCGCTTTCCTCCTCTTGTCTTCGCTCTCATTCCGGTACAGAACCCTCGCATATGCCACCTTATAAACTTTTATTTTCGAGAGGCTCCGAGTATCCGAACGCAAACGGCTTGGGAATGGCGCGCGTGGGCTCGGAGACGGTGGATGGGGTTTCACCGGGCAAAGGGAGCGTATGTTCTGTCAAGCTGTCGCTGAAAGGGAGCTTGCCTGCCAACTTATGGGACACGTAGAATGCGCGAGCCAAGAATATTGCACCACCCTACCTTACATTCGCGCGTTTTATACCAACGCCTTTGCTATATCAGCCTTGTCTCCGACGATTTTTCTTCTCTTTCATTTCCATGACATTTTTATCATTCTCTCTTTCTTCGTATACCGACACAAGGCCTATTCGTCGATTTCTACGTTCTCTATGAGCATCATCTCGACGGTCCTTCACCTTGCTCTCCTCTCCACCTGTTTCCAAAAGCAATACGAGATAGGCGAACGAGAGGACGGGTGAGCGATGCTGGGTTGTCGAAAGAACATGAGAGCTGCCAAGCAGGATTTCTATACTGCAGGATATATGAAAAGCCGTTTACCCTCGCATATTGAAATGTATTTAACGTAACGTAAAAAGGCGAACAGGACTACATATCCCGATATGAATATCAGCATTGTAAAATATAATATACGCATTTCCTTTCGAGCTGTCGTATGCGTTGGACATCATCATCTTGCTGGAGCAGCTCCAGCTCGAGGGCTCCTGCCGCTGCTCCAATATCGAGAGCTTCCCCGATAAGAAGAAAAAGTTATGACGAGTGGATGGAGGGAGGATACGCTGCAGGTATCAGAGTTACATTAACAAAAGGCTCTGATTTTTTTAGTCTTCTTCAATTTCTTATATTCATCTCCAACTCCTATAACATATATGTTTTTCGCAGTGTAGTACGCGGACCGAGTTTTCAACGATTATACCGAGTTGGATTCCATTGGCCGCTGCCTATATATAAGTTGCTCGCTACTATTCGCTCGGGCGGACTGCAAAAAGTTTTCGTTGAGTACGTGAGAACGTGAGAAACGATCGGGGAACGTCCTCAAGTGATTTACGCCGATCCGCTTTCATCGAGGCGGCGGGAGGTGTTCTCGCGGATGGGATGGAAAGAACCAAGACCGCCGTGTGCTGTTCGACCAGCCGTGCAAATTCCGCTTGCTCGCCAGATCGAGTTCACTGTTTTTCTCAATAGATTTCCTGATATTCTTGATAGACACTATCGAATTCGTACAAAAAAAAGAAGAAAAAATACAGCAACCCTCTCCCGCTTCTGCCACAACCAACTTTCAACGAATAATATATGGTTTGGTGAAAGGTTCCGACAAGAGTCATCGAGAATTTCATGCGTTTAGGGGATGCTTCTTTCAATACGTGACCCTTTATCGGGACTATCGACAAAAATTTATAAGAGTTTGTGCACGCGGTTGCAAAGCCGGGTAAACTGGAAACATCTTTGCAGAAAAACGATTTGTAAGACGGAGCACGTACACATATCGGGATGTCGTTGAGTGGGTGGTAAAGCAATAAGAGGCCAAAAAGGACATCATGATATCTCGAAACGAGTGCGTCACCCACCGCTTCTTCATAGTCACCGCGCCGAGGCTCTTTCTCTCTCGTAAGAGTATGAAATGAATTCTCGCACAACGCAACGACGCTACCAAAGGAAACGTCTGAGTACGCTGCGCGCGTATATATGTGTTTTACCATCCCGGTGCGCCAAATAGCGAATCGATGTCGCACTCTCGGGGTGAGACACATCAGCGGCGAGGGATTGCCACCGCAGCTCAGAGTACTCTCTCCGCGGTGAAGGGAATGGCACGAAAAGACCAATGAAAAACAAGATAAAAGATTTTTCTAAATGTATGACATTCCGAATGAATACCGGTAACCGTCTGACCTCGAAGGCACGAGAAACATCGGAAATTTATTATTTCGTTATTATAAAATCGATGCCGCGACTTAACCCCCGTGGACTTTATGCGGCACTCGATGTCAAGGTAGACAGCACTGTATGTTATTTAGCATCAAACTATTTTATGTATCACGCGAAATAATGCGAGACGTTTATGTTGCTATCGTTGATGTACATATTTTCAGTGAATTGTAAAAGAATTCTCGTTATTAACCGAGTCATTAACTATTTAAAACGATAATTTTTCATTTAATGGACATTCGAATTAAGAGGATTTATAGAATATCCAAAGTCATCGATAATACGTTATTCATTATTGTTGCTATCGTTGTTTATATTCTAACTTTTTACACAAGTAAAATGGTAAAATAATGTTTTAAATAGAAATGATAAATATTTTTTTTTAATACTTTCTTTATTATCTTATTTCAAGCGTTATTTTGAATTAAAAGTATTATATTTATCAAGTTAAAAATAATATTTAAATACTTGAGGATAAAATAATTAACATATTTGACATAAGTATTTCAAAATTATGTTCCAATACAAGTGTTACGAATATTTTAATTTTCTATTTGAAATACTATTTAACCGAGTATTGAATCCATGAATAAAATTTACACTTGCGTTATGAGAATATACTTTTGTGTATATCAGCAGATATCACTTCCATAGACTTGGTTCTATTTCATCTACCAATTCCATCGTTCACATAGTAGATTTCATCTCGACGATCATGTTTACCGTAAGTCGGTTGTAATTGGAATTTGAATTCTCCGAGGTTCAAACACTGGTAGTTTCAAAAGGTGGGTTTTTTATTTAATACCCACATGTTGGTAAGATCGCAGAGGTCGAAAATCAGCTGTTGGTACAGTAGGGCTTTAAGTATCTACTGTCAAAGCGTAGAATCCTACCAATGTTGCAAGGACCCTGCTCGCCTTCGTGGTAACAACGACCAGTACCAGGCCATAGGATAAGATCATCCTTGCACCTTGCCGACTGCCTGATGTAATCCGTTTGGTCGGGAAAGTAAAATCCTTCGCTGTTGGGCCTGAATGCTCCGAGGGTCAAATCCGTAAAGATCCAAAGAACCAGCAGTCGGGATGATAGAGCAAAGAGCATGGTTCGTTTTTCTCGTATTATGCGGAGTGTCGATAGATGATCCTGTAAAGAGAGAGCAGCAAAATCATGTATCGCCATAAACTCGGTGAGAAAAATCTATGACAAGGACTGATCGGAATATCTCGGATGCAATTCCCAAGCTTGCGTACCGATATGTTTATCGTGAGTAAAGTTTGGATTTGCATACTCATAAGAAAATAAGAGAAGATTAAGAAAAATTACACTGATTATTTTTTTCATCCGAATTTCGATCAATAGGAGCGTGGCATTTAACATCAAGTGGTACAAGCAGGACGAAATTATGTCGGTAATTTTACGATAATTTCTCTTTTGTTCCTAGGTAATAAACAAACAATTTCCAATAGCTTGTAACTCGCGTGAACATCAAAAACGTCAGAAAATGTTAAAAACCAAACTCTTGTTCGTTGAAGTTCGGGTGAAAAAAATAAGCCGACGAATACACCTCGAGCTTGGAAATTAATGAGGTATTTCCAAGCTCGGGTAAGATAACTGATAACACTATATAAAAATTCAATTAATGCTAGCTTATGATATAAAAATAATTATTGCCTTTTTGTGATTTGAGATATTATATGCAGCATGTGTCAATAAATGTGTAGCATATTTGTTTCATACACCCATTTCTTTTTATTCGAGGGAACACTAAAAATTTACTAGTAGTCATCATCTCTAAATTATCGTATTCCGTTTGTTCATTCGTCCAGCACAGTAAGTTCGCAAAAAAATTCCGGTTGTACCATGATGATGGAATATTCGAAACAAGTCACGGTTCTCTACAAGCCTAGCCAACAGCTTCGATATAGTTTTTTTCTTATCGGAAATAGAGGGGAGTGGGTGCGAGTGGTGGGTTGAAAACTTTACTTCGTGGAACAAGAGAATTTCTGGATAAAGTTTACGACGAGAACAGGGAACAATTTGCTCTTTCGTACGGGCTCACGTGTCGTCGATACATTATCTCCGGCCATTTCCCTGGTCACACGTGAAACCTTACCTATAGCCCAGAGTTCCTGGTGCACTTGATTCACCAGAGACGAGAAAAACGTCCCTCGAGAGGATCCATCTACTAAGAAAATTGTTAATGAAAATGTTTATCAGTTGCACACTTTACTTCATGACGAACGCTTGTACAAAATTATACAAGGAGCAATAGATCGAGCACCGTGCACCAGTTTTTAGGATGAACAAAAAAAAATATCAAATATATCGTATCGCCTGAGCTGACGGTGATTTAAGTCGATCCCGGTTTCAATCCTTCAGGTACGGCGGACTCACGCCGCGAATGATAACGTAAACCGGCGCCAGCGCGATTTTCAAACTTTGTATTAAAACACGAGTTAAAAAATCGAACAATTATGAGTAGTTTGTTTTCCAGTTATGTATTCGCTGATTTATGTTTGCAAATGTTAAGCTTTTTCTTCTTTTGCTTCCCGATAAAAAATTTTTTACCTAAATTTCCATGTCAACGTGTTCAGAATTTTTCAAAATATCCAACAATAACATTTAGAAAAAACGTCTGGATGTATTAGAGTTTCATCTCTTAAATCAAGAACGGCTTTTCACTATATCGGCCAGAAACTTGGCTCGCAAGTGGAGCTGTCATTCCTCTTTCTTCGTTACAACTAGGGTGATTGGCGTAATAGTCGATTCGCTAACTCTTACTAACTTTGTGCAGAAAAACTGGCGTACATGGTTTTTATAAAAAGTCTGCAAAGTAGAACCTTGCACATTGCTTCTTTATTAATTTCTGCGTTTCACAAAGTTTCATTTATGATGAAGCCAAAATTGATCAACATACTTCGTCACAGTGAAAAAGGAGGAGAATAACGAGAAGACAATGGGCATGATTCTAATTTACAGGTTTCTATGTTTATCGACTGTAAAGATGATAAATTGTGTACTTTGTGTATAATCAATAACAATTAATCAAAGGAATTTCAGTATTTTATTCGGATTCTTTTGTCAAACCTGTTTCGTCCTTATTGGCAAATGTTCCTTTCGATATTTTAAAATACCATAACATCGCATATATATCAACGGTAATAATATTGTCTTCGAAAAAAATGCAAGAATTTTATATTACTTTCCTAATAATTTATTTTACCAAAAATCATCTTTGCCATGTTTTAAGGACGGTGGAGCGCTTCACACTAATAAAATCAGTGATAAATTGTTAAAAGCGTTTTTACATTTTTTTACGTTTTATCGGACTTTCCTAAAGAATTGCTTGCGCAGCAGCATCCGTTCTTAACATATAAATACATTCACAATCACATTTTGAAATGAACATCGACTGATATACGCTTATCCGATGAGATGATTTTTCGTTAAGTTTCTTTAAAGAATAAATTAAGATATTGGTCCGATGATGATGAGTAATAGCTTATTTTGTTTATCGGAGAATTTTTAAAAGTATGAGATATTCAAACTTACAGTCATTTGTATGCCTAATGTTAGGTTATGTTAAGATAAACAAACGGTCATAACTATTGAACAACTAATACTTTAAAAAATCTAGACGATCAGTTAATAGCGCATCTTTCAATAAACAAAATAATTTATTTTACTCGTCATAATCGGACTAATATTTGGATTTATTCTTTAAAAAAAAACTTGACGAAACATCATCTCATTGGATATTAGCGTATAACAGTCGATTTTCATTTTTAATTGTAATTGTGAATGTATATATACGTTAAGCCCACATGCTGTCGCGCATGCAACCCCTTAGGAAAGTCCGATAAAGTATACAAAATTGTAAAAAAGCTTTCAATAATTTAGCACTGATTTGACAAGTGTGAAGCGCTCCACCGTCCTGAATTCCGGAAAACATTTTTACTGTAATACAAGTTTACCCTATTACAATTCTACATACAAGAAGCGAAAAAATTAATATCTCAACCACGGAATCACTCTCTGGCATTCTACGACTAGTGGTAAGTCTGTTTCCGTGTAAAACAGAGATTGCGAGAGAGATACCGCTGTATCGGAGCTCCAGGGGAAACGAAATGGAGCAACAGTCTGTTTTACTCGGGAACACTTACCATCACTCTTGGACCACCCGAGAGTCGGTCCGTGGTAAGATGTAAACAGGTGGACTTGAAATATGGTAGAGTTGGTATTATGGTACAGAAATTTTGTGGAATTAAATCATGGCAGTGATGTTTTTTGGTAGAATAATTAATGGCAGAGTTTATAACCCGGAAAATGTGGAATATATGAGGATAATTCGGTTCAAGTATGGTAAACGGCGTCAAGTACCCTGGATATGCTCCACCGACTGAGCTACCCCGGCTAGCTCAACGATCCGAAAAAAATGTGGGACGTCTGAAACGAGATTCGAACTCGGAATTTTTTAAATTATCAATCGACTGTTTTGACCATTGAGCCACGTCAAGCTATTTATCATACTTAATTCAAATTGTTGTCATCTATTGAATACACCACCGTGGTACGAGTTAAAAATGTACTCGTCAACGGGCTGATTCGGCACATTCGAAAGACGAGTCAGCGCATCGAATGCATGTGAAGAAGCAAAGGGCGAGTTATTTTGAAATAGAATTTAAACCTAAAGCGTACATCTCCGGCCGTACGATCGTATATTTTTCATATTTTGCGAGCAGTAATATCAATACGCGATACCGATATCGTTTTGTTTTATCACCGAGTCTATTTACACTTAATAAAGTGCTATTTGCACGCGTGGAAACAGATATTTAGAGAGCAAACTCGTATTTGCTTTAAAAATATTTTTATCAAACTGTGCGATTCAACAATTCTGATCATTGAGAGATCGAGAATGAGGAATTTCATATTAAAAGTTGATTTTTGATACGAGCAACAAAAAAATCTCTTTCCGCTATCGGATTTTACGCAGAACAATCGAAATTGGTTTATGAAATTCCAAATTCGATTACTACAGGAAAATTCCAAAAACTGCCCGAGGCATGTTTGCCGTTTCTGTTTTTTATGGACGCAATATTTTAGTAGTTCCTCTCGATATTTGCAAATTGAACAGATGAATATTATTTTTTACTTTTACAAACCTTGTACAGAGCAAAAAAAGTGAATAAATTCATCAACGTGCTTCACCTGTGAGCGGAATAAAATATTCCGTAAAAGTCGTTTAAAGATTGCTGCTGTTTCTACTGGGAAAGGATATACCCAGCGTCAAATATTCATGAGACTGAAATAGCATCGGCAAGTTCTTCGGTGCACACACCACGAATTTACTGCACTATGTAGCCGCAAGTTTACACGAAAAAACCATTAATCCACAATTACCAACATTATTCACATAGCTCACACCCTGCGTGCAGCTCACGATTATTTTATGGCAAAAGTCTCGACTTTTATGGGGTCTAAAATTTCACTCACTCCCGGGAGCGAGCCGTACTACGCTTTGAATCACGACACGATTGGTAAGGGTGAGATAATGGGTCCCCATTGTAAGAATTTTATTCCAGGTGGAAATGCCATGGCCTTGTGAGCGTGCATATATTATTATTTCTATATTATGTAATCTATGTACGTAATTGAAATAAATGGGAAACGTTCGAGCAGTATGATTATCAGCGTCCGATAAAAAAAAATTGATTTTTCATAGTAGTAATTACAAAAAAAGTCGGTTAATGAAAGAGGAAAAAATATTTTCAACTCTTGAAATAATGTATTAAATTTGTTTTAAATTTGGGAAACGTTCGAGCAGTATGATTATCAGCGTCCGATAAAAAAAAATTGATTTTTCATAGTAGTAATTACAAAAAAAGTCGGTTAATGAAAGAGGAAAAAATATTTTCAACTCTTGAAATAATGTATTAAATTTGTTTTATGTCTGAATATTTGCACACATTTGCACAAAGATTAGGAGTAAAATTTGCCTAATATGTGCCGGAGATAAGTTCGCGATAATAGTTCTTTTAAAATAATAGACCATTCGGCCGATACAGAAAGTTTTCAAAATAAAGCTTAACCTTAAGATTTTGGTTATCAAAAGATGTCGAACGTATAGAAAACTTGCTGTTTATTTCGAATTGCAATTTTAGTTTGCAAATTAATTTTATTTCCATGTTGCATTTAACGTGACGGAGACTACCATCTTCGCGCTAGAATGGCATTTGCAAAACGGAGTATAGAGAAAGAGACGTTGCTGAGGTGGAAATCCATGTCCTACGAGGTGGACTGACCGCGCAGAGCTGACCTCATCGTCTAGGAAACTTTGAACGAGCTTTTAACGTCTGATGGTAGGATATTGACGTCGGATAGTGTGGTACATGCTGGGAAGCGGAAGGAAAGACCGCACTCCATCGTCGCCACACTGGACCTCCTTCGTCTCTACATATCCTCTTCGCCGTTCGGCTTCACCTTCTATATTCTATCCCCTATCCCGTATTCGAGTTTAGAGGGCTCTTACGCGTCGACACGCCCGTTGGGTTGACCGCGAATGCAAATCATTTGCATAATTCAGGTTCAACTTACTCGAGAGATATGGGCACAGCGCCCTGGCACCTTGGCAATATTCCGTATAGCGCTGTTCCTGTTACCGCTGCGTCTGCACACCTTAGGCTTTCCTGAGGTAGCCAATGAGATTACCGATTACTTTGCAATCCTTGGACGAAGTACGCTGAACCGAGTAAATTCTCATTCAACCACTCTCGCACGTGCACTTTTGGATGTGTCTGCGCTTCGTGTATCCAAAGATATGAAGAAGCAGCTCTTCGAGTATCGAAAAACGTGCGGCACTCGTGGTAAGTAAGAATATTCCGACGGTTCCCCGTAATATCGTCACTTCATCGCGTTGATGCAATTTCCATAATTGACAGTAATAGGCTCAAGGTGGACTTGTCAGTGTAGCGATAGATTGTGAGACGTGCGAATGCCGATGATGAATCGACGAACGATGCCGAGCAACTGCGCTCGGGTTCTTCAAACGCACATTCGATGAATCATCGACGGAGACAAGAATAAAAGGAGGGGATTATGCCCGCTACCTGTTTCGAATATTGTACGAGTTATTCGAAGACGCCAGCAGGTTCTACAGATTCAATGAAAAGACCTTGTAAAGGCTGTTCCACAACATTCTCGTTAAATACAAAATAAATAATTCAAAAATAAATGCACCCTACGTATTGTGATCAAATGCCATTCGTTGACTACAAAGGGGTAGAAAATCAACTGGATTTGAACAAAGCTTAGTAAAGGTTTAGTAGAGTCGACTGGAGCTCTCAATTTTAATCTGTATCCCAACTTGAACACGTATTCATTCCAATCGCTACATTAAAACCAGTTGAGTTTACGGAGCTGAAAATCCAACCACAGGCGCTTAAACCAGAATCGATTTAGAAAATTCGATTTCGCGGATGTGTGGATAAAAGGCCGATAAACTGACTTTTTTTTCGTTACACACTAATCGATCTCCGCAGCAAACTTAACTTCTAGTAACTGCTGGATAGTCCCACAGGATCGCTGGTCGGTACACACATCTGTCACATGTATATTACGTTTGCCGCTGGTAAACATAATTTTATCTTTCGCAGGTTTGCGCGTTTCTATGGTCCATATGTATGAGAAAAGAGCACGCACGTGTATGATATGCTGTACCATGGATTGTTGAAAAACCTTGAAGACGCAGAACGAACGATGAACTCAAGATCGAAAGTCGACGACGCATGTGGGTTAAACCCGAATGTGTACCAAGAGCCTTAATTTTAATATACTGTAATATATATTGACGTGTTACGTGATCATATATCTTACCATAATTTTTAGAATACTGAAAATTACATACCTAGGCCGAGTTAATTCGTTACTCAGTTGGGTTATCTAATAAGCAACGCTACCAAAAATAAACTTAACCTTGGTCTATCTATGATTTTTTCGATACTTGTAATATAAAAAACCATCCAACGAGGAGCAAAATTTCCTCTAGAATCAAAAACATCAAAGTGATAGCCCTTTGGACTCTAATACTTTAAAGTGCTGCGACTATACTTATACAGCGTAGGAGTCTAGAAAGAAAATTTTTTAAATACTACATACTTATGTAAGAATTAGAAATTACGCAGGCAAAGTAATGGACCGAGATCATCGTTGTTAATTTGCTTTCCTAAGCAGGTTTTCTCTCGTTTAATATAGCTTGAAAATCCTGTAAATATAGAATCGTAATAATTCACAATGTTACTACATAACTTGGTAGCAAAATGGGGACAGACAATTCGATACCAGGAGTTACAATCCGTACGGTAAATAGCACAGATACTTGCAACTGGTGGTGAGGTAATGAAGTTTCAGTAACGACGAGTGACCATGACTGGGTCTCTTTGCGGCTTACGAGAGGAGCGACCCATTGGTCCGCTACTGAGTTGAATAGGGTGTTCAAAGTGAATCGTATAAACAGTATAAAAGTATTTTATTGGCGAGACGTGCGACCCGAAGATCAACTGACTCACCAAGGTATTCGGCCGACTTATATATGTATACACGTCGGCGGTTTACTCCGCATGCGAGAAACTTTTTTTACGCTTTCGCCCGATAGTGGCTAAGTAGGAACTAAGTGCGTTGTGTAGTCAGGTGTAATAATAGTAGAAAGGTATCGACGGTAATATAGGAGAATGTCGGTGGGGATGTTCCCTATGCTCGCATTCGCTCACACACGGATCAACCTACTCTCCTGACGGTGGGTAAAGAAGCGCCTTACTTTCAAATAAAATATTTATCCGACTTACCTGCAGCCGGTATTGCCCGCCTATTTCCTAATATAAATTACATCTTAAAGTAGGCGGAACAATGCTTTCGACAGTTCCGTAAAACAACGAACCTTACTACAATACAGTATTTCTTAAGAAAATATTGTGTATGTCGGGCAATAGTGGAACTCATTAGGATATCGTATTAATATGATTGCACCAAAACAACGAAGCTCCATTCTTGGTTTTATTTATAGGCAGCATCCAGATGAGGGAGTTACTGAAATTTGACTGAAACAGGTTTGTGGTGCTGCTTTACAATTATCGTAACACGTCGAAAGAGCGTTGGAGAAGGTGAAAGGTCAAGTATTTTATGGTATAAAAAAACTAGACGAAGAAATAAAGAGGATGATAGAAGAAAAACGTAGAGATGTAATCTATCATCCGAGTGAGACCCGAAAGTGTTTTTCGTACCTCAATGAGTTCCGGAGACTGCTCGATCCGGGGTCACGGTAAAATTATGTTGAATGACTTTGCGAATCGTGTTCTCGAACTATAGAATCCATTATTCCACCAGGCATGACAAGACAATTGTCGCGCCGTTGCGCGCGGCTTGTCCAATGCGTACTACATCCGACGCTGATGGCAATAAATTCCAATTTTTTTTATTACACTGTACCATTTTCCTCGTTTCTATAAAGTTTTGAACTTGCAAAAAACTCGTGTCTCGATCTAAAGATCTAATTAGAACAAATTACAAGTTCCATTCGCTTCATTGCAATCGTATTATTTGTTTTATTGAAGACACGTATTGTACAAAACCAGTTTACACGGTGATTTGTGATATTCACGACCTCGATTTTCACTGTAGAATGCATTGCTGTTTTGTTAATTGATTTACGAAGTAAAATACGACATGTATGTTATTGTTTTCGTACGAATTATTGAATGTTTGTTTTAGAGAGTACGTATGCTACAAAATCGATGTATTCCTATCGAAGTAGCCGAAACCACCAGAATAGCAGGAACCACTGGAGTTCTAATAATCGTGGCAAAATTTGGTGGTCCAGTGCAAGTAAACGCACATACTAAACAGGAAACCACCGAGCTGTATCTACTTCGGACAGTCACATTGCGATCGCAGCCAGCATTCCCGGGTCGATCCATTACGGGATATATCATCGGTGCTACGCCACCCTCATTAGTGCTTAGCGTTACGCTTCAATGATTATTACTTATGGGCCCGAGTAGTAAATTACCGATATAGTCACAATCATAAAAACGTTGAAGAAGAATCTCAATAATCTCACTAACTCACTATTTTTGCGTCGCAGGTTTCACCGCTACTTCGTTTCCCTGCGCTATACCACGCACAAATACTTATGTATACACGAAGAAAAAAATTGATTTCGTTCAAGTGACTAAACGATATTTATAAAAGAGGGACCGCCATTATTTATTTTTTTTATTTTATCATCACGTACGAGGTATATAAAAAGAGAAAGTACTGTAATCCGAAAAATTGCCTGCCAAGTTATGACGTAAATACATTTGAGTTTCCTGTATAACATAAAAAATGCGTTCACGCATTTTGTTTCTGTATTTAACTATGTGACTGCCCATAAGTCTGCCCCTCTGTCCAACTATAGTAAAAAGGAATAATCTATTAATAAAACCACAAAACTGTTAAAACAGCGGCGCCTGAACATCGTAAACAATGGAACTCGTATCGACACTTGGCTGCTGGACATGAACATCCTTTGGTTTCACGCTCGTTACGAACGTCCACCCCAAGTGGCTGTCGACGAGTGATTCACTCGCGCGAACGTAGCACATCGGGCGCTCCCAAAAACGCTTGATGACACCCCACCGGTCCGCCCTCGCCTCTTAACGCGGGCGAAAGACACACTTCCCTCTGTACCACGTGACACGGTGTCAGAGAGACAGCGCTACAGGGATCGCGCGTGTGCAAGGGAGGACGCATCGGTATCGCGTAGTACAAAGTAGAGAAAGTCTTTCGTCTCACGTTAAGAAGACTTAAAATTTTTAGCTCTGACGTTTTATTCAAGGGCGTAGACCTAAAGGGATTCGGACGTAACAATCGCTAAGTACCGGACTGCTTGCGCTAAACGTCAGGACCATCTTCATCCTCAAAGCTATCTCTGGCGACAGACACGGCACTTCGATGCGTGATTTACATTTAATACTGAAAAAGTACATCGTAAGCGTATTGTGTCAATACGTTTAATTTGTGCAACACTCTTAATAGCCTCATCGTGAGTTGCTTTAATACGTTCAGCAGCAACACGCTTCTTTTAGAGTGTATATCCTAAAGTGGCAAAGTCTTACCCTTAATATTGCTGTTACTCCTGTAAATATATAAATAACTTGTAGGTTTTTGACTATATATATGTCCACCATTTTCCAACCGAATCGACTTGAAATAAGCACTGAATATTGGATTTGGTTAATCATTCGTATGTAATCCGTCTGTAATCAGTTTTTTTCTGTCAGGAAAGCACAGTCAAACGAGCATTCAGGATTAAGTTGAGAGAAATAGAGAAAGATAGAGATGCATTACGGGGTGCGAATGGGAAAAAGTGGAATAGAAGTCGAGCATGATAATACCCTGACGAAAAACTGACAAATAAAGGATGAGGAATGAAGCATCAGTAGCGAGGTGGCATGGTTGGAGAAAATAGTCCCGAGTGAGCTCTTTGCAGTTCCTTCCACGACCCTCCGGTTTGCATTAGTTTACATACGTGAGTGAAAGTTTAAAGTTTAGTCATTCAAACAGGAACCTTGTCCTTTTTTGGAAAGCCTAGGTCGGCCGAGTGAGGCAGATAGAGCCGCGAGAGGATATATAATGTTGGGAATGGGACGAAAGTAAAATGAGAGGGAACGAACGTTATGTATTTATGTATGTATGCATTCATTGTGAAGTGTATATTGCATTGTATATAAGCATAACAACCACGAACTCTTTATGCTACCGGAGAAAAACAGAAACTCGTTTTGCCTCGAGTTCTCTATCCTCCACCTACTTCGCTACCTCGTGTTATTCCCATCCGTTTTTCTTCTCTCTCCGACACAGACGCCATCCTCTCCCGTCCCTCGTTTTTCTTCTCGAGCGACTAACTTCCCGGTGTGGGTTGCCAACTCGTTATACGGAAACTCATAGGATCGGCAGAGTCGAAAATAATGTTAGAACGCGAGCTGGGCGTAGTACGAGTATGAGTACAAAGAAAGAAAAACGTATTATTCGCCTAGGACTGGTTGCGTACAAAGAAAAACGTAGATAAAAGTAAGAAAAGTAGTAACAAGGCATTTTTATTTTCATTTTTTTTCAAAATTTCCGACTTCTACGTACATTCTCTTATCTGCAAACTAGATACTGAGAGAGGTTCTCTCGAAGTTCTTAAATTGCCTGAATTCTCGCGTGCTTCGCGCAACCTGACAATAACTACGTTTGCCAGGAGAATTTTCGAACGTGGGCGAAGGGATACATTTTTAACAACTATTTTATCCCTGATCCATATTCTCGCATCTTCCCGCAAAACCGTGATTCATTCTTGGATTATATACGATTCAAGATTTTAAACGGCCTGCAAAAAACTCGATACCGATACGTTATCCGGTTAATGTATTTGGGCTTGAGCAGCCTATACCCTATACATCTACCGCATAAGCGAGAGTGACTGTTCGGTTCAACCCGGTAAAGCACAAATGCATTTCGGTTTCGCGGCAGAAAGCCCGCCCGCGCCCATTTGCCGCCACAGCTGACTCACTGGCGAATCGGCGATGGATATGTGCAACGTCGGATGTGATTTACGATATCGCAAACTGTATACCAGGAGCGCCTTGAAAGCGCAAGCTCCATTCAAACCGAACGCATTAAATTTCTAAACAGCTTGGGTAACATCTCGCGACTCGACGCCATAGCGTTGACGAAGCGGAGGAGGACGATCCATACCATCAGCCGCATATCCACCTAGACCGAGTACTCGAGCTCTCTCCCACCCAACACCCCCTTATTTCTCGACACCGGTATACATATATAAGGCTGGGCTTAGGTATTACAGAGAGTTTACTACCTTCGTGGCAAGTGTCTAGCCCCGGCTCTAAAATCGTGAGCAGAGCAATTAATACTCGACTGAGCCAGCCACGCTGCTCGCCAAAGCTCTTTCGCGCGGCACCTATTGTCGTATATTTTTCTTTCGGCAGTGCACGATTCAATTAAATTGGGAAACTCGAGAGATAGAAAGTACAGAAAATAATTAAGAAAGAGAAACTACGGGCTGTGCGGTCTTCCATTCCGTTCCAGTGTTTTATCTGTCACACGATGCTACCTATCACTGCTAATTAAAAAATAATGTAATTAATCCATTTCAGCCGAGTTCTTGCAACACCTAGACTTGTCTTTTGCTTCTTGCACCGTGCCTCTTTGTTATAGCCAATCAAGTATTATTCGATTAAAAATATAACTTAATTTACTATGGAGGTGTTAAAGCTTATTTGTATTCGCCGGTATGTTTATTTACGACTTACAAGACGAGGCATCAGTACATAAAATAGAACTGAAAAGTAGCATTTGATATTATTATAAAGCTTTTAAAAATGTGCGCTTAATTTTCGCATTTTTGTGTAATAGATCACAGGATATGGCACTCGATATTCTCCTTTCTCTCCATTCCAGACCCGGTGACTATAAATATAATTGAATTAGTGAGCATCGTATTACTGATAAGTGAACGACGTATTCAATACTTTATTAATGTGGAGTGAAGGCGATTGATGTATTGCACTATTTCAATAAACGTTGTTAGTAAATCGTTCATCACTCAAGTTTATTCTACTACGATCTCCCGAATGTATAATTGATAAATGCAAAGTTAAATCAAACTGTATTTATCCCAATGTTATCAAATTCGATAGAAATATATGCAACTATTTAAAAAATATTGGGAATTTGATCCGATAAAATACAGCAAGGACAAAATTAATAATGAAACAACAAATAAAAATTGAATTTGAATTTGAGTCGACTCGGTCGTATACGTTATTCGATACGCTGAAGGCAATTAATGAGAAAAAAACTGGTGGGCCAGCACGTGCACCCGATACAATTTTCCGATTGATTGACCGATTGTTTAATCATTATTTGCGTTATGCAAATAGTTCTGTTAACATACATTAAGTGTAATCATTAAATTATCAAAAGTAGTTGGAGATCCACTCCCTGAGAGTTTAAATGATTTAATATGTAACAATCCCTGATTATTCAAAGCCCAATTTGGATTAATAGTTTCTCTTAGATGTCGTTGGACTTTGTTATTAGGTTGATAATTCCTCTTTAAAGATGTTAACAAGACCAGTGATAAAATAACAGTTAAATAGAACGAAACAGCTAGCAGCGAGGTTCTGAAGTATAGCAAATGTGTCTGAGCGGTAGTCCTCTCTCAATTTGCACTTAATATCTCCCCCTCCTTTCCTAGTCACGTGAAATATCTCCCTAGGGAAATGCTCTTGCCACTCCTAAGTTGTTTTCTCGCATAAAAAATTTTCAATCGGCTACTTCGCGCCATCTTTTCCTTCCCCTGCTACTTCTTACGTTTGCAATTTTATGAAAATTGCATGTAGTTTAAAATTTATATTAAACCTGAAGTGGCTTACCCCTTAAGTGAAATATAAAATAATAATAATAATCATTATAGTCAATATGGTATGCTCACCATAACGTTTATATTACTTCTTAATGTTTTATCAAATATAAGAACTTTTATGTCAAATTGTGTTGGAGAATCAGCTGGCGCACGGCGAGCGATAATCGTCGTGCGCCTACCTGTTGCGCTGCTTGGCTACACGGTGTTCGGTTGAGGCGAAGACAGCCGAAGCATGGGCTTCGCGGAGCCGAGGATGTGCCTCACTGGCACGCCGCATCAAGCGAGAGGGTGTCTCTCTCGCTTGACTTCGGTTTCGCTCACCGGCTGTCTCGCTCAATTGACTCCAGCGCCCAACGAATCTTTCGTACTCGCAGCCATCTTGGGAATTCGGCACTTTTTCGACACGCATCCATCGAGCAGCACACGCATCTTTGGACTCTCGGACTTTTCATCAATCGTTTTCATCGGTATCGCTCAACTTCACACAACAGGACTCATTGCTCAAGGTAAGAGTGCCCTGGCACAATTTGTCGTAATTCAATACCAGGGCGGAGTTAATATGGTGCATCAGCATTTGGTCTCACTCGTGGCATGCGTTGCTGTACAGGCCGCACCACGTTTTTTCTCACCATAGTTTGCCAGGTAATTAATACAATTATGCTGGTGCTCATATTCACTGTGCTCTCCTCCTGAACATCTGCTGGGAAAGCACAGTGACTATGCGTTGCTCATTTTGGTGCCGTCTTAAGACCAGGTTGCATGGAGCTACGCAGTGCTGACTGCGTAGCTGGCCTTCTATAACATTTATTGAGAGTGCGCTCAGCATTAATTCGCTGCAACTACTCAGCAATACAGTGCTGAGTAGTTGCAGTGAATTACGCACACAAATTGTTGCACTCAATGGCATTGGCGTGCCGTACAGTGTAGCTGTTGCTACAGTGCACACGCCGCTTCCTCAAGTGAGCATTCAGCCTGCTATTGATATAATTGTTGGCTGCGCACATCAGCACATTACATTTGGTACTGCTTTAATTCATGTCTTGACACTCACCAGGCTAAGCGGGTCGTGCTGCGTGGCTTTCACTGCGTTGCAGGCACCGCAGTCTCATGTCCACGCTCAGCACACAATTAATATAATTGTGTGTGGCTCACATGGTGTCATGTACAAAATTCAATTTGTTTCATTCAATTATAATTTGTACCTTTTCATTACTTGATATTTTATTGTTTTGCAAATTTAAATTATATTTTGAGTGCTACCACGGAAGGTGGAATAAAGACCGCTTTCGCAATATTACATCTGTGTGTCTGGTTCATTTTCCTTTTGTTGCAAGTGAGTTCTCACACGTGTTCACCCAATTCACAGATCGGTCAAGGCATCACCAGGAAGGAATTCTCAACAACGCAGTTGATTTTCACAACATTTTGGTCCTTCGAGCCGGATACTCGACTTGGGCAAGAGAGACCAGGGTCTCTACCTTCCGCTCTCATCTCTGCGCACACATCGGCTCATCTGGTAGGACTCTGCGTAGGCCCATCGCAGGATCCTCATCGGCTCATCACCTCGTCAAGCGGAGCAGCAAGTGGGGTAAAGTACGATCTCTGCGGAGAATCTTCGTTGCTTTCTTATACTTTCTCTACTTGGACCGTTTGCATCAGGACTAACAATGTCTGAGGGCAATCCAATGGACTCTGGGGTGGCGCCTGGAGTTCCTGAGGAAAAAACGACATTGTTGGTTCCTGGGGCCGGCGTCGTTCAGAAGAAGGCCCGATCGCCAACTCGGCTTACAACCGAGATGGCGTTGAAGGTTCAATCCCAACGGCGCCGGATTGCTCACATGCAGACGGTCATAGCTCTGCTTAACGAGGGCGGAGAAACCCTCGCCATGGAGTCGCTCAACGCATACGTTGAGCAGGTCACGGAGTTCCACAACGATTTCCGTCGGGAACACGAGTTGTTGGAGTCTTCGTGCCCTCCGAGCTGTGTCGATCACGAATATTTTGCGGATGATCTGCAAA
Source organism: Cylloceria caligata (assembly GCA_963942595.1). NCBI lineage: Eukaryota > Metazoa > Arthropoda > Insecta > Hymenoptera > Ichneumonidae > Cylloceria > Cylloceria caligata. The sequence continues at coordinate 4,161,905 of OZ012705.1, read as the reverse complement.
GCCTTGAGGCGCAGGTTGCCCTCAAGGCTAAAGTCACAGCTCGGGAAGCCATGGCGAGGCTGGCTCAAGGGCACCCTCCTGCACCGGCACCCGAGGCGTCGCCGCGCTCCCACACAAGGCTGCCAGAAATAAAGCTGCCGACGTTTGGGGGGGACTATTCCGGATGGCCGGCGTTCCGTGACGTGTTCACGTCGCTGGTCATCCGAAATGCCCGCCTTGCTGACGTCGACCGGCTATTATACCTGCGTGGCTGCGTGTCGGGCACGGCGGCTCAGCTCATCCAGGGGTTCGCAGTCACGTGCGAATCGTTTAATCAGGCATGGGAGACATTGGTCTCCCGTTACGAAAATAAGCGGCTGCTGGTGCAGGAGCGTCTTGACAAGCTCTTCGCGCTCAAGTCCGGCTCATCCGATTTGAAATCGTTCTCGACTATTCTGGCTTCGTTCTCCGAGGCGTACAGGGCTCTTTCTTCGCTGGCAACGAAGGAAGAGCTCTGGGATTGCGTGATGGTGAGGTTGCTGGCGAAACAGCTGGACCAAACCACACGTGAGGCCTGGGAGACGAAGCTAGGACGCACATCTGATTTCCCGGCCTTTGCTGAGCTTGAGGAGTTTGCGGAGACCAAGGTGCGAGCGTTGGAGATGGCGAAGGCCACTCCCAAGACCGGGACAACCTCAAGCCGACCGTCTTCCGCGAACCCTCCCCCAGCTAAGGCCGGGACGCACAGCGCCGCGGCGCATCACGCAGGTAGCACAGCGCGTGGCGCTCCGTCATCGACCTTCACTGCGAACGATTACCCCTGTGACTGCTGTCGGGCTCGTGGGCATTTCATTGTCATGTGTCCTGAGTTCCGGCGGCTCACTGTGGGTGAGCGTCGCAAGATGGCGGAGAAAGTACGGCTGTGCTACAACTGCCTGGGTCGGCACAACGCGTCGGCATGTCGATCGAGCCGGAAGTGCAAGGAGTGTTCAGGGCGGCACCACACGATGCTGCATCCGGCAGCGCCCCCTGCAACAACTTCCGACGCGCAACCGGCTCAGTCTCAGGCTTCAGCTCAATAGGATGTCGTCGCGGTCGTTCACTCATCGGCACAGCTCACATGGAACTGCTCAACATTATTGGCAACTGCATTAGCAGATATTCACACATCGGTTTCAGCTCATCAAGCAAGACTTCTCATCGATCCTGGGTCAGAATTGACTTTCATCACGGAAGAACTCTTTCGTAAGCTCAACGCACCACGCAAGCACTCATCAATTCCGATCACAGGGGTCGGTGGAAGACGCTCAACGCAGACACATGGCTCGGTACAGCTCACACTGTGTTCCACATACACCAAGGAGAAAGTCACGGTACATGCTCACATTCTCAACACGGTTACTACTCACTTGCCATCTTTCGAGTCGTCAGTTCGCACATGGCCTCACATAGTGAAGCTGAAACTGGCTGATCCTGACTTTCTCACACCACGACCAATCGATATCATAATTGGAGCAGATATTTATGGACAGGTTATTAAACCAAATATTCTCAAGGGCACATCATCTGCACCTATTGCACAATTATCGATATTTGGGTGGCTCATCATTGGACCAACAAATTCAAGCCAATCTGACGCACTCGCTGTTCATCATGCTGCGGTGCAACATGACGATCAGGAATTACAAAACGTGCTAACGAAGTTTTGGATTCAGGAAGAGCCGCCAAAGGACACAGTAAATCAACTCACACCAGAGGAGCAGGCATGCGAGGATCATTTTCGAGACACACATCAACGTGATTCTAAAGGCCGGTACATCGTTCGGCTGCCTTTCATATCATCGCCTGCAAATCTTGGAAGTTCACACTCACGAGCATTTCAGTGTCTGCAACACACTCTACGGAAAATCTCAAAAAATGCTGAATACGGTCAGCTCTATACACAATTCATGGACGAATATGAGCAACTCGGTCATATGGTGAAGGCGTCAGAATCAGATGAATGTGAAAAGCATTATTACTTGCCTCACCACGGTGTTCTCAGACCAGACAGTACCACCACGAAATTACGTGTTGTATTCAATGGGTCGAGCTCAACTTCATCAGGAAAATCTCTCAATGACATCATGCACACCGGACCGAATTTATTGCTCAACATTTCGGACGTGCTCATTTGGATCCGTCAACATAGACACATCTTCGCCACTGACATAACAAAAATGTATCGTCAGATCCGAGTACATCAAGAGGATTGGAATCTTCAACGGATTCTATGGAAAGATGATCAACAAAATCCGGTGCCGTTTCAACTAACTACGGTTACATATGGTACCAAAGCTGCGTCATATTTGGCAGTTCGAACACTCATGCAGCTGACCGAAGATGAAGGCCATCGGTTTCCGCTTGCTGTGCCAGCTATAAAATTTGGCAGGTATGTGGATGACATCTTCGGTGGGGCGGATTCAACTCAACAGCTCATTGAAATAGCTCAACAGCTCAAGGACTTGTGCATGGCGGGCGGTTTTCCACTCGCCAAGTGGCACTCGTCGGACCACAAGGCATTTGCCAATATCTCATCATCAAGGTCAAGCTCAGCTATCTCAATGGACGACTGCGAGACAAAAATTCTTGGATTGACTTGGCTTCCGAGTGAAGACAAGTTCAAGTTCGCATCTCGGTTCAACTCAGCTCAAGAAAGTTTCACGAAACGCCTCATTCTCTCTGAGGTGGCTCAGCTCTTTGATCCGCTTGGTTTCGTCTCACCGGTTGTGATAAGAGCCAAGATTCTTTTACAAGAGCTTTGGCTTCACAAGCTCAGCTGGGATGAACCACTGTCATCTCAGGTCTCAACACGATGGACTGTAATCAGAGAAGATCTCAAAAGCCTGGCCAGGCTCTCAATTCCTCGTTGGTTCAATACATGGAGCAACTCAACAGTGGAATTGCATGGCTTCTCTGATGCATCTCAACTGGCCATGGCCGCAGTGATCTACATCACTGCTGACTCAACTTCCACAGGAAAGGTGGCTTCACTTGTCTGCTCAAAAACGCGCGTGGCACCACTCAAGAAGCTCACCATACCAAGGCTTGAATTGACTGCAGCTTTGTTATTAGCTAAGCTGGTTGCATACGTTCAAACCACACTCAAGGTTGGAATCTCATCGACTCACCTGTGGACGGACTCATCAGTAACTCTCACCTGGATCAAAGCGCATCCTTCTCGATGGAAGGACTATGTCCGAAATAGAGTCGCTCAAATACAAGAGCTCACACCCAGTGCTCAATGGCGTCATGTGGCAGGCACAAGCAATCCAGCTGATTGTGCCTCACGAGGTATTACAACAGCCCAACTGGCTTCTCATCAGCTGTGGTGGTCAGGTCCACCGTGGATGGTGAAACCTAGACAATCTTGGCCAAAATCCACAGCTGATTCAGAGGATTTAAGTATCATGGAAGCCAGACCGGGGTTAGCTCTTCTCGCGGCAACACAGACGCCAGAGTATCACTGGGAACTCATTTATCGCTGCTCTACACTCGCAAAATTATGTCGTCTTACCTCATATTGTGTGAGAGTAGTGGAAAAAATGAGAAAGAGGTTAGAATCGGCAGGAGACGCTCCACTCACTGCAAGAGAAATGGCTGCAGCAAACACATTTTGGACAAAGGCCACACAAGCCGTGTTTTTCAAGCACGAAATACAAGTGCTGCAGTCAGGCTCGCATGCACCATCTGCTCACCCCTTCAGTCGGTTAACAGCTTTTATCGACGAGGAGGGTGTGATAAGAGTTGGAGGTCGTCTGTCACAATCAGCACTCACTTATGAAGGAATGCATCCTGCTATTCTGCCTCGCCACTCTCGATTTACGACTCTCATAATAGAGCAAGCTCACGTGCGTACTCTTCACGGAGGCACGCAGCTCACACTAGCTCAAGTCAGGCAGACACATTGGATCATAGGCGGTAGAGCTCCTGTGAAATCTCATATATTACACTGTGTGGTGTGTACTCGGCAGAGAGGAGTTCGAGCACAACAGTTGATGGGTCAACTGCCTCTGTCACGAGTCACACCATCACGCGCATTTTTTCACACAGGAGTAGACTACGCCGGTCCTCTCACGCTCAAAACTTGGAAGGGTCGAGGCAGCAGAACGCACAAAGGCTGGATCTGCGTTTTTGTGTGTCTCACCACTTCAGCTCTGCATCTTGAGGTCGTCAGTGACTACTCAGCTGACGGCTTCCTCTCAACGTTCAGGCGATTCTCATCGAGGCGTGGCATTCCTCACACCATCTACTCTGACTGTGGCACCAATTTCGTTGGTGCACACAAATTCATATGTCAGATGTTCAGTAAGGCTTCACAAGAGCATCATCTCATCGCTACTTCTCTCGCAAATCAACAGATTGCGTGGAAGTTTAACCCACCTGCGGCACCACATATGGGTGGTAAATGGGAAGCAGCTGTAAAGTCCGTTAAATTCCATCTGCGGCGAACGGTGGGTGATACAGCACTCACGTTCGAAGAGCTCTCAACGCTGCTTGCTCAAATCGAGGCTATACTTAACTCAAGGCCTCTGGAACCGCTCAGCGATGACCCAGATGACTCATCAGCACTCACGCCTGGACATTTTCTCATTGGTGGAGCACTCACAATGGTCCCAGAACCAAATCTGGAAGATCTACCAATCTCACGGCTCTCAAGGTGGCAATTGTTGCAGCAAAAGATTCAGCAATTTTGGCGACAATGGTCTGCACACTATTTACAACGGCAGCAGTCGATCTCAAAATGGCATCATCCTGATAACGTCATTAAAATTGGCTCGTTGGTTCTGCTCACGGATGAGCGCTTTCCACCGTGCAAATGGCCACTTGCACGTGTCATCGAGTTACATCCAGGCAAAGATGGGCTCACCAGGGTGGTGACACTCAAGACTGCTACCACCACGCTCACCAGGCCGATCTCGAAACTTGCTGTGCTGCCCATCTCATCCAACACCCAGCAATGAAATAATTAATCATCAACCCCGTTGCTGATGGCGGGCGGAATGTTGGAGAATCAGCTGGCGCACGGCGAGCGATAATCGTCGTGCGCCTACCTGTTGCGCTGCTTGGCTACACGGTGTTCGGTTGAGGCGAAGACAGCCGAAGCATGGGCTTCGCGGAGCCGAGGATGTGCCTCACTGGCACGCCGCATCAAGCGAGAGGGTGTCTCTCTCGCTTGACTTCGGTTTCGCTCACCGGCTGTCTCGCTCAATTGACTCCAGCGCCCAACGAATCTTTCGTACTCGCAGCCATCTTGGGAATTCGGCACTTTTTCGACACGCATCCATCGAGCAGCACACGCATCTTTGGACTCTCGGACTTTTCATCAATCGTTTTCATCGGTATCGCTCAACTTCACACAACAGGACTCATTGCTCAAGGTAAGAGTGCCCTGGCACAATTTGTCGTAATTCAATACCAGGGCGGAGTTAATATGGTGCATCAGCATTTGGTCTCACTCGTGGCATGCGTTGCTGTACAGGCCGCACCACGTTTTTTCTCACCATAGTTTGCCAGGTAATTAATACAATTATGCTGGTGCTCATATTCACTGTGCTCTCCTCCTGAACATCTGCTGGGAAAGCACAGTGACTATGCGTTGCTCATTTTGGTGCCGTCTTAAGACCAGGTTGCATGGAGCTACGCAGTGCTGACTGCGTAGCTGGCCTTCTATAACATTTATTGAGAGTGCGCTCAGCATTAATTCGCTGCAACTACTCAGCAATACAGTGCTGAGTAGTTGCAGTGAATTACGCACACAAATTGTTGCACTCAATGGCATTGGCGTGCCGTACAGTGTAGCTGTTGCTACAGTGCACACGCCGCTTCCTCAAGTGAGCATTCAGCCTGCTATTGATATAATTGTTGGCTGCGCACATCAGCACATTACATTTGGTACTGCTTTAATTCATGTCTTGACACTCACCAGGCTAAGCGGGTCGTGCTGCGTGGCTTTCACTGCGTTGCAGGCACCGCAGTCTCATGTCCACGCTCAGCACACAATTAATATAATTGTGTGTGGCTCACATGGTGTCATGTACAAAATTCAATTTGTTTCATTCAATTATAATTTGTACCTTTTCATTACTTGATATTTTATTGTTTTGCAAATTTAAATTATATTTTGAGTGCTACCACGGAAGGTGGAATAAAGACCGCTTTCGCAATATTACATCTGTGTGTCTGGTTCATTTTCCTTTTGTTGCAAGTGAGTTCTCACACGTGTTCACCCAATTCACAGATCGGTCAAGGCATCACCAGGAAGGAATTCTCAACAACGCAGTTGATTTTCACAACAAATTGAAAGTTAAATATTATAAAACGTTTTCACAAAAAAGGGTAATATTTTTGTGAAATTCCAACCAAACTATAATTACTTTCTTAATTTTATTTAACACGTTGATCACCGTCAGATGTGGGTGAATCGGCGTTCAACGTGTTTACAATAATAAATAATCATGGCAATTATCATACATATTTATTGAATCAATTGAAAGTTTTCGTATTGCTCAGCAAACTTTTATTTAACCACTGCACATCTCGCTATTTTATTAAATCATTTTCTATAGTCTATAAAAGTGGGTATCGATCAAAAATTATTTAAAAGAAACGTACTGTATTATCGGAAAATAACGAATAGATTAAATAAGTAATATTGATCATATTTCGAAGAGCTTCGTTTGGTTTTCGTTATAAATAATGTTATCATTGAGACAAGAGTAGTTTGCGTTGATAAGAAAATTCTCGAAGCTTGTTAGCGTCTCCAAAAGCCCAGCGAGACTTTTCTTCGTAGTGGTTCGTACACATGTACATCGATTAACTGGGGCTATGAAAAAATCTCGGGAATGTGCGGTGCTCAAGAATATCCTGCCGGAAAGAAAAATATCTTCTTTTCACGGAAAATCCCAGCGTAGTGCCTCTAACCCTTCATCGCGGTCGCATAACGCCGATGACCGCCTCGGAAACTTCGAGCTCCATATAATAGCGGCATACCACGTACGTAGGGGTACCTCTCGTGGAGAAAATGCAAGAGAGAAGAGAGTCGCCAAAGCCGCTAAATTATGGGCTTAATTCCGCCTCTCGAATTTCACTTCCCCTCTGTTCCAGCTCCGCAGCTGCCGCAGCATCGTTGCGCATTCGCATCTCCTAGTCGCTCGCGTAACCAGTTGAAATCCAGTGTCCAGGCGAGAGCCCGTGCAATATTTTTCCGAAAGTATAGACAATGGAGGCGGCAACTTTCGAGCTCTGACTGTTTAATAGGCCCCAGACTACTCGGAGTCTCCGGGAAACGGAGCTCGGGTCCGGTTACCAACGTAAGTAACCACTTATGCGTGGCTGTAGAAACCCTGTGTCACTTGGCTGTCACGATCCCGCCGCAGCTCTGACCAACGATGTATGACCATTCTCCGTCACTTGAGGTTTCACTACTAAAATCGACCATTTAGAGAGAATACCGGAGTCGCTTTTCGAAGTGAATACATTCTTTTTCTCTATATTCAAATACTATTTGCACAGCGTAATAACGTTATGAATCATTGTAACAGTGTCACATAATCCACGTGGAAAAATTACCCGCAATATATATATCTTATAATAAATACTGTATATCTGCTAATTGTATTTTAAGAAATACATTTTTTACTTCTATTTCGACAAAGATGACGTGTATGTATATATATGTATTGTATAAAGGTATTATATATATATATAATACATTTTTGTAATGAAATCATTGAATAGTCGTAGGATGGAGCCCACCACCGCGATGCGTCCTAATCGAAATTAGCCTAATCGGTCGGCCGTGCGTAGCATTTCGCGTGCAGAGTTCACTCGTTCAGCTCGTCGACATAATGAGTTCAAGTTTGCCTTCCTCTAGCTGACCAGTTTGTATTGGGAAACGAGAGCGGACACGTATGCGTATACCGTGCGTTGGCTGACCATCAGCTGATTGGAATTTCGATGAGATCGATTGGCACACTGTATGGAAACTGTCCTACGCGTATACGTACATCTGCTACGGCTCAGGGCAATGTTTGTTTATTCGAAACTGGCATAATTTCTTTTCCGCGAGACAGAGAAATTTACTTCTCCAGCCGTAAATCCTTTTTTTCGTACTGTCGCGCGACCCTCGAGAACGCATAAAGCGTGTACACGCAATTGTACAAATGCTCGGAAATGGAATAGCTGTAGAATTCACGTGAAAATTGTACCCGCGCTGAAAATACCGGGTAGCGGGTGGGGCACAGAGGAAGCTCGGACAAGAACGAGCCCCAACCCCACAATTCTACCACCGCTGGTTGCAAACCATCGCACACCGAATAATTTACAATGTCATCTTTCACTTCCGTGAGCACCCATCAACTAAATTCTCGTTTATACGTATCCCATTCGTTTTTGGCCTCTAGGCTGTTCATCGTTCTCCAACGTTGTCGCGCTAAACGCGGAGACAGAATCGATGGAGATGGAGAGCGAGAGGACGCAAAGGCTACATATTCAAAAGAGAATTACCTACTTTTTGTAGAAGCCTTCTCGAGCGTGTTCCGTACGCCACTGTCAGAACCGAATTCGACGTCGGTAAAAATACTGCTCGGGATCTTCCAGTTTTCCGCGTGACACATAAAAACTTAGCGACTCCGACAGCTTCTCCTGGGTTAGTCAAACGTAAACAGTTGACAAGCGTCACAAAAGCATTTGTTTCCAGATCAATGTACTTATTCGCTATACACGAGCCATCTTGATGTATTCCACTCGGGTGCTTCATGTATAAATCCTGCTAACAATATATTCTCATCTACGTATGTACGTTGATGAAGATAGTTTAATTTATACCAGGCTTCGGTATCTCAAATTTCATCAAACGATGCATATCCCTACCTGACGTTACTGTACTTGATGTAGAACCGATTGGTGCTTCTCGCATGGGCAGCTAGGATTGAGTATCATCAGAATTTAGGGTTGCGGGCAAGCCTACTAAATAGGATAAGGTAGGAAGCTAGTCGAGTGTAATGTCAGAAAACTATTCACGTTTGAGAGCATTGCACGTCCTCTTGACTCTAAGATACTGATTCGGCCAATCCATAGGGCCTCCGTAAGGAAGTAATCATTTCAATTTCTTACGAATTTTCTATTTTCTTTTTAAAATGATATACAACAAGACAAGGGCTTGTTACTTGTGAGAAGAATCGACTTCTTAACATCATTTCCCGCTCAGTGGACTTCATGCTGAGGATTCTGTGGAGATCTCGAAGCGTATTTCCACGCTCACACGAACAAATTCTCCCCTGGGATGACCCCGATGCGTCTGATTATCGTCGTCGAGCGATAACTTCGTTGCACACTGTCCTATCATCGCCGTCTGTCGTCACCCAATTACGCTGTAAGAAGTCCAGCGTATCTCGCAGGTGTTAGTTCTAGTCCGGTAGTTCACCAAGTATAAAAATACGACTCATTGCCCTAAGAGTCTGAGCTTTACTTTCAAGATTCACGTGTATTTTTAACATGCTTTTCACACGTTTCTTTCGTGTTGATTTCCCACGCTTCATGTGTAACACGTTTTACGATTGTTGTCACAACACACCTGTAATTATGTTCTTTCATGTATTTATCTCTGACACTCTTCTCGATTCGTTAAGCAATGTGCCACGTACGAGCTCACGCGTTGAATTAAAAAGAAAAAAGTTTGATCTTCGTAATTGAAGGTATTTAATCGTTTTCATTTGGAATTACTATTAATACTTGAATTTTTAACTTTAAACTAAAACGTAAACTCTTTTCGGCTTCCTGTATAGGCGGATGTTCTATTACCTGAAGACTGACGTGTATTACAATGACATTTAATTCTTATGTGGTAACTTGCGAGATGATGGACCGCTAGCGAGAAACATCAGGGCCATCTAGCTGCAGAAATGGCTCTTTATGAAAAAGACGCACGTACAAATATGCTGTCTGATTGTGTTTTGTTTCACAAAATGTGTAGCTTACATAGTATTCATCTTTAGTTAAAGCGCGTAGTTAGGGATTATGTACATTTAATTAACACCCTTTATTCGTGTTGTCATAAACATAATATATTTCAATAAGACACTACCACGTGTATTGTACACTTACAAAGCTATAGTGCAAGCGTATTATATACTTGCAAAAGTATATTGCAAAATTGTTGTACACTTGCAAGCGCATTGATTCAACACGTTTAATTGTTGCAACGCACTATGCATATCGTGTGTTGTTTTAACATGCATGGCAATGCGCTTCTATTCGGAATGTGGCCGCTTCATTACTCTCGAAGAAAGTAGAGTGTAGTGGGAATAGGACTCGTGCTTTGGAGACCGAAAGGTTTTAAGGCTTTTTCCGTCTCTGACCACCATCGTACCCGGAATCCCGTGCAGGTTTCCTGCTGCCGAGCCATTTCCGAAAAAGAGGATCGTCCTCTCGTAAAGTGAGGACCTGAGTCATTTTTGTTACGATAGATATACCGGTTGTGTCCCCCATAATATTTATGGTATGGCTATCACTGCTATCTTATAGCATTGATCACTCTTTCAATCTTATTTACTGAGTATATAAATGTGTCTTGCCAGACATTTCCATTAAACTTATAGCTTTTGCGCTCAAGAATGTTAACATTACGTATGTCAACAGCTTGTAAAACCTATTTACACAACTTTGCAAAGTAGAAACTTGTACATTACTTCCTCCTTATTATTTACCATTCATGAAGCTTTTCCTCTATGAAAAATCCAAGATCAATCAACAGGGTTTCCAATGGAGGTGGTTTTTTTGAATAATGCAAAATAATGAAGAAGCAATTTACAAAAATGTTTCTTGCAGGCTTTTCTTTTTTGTATTGCCCCTTCTTATAGTCGAATTTTTGAGTTCGAGCATCGTTATCGAATTGATTGTCAAATAATTGCCTAACTGATGGAACATAGATTGTGTATCGATCATATTTAATTGAATAAAATTGTCGCGTTGTTAAATACAAATGAATTTAAGTACTCTGCATTTCTTGACAGCTGTAATTAGTAGGGCAATCGAAGTATTTTGCATCGCGAGTGTTCCTTACGTGTGATCGCCGAGAACTTCGATAGACCTAAGATTTATGATATTTGTAATATCGATAGAAAAATAATGCTGCGCTAAACGTGAATGTAAAGCTTTTTATAAATCCATGGCGCATTGTTTCTAACTGTAAATAAACTGGCACGTTCTTTGTAATAACTGAAAGTACTTGCATCGAGAGAATAATTAAATATTTGCGTCAACACAGTTGATTGTCCACCTCAGTCTTAAAGTCGATATGTGTCTTTAAACTATCCAAACGCTAGTCGGTGCATCGAATCATGGAGCGTGATATTATGTTCACGGAGACTGGTTATTCCCAGTAGAAGCACCAGCTTCTATCGAAACAGCCGACTGTATATAAAGCACAGGTTTCCCGCAGTTGCACTGTGTCCACATGCGAATGCAATACACACTACGGATAGAAGTCGGTGATAGACGCAATCATTGGAAAGGTAGGGCTCGTTAAAGGGGAAAGACCAGATCCGGTCAAACAAATATATATATATAAGCGCATTCGAGCGCTTTTAATACGCAGACAAAGAGATTCCAGCGCCGTGAGTCGATCGCGGCGCTTGGTTGGTGCATTAGATAAGCGAACCAGTAGACGTACGAGCGAGCCCCATACATGTTAAAACAAAAAATTGTAATTGTTAGCTTCCCGAGCGGAGTTCACAAACAGACGAGACTGCCTCTGCAATTCTGCGTATAGTTCGATGAAAAACGGGTCGGCAGAAGGCCAACGGTTCTACTAGATAATAGCCTTCGTGCGCGCACAAAGAGAATCAGCGAGCTCTCGGCCAAGCTGCGCATTCGAGAACGAGGCTTCAAGCTTAATCGCTGGAATACCAAACATATAATATGCTATAGTGAGCATAAAGCATTCGCGTTATTCGTTGATACGCATTGTCTTTTTATTTCTCTCGTTTCATATGTTTCGCTCACATTTTTCTGCACGAGCTCAGTAATCTATTGTTTTTTTTTGCTGTCAGTCGTCCTCTGTGTTGAAGGCTAGCTTGTTCGCAAAAAAATTAAAAGCACGATTGATAACAGCTCGTAACGAATATTAAAAATTGGAAAGATAGACAGTATACGAGGAAATCCCGGCCTGGATAACTTTTTATCTTCCGTAACTATACCGAATTGGGGCTCTGGCTGGAAATCGCTGGAGAATATTTTTTACCGTTAACATCAAAGTGGTAAATAGGTAAGGTAACCAAATACAAGATAGAGAAATGCCTGCATTGACCAAAAAAAAAATTTTTCCAAAATTTGCAAACTTTTACAATTTTTACAATTTTTTCTTCCACTACGTGTCTTTCCCCACCTTAAATTTGGTATTTGCACATTCGCCATCTCGATATTAACCGTGAAAAAAATTTTTCAGCCATTTCCAGCTAGAGCCCCACTTCGGTATATTTATCTTATCGTCATTCAAAACAGCTCTGTGTACAGTAAAATTGTAAGCTTGTGAAATATTCTCTTATCGATCGCACTGTGGCAGTAATAATGAAGACGAAAATAATTGAATCTACAAAACGAGATCCAGGAGGATTTATAATAAATTTTCAAACTTCAACAGTGGTTTCTTTCATCGTCGATGGTACGAATGACGTCACTTTGATGTAGCTGTTCTTGTTCGTGCGGTATGCTAGCGGTAAAATGCAAAAAGCCGACGTACGATACGAGAACGTGAAATATACATAGAAATATTAAAGCTGGGTGAAACATCGTGCGAGAGCGGTTTTGCCTGGCTCGAATGAGAAGCGTCGCGCGAGCTAAACGGCAAGAGAAGCAACTATACTGCAACGGATGATGCAGTTTTAAAACCGTCTGTCGCCGCTGTAAGCGTTATTCCCGACAGAATGAACGCGGTCGAATAGGAAGAACCGGGGTAGAAAAGACAGGAGGTGAAAGGCATCATCGGGTGGTGCGATACTCATCGCTAGGATGCGTGTCTCGCTTTACGACGTGCCATAACGAATCAACGCGTCCATCGTCTACCCGTGAGGCTGTTTCGACGCGATCCATGACTTCATGTACAGCGCTGTATATGTATGCATATATATATACAAGTATAAAATATAAAAGACATACAAGGCGAACCGTTGGGACCGTCATTGCAAGTACAAGCTCCGTATTTGTCGCGTTGTATTCCATACCACCTAACAGATGCAGATGCATATCCTGTCATGGCACAATTTCCCACCAAAGGCGTGTGAAATGTATTGAAGATGCCCGATACTGTATTTACAACGTGATGTGAATAATCAATAAGATGCATCAACGATACGTTTTATCCCTGTATAAGAAAACTCGTCAACGTGTGAACTGAAATGGCCTTGTAGATTCAAGATTAGAACTATAGAATATCTTCTACAAGGTTTTGTTCACCTTTATTTACGGTTTTGTGAGCCCTTCATCAGAATTTTTTAATTGGCGAGTCCAGCAACTCCAATGCTCAATATTATATGATCTAACGTCAAAAAATATTCCACGATGATACGTCCTCAAACAGAAAAAAGGAATTTTTAAAAATATTAAAAACGGTTACCGTGAAAATCTAGATATAGAGAGATGAAAAATTGTCGAAGCGTTAATCTCTGCTTAACAAGACCGTCTTTTTGTGGCGATAATATATTCCCTCGGAACGAGTAAGAGGTGAAGTATTTATTATGCTTTCTTGTAGTATTAAGAATTAATACGAAACTAGTCGAGCCCCCAAAGGGACGAATATACGGTTGAGCAACATTTTCCACCGCATACAAATGTGAAAATAAAATAAATGAAGGGATACAAAGTTAAAACGCGAAGCGCTCGCCGTGCTCTCGCCAGAAACCACTCGAGCGTCCTGGTAACATTGGAATGAGACCACGACCCGTTCATCACCGCCTGGCTTGTTCCCGAAGAGCTCCGCGAGTCCTCGGTGGTGGTTGTTACGCATCACTAGCCGCAGAACTCACCACCCGAACGACGAGAATATACATAGCAAGGGTCCACGATTCACAGTTTACACATCGTAGGCAAATATACCGGTCTTGCTTCTCTGTTATCCACTTCAACCCTTCCTGTCCTGGAGAGCTTTCTGTGTTCCATCTTGCTCGCACTATCTCTTCTATGCTAATATTCAGCGCGAGCCATCTGGTATTAGCATTCGTCCGAACGCCGGCACAAGGGAAAGCAATCGCGGATATTCAATTCGGTACGGCGAGCGACCCTTTGCAGTTCGAACCGGTTCCAGCATTTCAAGATCGTTGAGACGGTGGACCTTTGCGCCGATCCAGCTTTTACATTGTCGGACCGTATGCTCGAGCGCCTGAGAAAATGATTATTCCCGAAAATGCACCGCAATCCACTCACCAAAGGGTTGCACTCAAAGCTCTTATACAAAATGATCCATTACCGCCATTTTAACTCGTTCCATACTCGCTGCGTCCAATCGTATGTTGAATTATCCGAAGCTCAGACGGCTGTCATTGATTTTATGAAGGTATTATTATATTGTTTCCTCGCTCATCCCTTTTATTCTTTTTTATCGTTTACGCGATGGCCGCAGGTACTTTTGCCTGCAATGTATAAATCTCGAACTTACTATTTTTTATCCATGGATCGTTCTGTGCTATGGTTGAATGTTCGATTCTGGAATAACGCAATCAGGAATCATACTTCTTCATTAAACACTTTTTCTTTCATTTCTTGTGCTCGAGTTTTTGGAATGAATATATCGTATTTATCTTCTACACACAGTGCAATACTATAGCCATCCGAGTAACAAAAATTCAATCATTGATCAAACGTGGATATTCTTTTACTCAAGAACAGAAGTCGATTGAATACATAGTCCAAATATTTCCCGAGTTATCGAGGCAATATCTGCCTATTAACGGAACGTTTCGAGCTGACTAGTTTTCGGTCGTTGTCCGTAGTTACTTTTTTCGTTATTTCTATGGCGCTATTCATTCCTGACAATTCATCAATTGGACCCTTTAGGTACTACCAACTGGCTGCACCGAAAGAGATACAGAGAACAAAAGGACTTCATCATACATGATTCGTGTGTGGAAAGTGTATCTTTACGGGTCACGTATTGTCGTTAAACTCTAGTGCGTACCATCTTCAAGTGTTTCCCTCGACAAGAAAGGAGATCATACTTACGAGGCGAGAAAGGGTAGCTCGGGAGCAAGTTGTTGAAGAGGACCACGGGTGCTCTTGCAAGCGCAGAGGAACTTGCAATTTTACGGGCGCGGACGAGCGAAAATAGATCGTAAAAAGGTTAGATAAATGGTACATAGAAGAAGGGAAACGTACCATGAAATCCACGAAGAGGTGTGCCACTGGACGCTTCGAAACCCAACGCGTCTGCTTCTGAGAGAAAAGCGTGTCCAGGAAAGACGATGTGAGAAAAGTCGATGAGAAACGAGAGACTCTCACAACTACAGTCGCTACCTTCTGATATCCTTCTCGCTGACTTCTTCTCCGGCGAGTATATTTCCGTAGATACTATGCGTTTCGCGTTGCGATAGTGCTCCGCCCTATTTTCTTTATGTATTCGGGAATTGAATTGTATGTTTAGGTGCAAGGTGGATACGCTGCCGAGTCGATCTAGTTGCACCGACGCATCTTACCAGGAACTAAATTGCAAATTCCCTTCGTTCCTCATTATTATCCTAATTTTCCTACTCGCTTCTCTACTCCAGAGGTAGCAAGTACTTTCTCTTTACAGCTCATGTTTAATTCCTACTGCGTTTCACATGATCTGCCAATTTTCGTTTTGCATCCGGTATATCTCGTGCTTCTCGTATACTTCGCGGTAGGTCATTACACAATTTCAGTTCTTCATACAATATAAGATATATTGCCTATGTTTCCCTTTTGTAAATACTCTTGTAAGCGGTTTACAAATATAACAGCGGGCCACCTTCCTGAAGTTCTCGGTTACGTGGAAATAAATCCATCAGATGCAGCACTCTTAGCATCATCTTCGGCACATTTATTCCAGGGATGAGTTATTGTTAATGAGAACACGAATAAATATTTAGCAATCAATGCCGAATTAATGCACGGATGACGTCCAAAAATATCATTAGATTTCTTTTACCTATTTGTAAGTAAAATATATTAAAAGTCTCGCGGTTATAAAGGAAACTAACACAATCGTCGGTGTGATTTCATATGGACACCGCGTAGGGTTATTTTTTTTTAACAGTGTCGCTAACTCGTTTTATTTTGAGACAATTCTCCTGTCCTGAGAAAACGATAATTACTTCGTCATTATGACTCATTATCACACCGTTTACTCTGCTTTCGCTATATCGATTCTTCCATTAACAGCCTTTGCCATTTCCTTAATGCTGTTATCTACCGTCGGTTTTAACCGATGAAATTATCACGATATCCTCCTTAAACTCGACAAATCCCTTGTCACGCATAAAAACGTAAATTAGTTTTCAGTAGTACGCGTTCTGCATATACACGATACCAATATAACCAACACTCATCACTTTTGTCATACTATCTTCCGAAAATATTCACCCACACGTTCAGCTGTTATACATCTAATTGAATGCCTTCATCGAACGAATTCCACATCGATAATTCATGGGGTTGCTGCAAGGATTATGATGAACAGTGGATACAGCATTTATTATGCATTATATGTATGCGTATACCGCTCGCTGATCTCTCAAAGCTTCGTCCGCATGGTTGACCGTGCACGCCAGACCCTCGTTTCTATAGGACCGTCATCCCCGAGAGTTTAATTATTTATGAATTATCACCGCGACTAGTTGTTTATACTTCGTTTTAATTGCACCCGGACGTCGAGAGATTCGGTCTGTGTCCTGTGCACGTACACTCAACTGTTCTGCTATGAATATATGCGGTACGTGCAGTCGCTTGCTCGCACGACCGACCAGCTACGGGACAGTAGGACGTGAATTCACGAAATATGGAGGCCGGCGAACCCGAGGCTATCGATCGTATACATGCTGTATGCTCACGCTGTACTACGTCTGTGAAACATTCGATTTTGGTTACAGTACACACGACCTCCATGGCAATATTCCCCTCCGCGTTCGTTCATACCATTGACATCGGCGCACTATCCTCCGCAATGCACTGTCCTATACGGTATCACACTATGCTATACTATGTACTTCGTATTAACGAGATGAGTTTAAATGCCCACTGTGAAAGACTTTTATTACTGGTGTGGCGTTAACCAGCGAGGGAAAGAGGCATGGAAAACCGAGTCTCCTGTCGCCAGACTTATCGATACTGCAATTTCACGAAATTGGAAACATATACCTCGAATATTTATGAATGTCAAACTGTCGTACCGATCATTATGGAAAGGGAAGATATAGAGACGGTCGCATGGATCCTGCCGTTCCATACACTGTTAAAAATCCATGGTGCAAAGTCGTATGGTATTAGTTTTAAAACATTTCTCCGTTATTTTAAACGCCATTTTGTATTATTTTTTACACGTTCGATGCAGTTAACATATTCATTCGTGTTAATCATGGGCAATATCAAGATCAGATTTAGACATAACACTTGGAAGTGTAAACCATAAGAGCGGCTCGGATTTGTAGAAAAGTAATCGGGGACAGTGTTAAACCAAGTTCAATATCGAAAAAGCGATGCCAGTTTTCTCTTTTAATACGTACGCCAGTACCACTCAACGACATATAACCCTTCTGTTGTCTATTAACCCTTCACGTACACGGTTCGGAGGGGGCTGGTTGCTGGAAATAAATCACGTAGCATCTTGCTTTCTACAAATTTATTTATATGCTATAAAATAAATTACATTTTGAGGTTCCCTGCGATATTTTTAAGTATTTTGTTACCACATTTTGTTAATACACAGTATGAGGGTTGCGGGACAGAGACCTCTATGACTACGTGAATCCGTGTCATTATAATTGGCCTGATTTCTAAAATGTTCAGGGCTGTGCGCTGGATTTTCTGTCACATGAATGAAAAAATATGTGTATTTCGTGTATCAACGTTATGACGAAATGGTTGTAATGTATTCAATCTTCCGTCTTAACTCGATGTCAATATTGATACCAAAGAAGTGTCAACATTTTAACATCTAATTAATGTCACCTTTTCAATCTAAATTTTTGTCAATACTGACATCGAAGAAGTGTCGTCATCCGTATACATTTTTCGATTTAATACCGATTGGTCCACATCTCGTTGAAACATCGTCAACGGTGTTGATCTAAGTATACACTCACCGGTGTGATTTTGGTCGTAAATTTAACATAATATTTTCAACAGTGATAATAATAAAGCTCTTGTACGCTATGCATAATGCAATTTGACAGCGAATCAAATGGAGCATATCATGGTTGCAATTTCTGCTGATGCCTCGTTTGTCTCTCGTCGACGATACAAAATGAAATATTTTCTATACACTTTACGATATTGCTAATTTATTTACGAACAGGGTCGGATTGTTACGCGGTCCATAGAGACCATTATAAAAGTTTCCTCTCGTCTTTTCCATCCACATCCCGCGCGTATCACAAACCAATCTCTCTACACGAGAGGTACAGTGCAACAGAGTTTTTTTTACGCTTGTACATTGTTTGCACGCTCTTTCCAACGACAATCGTCAACATGTGGGTACGTGATGTTTTCGGCTATTAAAGTTTAACTGGTAAACACCGTGATGACAGAATTATGCGGGTGCCTGGAATATTTCCAAAGTCGAAAAAAAGTTCCCCTTGCATTGAAGTTATCCGACAAATACGGTATATCGTTCATTCGCGTTAATCGCAAACAAGATTTTCTCAAGTGATAAAAACCAAAGCATAGTGATAAAGAAAAATAATTGAAGTCAAGGCAACTTCCAGATGACAAGAAACAAAAAAACTTAGATGGAAAGTATAGCGACGGTGAATCTCCGTTGTTGCAACGTCATTTCACTTGATTGCAGCACGTGTGTCCTACATTTTTTTTTTCACATTGGAAGTACAAAGAGGGAATCAGGTACGTGCATATTGGCCTCAAGCAGATTGAGCGGGATAGAAAGGGATCTGGGTTATAGATACGCGAATGGGAGTGCGACAAGGTGGACCTTATCAACTCGACAACCGAGAAGATTGGAGAGTGCCTTGTCGTGTCCCGCATCGTTATGTAAGATCGCTCTGGCAGTACGGAGTATCCGCTGTCTTCTGGCAAGCTGGTTGTACACGCGAGGTGAAAGAAAAAAATAGGGAAATAGAAAAAAGGCGCGATCGACAGAAAGACGTAGGCGGTAAACTAGATGTTTATAAAACAAAAAATGGAGAAAGCATCAAGGCGAAGCTGTGGACATGGGAACGAAAAGGGGCACATGGCAACGAAGTGGCGAAGCAGCCTTTACGTGACACTACGAAAAAGGAGTAAGAAGAAGATTTTCCTAAGGGTAGATACGAAAGAGTAAGAGCTTAAATCTTCCCGTGTAGTCTCGCGGAGCGTGTTGGGATTTGACGAAGAAAACGAGTTGGGCCGGAAGAACCTCCGCCCTTCGGAACAAGTAGCGGAAAACATTCTCGCGCGTGTCGGCAAAAGCCCTGCGACCCCTTCGTTCTGCCCCTTTACTCATAGCACGTCGGCCTTTCATATTTAACGAGAAGATCGTGAGTGTCCTTTATATTGGTTTACTACTTGCAAGGCGCTCTGTGTCGCCCGTGTTGTTCCTATTGCTATTACTGGCCGGTGCTCTTCTGCCGCGAAGCATATCTGTATTTTTTGCTTTTTTTATATCTCTGGTACAATATGTTTTTCCATTTTCCTCTTTCTCTTCACTCGGCACTCTTTTTTTTCCTTCTCGCGTGAATGTCCGACCGTGCACGTTTCTTCTCTTAAGTTCGTAGACCATCCGGCTCGTTCCCGAGTGTCCAACTCACAATGTATCTTTTTCTTCTCTTCTGGCTTGCCTGGAGCGCGCGCGCACGCCCACGCTACCTTCGCTATCCACGTTTTCCTGTTGCCCTTCCTCCGGCGCCTGTGGCATTTTATTACCAGACCCATTAACCCGTCGGCCCAGCTAACACCCCTGGGCTACCGCCGACAACTCAGACTCTGTATTCTCTCGTTTATAGTAATTGTATGTGCCGGTTTGCGTGTATCTACAATATGTAACTGTGTGTTCATGACGAAACACGCCTATTACCAGTTTGGACTTTATCCGGTGTACACATCCTTAAAATTGGTGCTTACGTTGCCGAGGCGTTAGTAAGGGCACTTTCGCGATAACTAAATCATCACCATAAAAATTTTACAAGCGTTATCGAGATCGATACTACGTCTAAACATGGATTCGCATTATGAATGAATACACTATTAATGTCTCGATAAACTAAGAATGCGTCGTCGACAATTACTATATATATTCCGTATATAAATCAACGACGCCTTAATGGAGCATTTGGAAGTTCGGAAGAGAGTTTCTGCACTTAGAAGAGCAGGGAAACGGAAGAAAACATTAACGCACTTGTCAGTGGATTCGGTATCTTTACGAGAAGCAAAAAGACAAACTAACCTTTTATGCCCATCGGTGGGAGTTCCACGTACGAAAGAACTTGCCCACTTCACTGGTGCGTGTAATGAAATTTCTCCTCTGTCTTGCTTCTTTTCTATCTCAATTCTGATTCCCCTTGGATATCTCGTCACACTTTCCTCATTCTTGGATATATACCTCACTCACATGGTATATATCCGAGGGCCGGAGTCTTCTATAATAAAAGGAAAAAAAAGAATACCAGAGAATGACACAGTGCTTGTTGTCAAAACTGTTAATGTCTTTCTTCATGGTTGCACGTTTTTCTCTCAAGGTGAAGGACAGAACAAATTTGCTCGGTCGCCCGTCTCGTCTTTCCACTATCGTCACCCACTGCGAATGAGCGTTCCTTCATCCGTTATCTTGAGCCATCTTTGTTATTTCGTTTACGACGATAAGTTGCAGACATCTACAGTTCACTGAGCGATGGAACAACGAACCGAGACTCGACCAATTAATTTTTTTGTCGCTTCGAAAAAAAAAAACGGTACGCTCTGATCTCTTCTAATGATCAAGGATTACACAGTCGAGAGCAGATACAGTGATTGTATCCTATTTGATGTCGTTTTTTGTGGTACGAAAATCCAAATGCATAGACAACCCGAAGAATGGAATGAGTCGTTTTTGTTCGTCTCGATCTCATGGCTTTTGTGCTTCATGTACGAGAATTGTTGCATAGTTCATTATTTTATTTGAGTCTCTTATCGTTAAACATAAAAGTCTATCGTATTCCTATTGAGAAAGAAGATTTTAGCTGACAGAAAAGTGAAACTAATGATCGTAAAATGTTGAATTCAATTTTTTCCGGTCTTTGTAGGTTGTCAATATTCTCGTTTATCCGAACCCATGGCCATTATCTTCTCGTTCTCCTGAATGGAGAGAAGACACAAACGCAAACACAAGTACCACGTACAAACGTTTTTTGTCGATGTGTAAGAAGTAAAAATTTGCAAATAAACCTTGTGAGTACAACACATAAAGCGTATGCGGGACCGTTAGTCATCTGTGGTAGAAAAGGAACATGTGATGGGCATAAACCATCGCCATATCACTGAAATTCCGAACGTTTGCTCACCGTGCTGCTAGCTTTTAGCGTTCAGTCTCGCATCTCGGCACAATATCGAGCGCGTGTAAAACTGATCGCTGGTTAGTGGTGTGCGGTGAGGGTTGTGGATTGCTCGTATGCCAGTTCAAAAGGCTGAATTGCGTGCGAAGCTGCCTCTCTAAGCTCGTGCCAACAAAGCTCCAAAAAATCCGTGCCACAAAATTTGTAAGCCCAGCAGCTGCTGCCGGGTAGTTATATATCAGGCTTTTTATGTTACTTTTTGCTACGCCTGAGCACTCTATCTGGATATATACTGTGTCAATCCCTACGTGGATGAATTCTCAATAGTGTATACTATATTTATATCCGAAACTATCATGTAAAAATGCCAAGAGCGCTTGGAACAGGCAGAGAAAATTTCCTAATTTGCAGCTTGAAAATGTCCCATACGACCGTCGACAACTATAGGTTGATTCTACTAGAAACTTGTTTTTTCGTACATACAATTTAATGAATTTGGTCCAACAATTGTATGTAACATAAGAAATATTAAATATTAAATTAGAAAGAAAAAGAACATCGCAGAGGACAGTTGGAAAAAATCTCCTGCAAAGCTGAACCGGTCTACATCATTGTCGACGATAATGATGCATACAACTCATAACCGTATACAGAGTCGAAGGCTGTACCGTCGAAGCAAAGCAAATAAAAAATAATAGCTTTTCAAAAACTCTCATTTGTCGGTAGCTACAACGATAACATTGACTCAATCGAGGATGGGGTTAGCAGAGTATAGCATTGTTGGCAAATTCGAGTGGTGAAATATCAGAATTGATGCTAGAATCCGACTCGAAAGGTCGAAAGCTGCGAGATCCAAGCTTGTCGCAATCCCACTGGGAGAATCCCGTTGTGGAATGCCGTGCAACGGTTCCGTGCCAGACGCCTTTTACGCGGGAGTGGAACGGAGGGTTGTGAATCGTCGACTTGGCGTTCCCGAGGCCCCTCTGGTCGCGTGAATCGAATTAATGCGGAGGTGGCAGGCGGGGTGCTCGTTTGCTCGGTCCATGGATGTCTACCGAATGTTCGTGGAGGAAATTTCACAGGTTATGCGATGGAAAGCTGAGCTTGGCTGGTAGAGCTACCGGAAACCCCTCCGGACGTATCTCCGCTCGTGTACCTACGATGCGGTATCCATGATGCATACCGACGAACGAATCTACGGTGAACCTGCTCGAGACCGCTCGCACGAACCGTGTTTGTCATTCGATGATGGGCCGCAATACCAAAGTGCAGCTCTCCTTTCACCGGGTACCATTGCCAACGGCTAACTATCCATTCAGAATCCATGACAGTCCACCGAGTTGGTCCGAAGAGGCCGTTAGTTCCCTCTGTTTATCCTGTACCACTCTTGCTAGGTTATTTATGTAGTGTACGTGCAGTACATTGACATTTGTGATCATCGAAGCTGTATGAGTTAGGTACGCGTATTCACTCCTGTGAACAGCACGAATAAATAAATAAACCTTGAATCGAAATATTTGTCGTGCACTCTTCCTTCACCCGATGCGTTCGCGCATTTGTTCACTGGTTTCTTCTCCTGTATCGGATTTACCATATGATTTCAGTTAAAGTCAAGCAAGCCTTGTACTGGATATTCCTTCTTCGATATTCCTTGATAACTTAGCGTGGATTCTTGGTATTTTGATTATCACAATATGGTAGAAATCCCAGGTTTGCCACTCATCGCTTTGTTAAAGTTACTAAAAATAGTCCTTCCCCGACGAATAATAGAGTTACCCAAAACCACCCAAGTTTTAAACGCTTCGTGTATCTCCTTTTTTCGTACCGGGTAAACGTTCGTTAAGAGTTGCTGCAACTCGGCTTTGGCTTTTAGAAACTATTTTTACCGTGTATCAGAGTTGATCGGTGAAAGAGGATGAAGCCCAAACCTAGTACCACAACCGCAGACTCATACTGTCGAAAAAACAATCTGCAAGTATGGACTTCAATTTTTTTAATGGTATATCTATATCAAGCTGATTTACTCAGATGACAAAAATTGTAAAATCATTTACAAAGTACATAAAGATTACAAGCTCTTTCTTAAAATAAATTATTAAAACCGAGTTTTAACACCGAGAAAATTGTAATTCGTATTCGTGTAATTGGGGTAAAAAATCATGATTTTTGTAAGTTAAAAAATGATTAACTCACTGGCGAAAGAATTTATCATACTTTTTCTCTAACAACGAGAAATTATAACATTTAGCAATTACACCCAGCTAAGTATGACTTAAAAAAAGCGTGTCATCTGTGATTACATGTATTTAATCTTAATAAAAAAAATATTATGGGAAACATATATTTATCACTATTATCGAATATTTCGTAGATTCTATAAGATTTGTAGATGTAGGGAAAAAATGCTGAGTACCATTGGTTCTTTAAATCCGATTTGCCGTAAACTCAAGTCATCTACTATAAGTCGAGGAGACTAAAGACTTTGAGCCTCGAGTCTAGTTATCATCATGGAATGCATGGAATACAACGTGCCTTATCATATCGATCGCAACCTGAACGAGAGCACTTGACGATTTTACAGCATCTCAGCTATGAACTGACCTCGAGCTCTGAAAGACCCCCTGATCGATCGTGGATGAACAGCAGGATAAAAGTGGTAGAAAGCCGATAATGCTAAGCCATTATAAACTCGAATCTGCTGGTTCTACTCTACCCACTGACAGCAGATATTTATGGCAGCATCGATTGACAAATTCAAACTAACCCCGCGATTGAATATAGAAGGCTATGTCAAGTAAAATTTATTATGCGTGCCGGTACTACCATGGTATACAGTGTTGTACTTGCATCCGTGAACCGAGCGTTATCGTTGTAAAGAGCGTACGTGTGCGAACGGAGACTTAACTGAATGGAATAGTGTGCGAGCGTACAAGGATAATTCTATAAGCGTGAGTTTTGAAGCCCTTTCAACGTAATCACTACACACGCATATAACAGTCAACTCTGCGGTCAATAGAGTAACCATATTTAATTGAATAGACACAAACACAACTACCGAGTTGCGTAAATAAACTGTTGTTTGAAGTCAATAAGCCGAGAAGTGAAACATCTACGTGACGAGATTAAGACATTTTTTTTCATTGTAAGTACCGACAAAGGGCATCTGTCTTTGATGAAATTCATCGAGGAGCTAGGGGTATTCGAGTGGAATCGGATAAGATAGGGAGAGAACGCTATCGGAGGACGGAGAAAGTTAGAAGACGAAAATAGGCTCCTGCTTCGTCGAGGCAATCGGGTTGGTGCTAGAACCACGGTAGATTAGATGCGAGGTAATGGAAGAAATGGCAGTCTTCCGACAACAAGGGAAATCAATTCCATAACTTCTCGCGCGCGCTTCCTATCTTCCTCTCACTCATGCCGACTTTGACACTCACAGTAAAGGCAGCCTCTCGTTGTTCTCACCCTCTTTCAATTCTTCTTCACAGAGACTTTTTCGCACTCCCTCGCTCTTCCTCGCAAACGCCCGCAGTTTTCCCTTTCCTTTCTCGTTCTCTCTCACAACGTGGACGAAAGCTCAAGGAATGCCACCGGTTCGTAGACATCGTATTTTTCTACACGTCAAAAGCAGCCTGCTGCAGTTTTCCACGGGGCGTCGGTGGCGAGCGACGCCGAGAAAGATGAGAATAACGGCTACCGGGCTGGAGAGAGAAACAACTATAGTATACGCAAGGGTTCAGCCGGTAAGACGATGAGGGTGCACAGTCAACCGCGGGGTAGAAGGGCCGGTAACGTCTGAAAAATTACAGTTACTCGAAAAATAAATAACCACCACTCGACAGTATCAGGACAAAGCGTAAATAAAATGCTCCATGGCAACTTGAATTCCGTGTTAAGTATATAGCAGCAGCGAAATAATTATATGATGATAAACGGTAAGGTGGGCAGAAGCGAATACGACGAGGATACGGAGGTGCACGAGAGCGAGGGTAAGGGTACGAACAAAGAACGAGAAACGTGCCGAATACTGCGTTAATTCACTGTGTTCTGGCATCGTAAATGCGAGAAAACCGCTGATTCTCGTCTACCCCGGGCAAGCGGCCATCATGACGGGAATACTCGATTGCAACGGCGCATATTCAACTGTAAATAACCACGAAAACCACGGCGTCTAGCATCTGGCTGACCCATCAGTTCAACCAAAAGATTGTTGAAATTATCTTCTAATAACGTAGCTGCATATGAGATTGAATCCACTGTGGTATACGCGTGCTATTCGAAAACGAGAACCGTGTTATTATTGTTATTATTGTTATTATTATTATTATTATTATTATTATTATTATTATTATTATTATTATTATTATTATTATTATTATTATTATTATTATTATTATTATTATTATTATTATTATTATTATTATTATTATTATTATTATTATTATTATTATTATTATTATTATTATTATTATTATTATTATTATTATTATTATTATTATTGTTGTTGTTGTTGTTGTGTTGTTGTTGTTGTTGTTGTTATCATCATCATTAAAGTTGCTCCGCTTTTCAATGGATGTAGACAATTCTTCGCTATTCTGGATAATTTATCGACTCTCAAGCTAAGAAACTTGTTACACAAGTTCTTATAACCGAACATTTACTACTAAGTGTGGAATTCTAATTTAGCGCGTAGGTCTCACTCATGACGATATGGAACAGGATCGCAGTACAAATTGTTCACGTGTCATGGATTCATACATATAAAGATCGTATAGCGTATCAAATGATTCCTTTGGAAAGTGGCTCTAATTCGCGTGTTA
Source organism: Cylloceria caligata (assembly GCA_963942595.1). Lineage (NCBI taxonomy): Eukaryota > Metazoa > Arthropoda > Insecta > Hymenoptera > Ichneumonidae > Cylloceria > Cylloceria caligata. Next base: position 4,135,381 of record OZ012705.1, on the reverse strand, counting down.
CACTAGGTATTACTATACAAGTATTAAATTTCGCCCAAGAAGAACGGAACTTCCTCCAGAAAAGGATTTTAACGTGAGTCGCATATCCCTCAACAACACAATGTGAAAAAACAATGTGAAAACAGAAAACTTTCGGAGCACGTCAAGTACATTTTGTTCATTAATTACAATTGGTAAAAGTTTATGTTTATACTTATACTGTATATTAAAAATTATTATCATATTTTTTCTTAAATTTGATTTTTTTCATAAATATTCTAATAAGAAAGCATAGTTTCTTTAGGTTTCCAAAGGTGAAAACCCTCGGCTATCCCCAAAATCGAGAAATTCCGAACGAGATCGGCTTCATCTCGACCACTCATTATCTCAATATGGGAGATAATCGTATATATAATAACTACATACTAGCTTGCCACAATCATAGTAAGATGTTTTTATTACAGTAAATTTCATGAAAAAATACGAGGGCCATTTGAAAAGTTTCCGGCCTCATCGACGTAACGTAATTGAAAAAAAAAATTTCTTTCGCCATCCGATAAATGGCCCTGACATATGTGAACCGTAAAGATTTCAAGTCATTCTGATCATTACTTTGTCTGTAGCACTTATCCAAAGTTGTGAGCAGACATTGTCTGTTTCGTTATCAGCGCGACGAAATACATCAGATAGGGTCCATCCACTTTGGATGGAGCCAAGGCCATCTAGGGTCCATCCCAAGTGGATCGATAATTCAGTGCAAGTTGAAAAAAAAAAAAATTTTTTTCACTTTTTTAGCTTTTAAAACTTTAAACGCGATTTTCATCCCAAGTGGATGGACCCTATCTGTTTACTATTTTGGTATTGTTATTCATTTTTCGCGTATTTCAATTTTTCGGTCCGAGCGCGCAGGTTGTATGATATATTACCTCTAAAATACAATTTTTCAAATAATTAAAAAATCGATTATCTGTTGCAAAAAAATTGAAAAAAATTGTGATATCATCCTTAATGCTGTGACGGGTTATTTTTTAAAGCCCGTCACAAAGTCGGACAGAGCAGGGCTAACCGGTGTTGACCTGCTGGTTCGGCCGAGAGTTCTCCCCGAGGCGATCCAACAGGGCGATTATTAGCGTGCTTTCGCGTTAAATATTAACTTCGTGTTTTTTTTGTTTTTTTTTTTGTATAGTACTCTCGAGCGGGCGACGTCCTGATCGCCGTGTTTTCAGGGGGGGGGCTTGAAGTTCCGAATAATAAAAACTTTGACAGGTTGAAATATCGTTTTTTTTTAGTCTAACTAAAGTTGATACGAATGGTAAGTCTCGAAATTAAAAAAAAGTAATCATTCATGATCCAGAATCGTAAAATTTAGAAAAGACCAATTCTCAAGAAAATCTAGTCAGACCGGTAAATATACCAACAATGAATTTAATGTACATAACAGGAATTCTATTGCCATTATTAATAAAGGTTATAGCTTCAAAATTTTAGTATCAGAAAAACAAGTTCTTTAAGGATTGCGCTTTCTACAGAGAAAACTTAGAAAACAAAAACATTGAGAGCTAAATATATCAAAATTGAATGGTACGAATGGTCAAAACATCGGCAAGTCAAAATGCAAACAAATCAAAAGTCGATAGTTCCAAGTTCCGATGGTTAGGAAATGAACAGGTCGATAACCGCTATTTTCAAGTCCCGACAGTTTAAAAAGCGAGAAGACAAAATTTCGAAGGACCAATTTTCCGAATGGTAAACATTTCGAAGGGTCAAAATTCCGAAAGGTAAACATTTCGAAGGGTCAAAATCTCATGGTACCATCTTACCGCAGAAGAACAAACTACGCGATCTGAGTACACTTTCATTTTCGGAATTATGACACGTCGGAAAAGATTTTTTCGGAACTTTGAATCTTCCAAACTGTGATGTTCAGAGCTTTGCCCTTTAAGAGAATTAATCTTTGGGAATTCAAGCCATCCAAAGTGCGATATTCGGATATTTTTCCTGTCGTGGAATCTATTTTCGGAACTGTGAACGTTGCGAACTGTGATTTTCGGAATCCTCAATCTTCGCAAATATGACATTGCTGTTAAGTAGAACTTCAGACATTGAGGCTTTCGAAATGTTCGTTTTTCTCTAAATAAATTTCTAATCCATACAACTTTCTGAACTTTCAATTTTCTGAGCTTTGAATATAGTAATCCTAGCTGTTCAGGTAATAAACATGTCGTTTACGTGCACAATCGCTAACTGTGCACTATATAAATTAACGTTCGTGTCATTATCCTTTTGGAACTAACACCACTCTCTGTATGTGTTCATCGTTTCTATAAACGTTTGTTAATATATTCATCGTCAAATCTTTCGGGTATGATTACAGTTAGAAATTTTAGACCGTCGTATCTTTCAGCGTTCGGAACTTTGAGCCCCCCCCGTTTTCAGCATCCACAGGAAGGTCAGCCGCTGGAGCATGAAGGACACTGATTTATCGACGAAAGGAGGGATCTCGAGTCTCCGCAGTCGTGATGCTAGAAGGTCGTAGCTACAACTATGACGTCAGCGCTTTCGTAGAGAGAACCATGCTGAGACTATCCCCGCAGCATCTCATGGGGACCGGAAGATGCAGCGATTCCAGGCGGCATTTGAAATTTCGCTGCGCTACCGAGTCTCGCTCGCTTCATGCTGGTGCTACGTAGAAGGCATCGAGGCTCTCGCTAGAGCCGTTGTTGGCTCGGATATTGACATCGGTCGCAAGTACCATCAGAATGCTTAAGATTTTATTGGTGGCTAAGATTCGGAGGGTGGGAGATGATCGGCTCAAACAACGAGAGCGAACGTATTATCGGGGACTCTTGCGCCGTATTTTGTACAACGAGGACGGGTATACCGTCTGTCGTGCCGGAAATCTAACGTCTTTTCGATAGCGGTCGAACAGCTACCGCCCGGTATTTCAAATGTAAAAGTACTTCGCTTCCCGAGAACAAAAGGATCGCCGAAGGGGTTTCATTTCATTGTTGTTTTTTAAATATTTTACGACTGTAAATTTGAGCGCGTTAGAATTTACGTATGAAGCATGAGTGTGTGTTAAATTGAGGGCGAAATTGAGATTTGTCCTGAGATGATGCTTGTTATTTATTTGACTGTTTTTGTTTTATTTATTCATCCGACTGCCGATAATTTATTTCGTTCGTTATTAGATTTTCCGTTACCTAGAGCTGTCCAGTGGTTGCGCTTATGGTCTTTATTGTTTTTTTTTATTTATTTGACTACGTCTTGACCATTATTTAATATATTTTTATTTAGTTATTTTTATTTCTTTGGACTTCGTTATTTCGTTTTATTGCTTCCGATTTATTCGTTTTATTTATTCGGACATATTTATTTTGGATTTCTTATTCTGTTTTATTTATTCAGTTATTTCTTTTGATTTATTTATTCTGTGTTATTTAATTAGTTTCGTTTACTCATTTATTCTGATCGATCTTCTGATTATCTTTTATGTTATTTTCGGTTTCGCGCGTACCCAACGAGGCGAGTGGTTGTGTGTGTGGATACTCACGCGAGTGTTTTATGGTTGTCACCAGTCCGAAATATCTTGTTAAATTGGGTAAGGAAAATTGAATTGACGGGAATCTAGCACGTTACCATTTGACGCTTTCCGACCGTGCTTCCGAGAGTACCTTGGCTCTCGGCAAATCATTTTGTTTACCAACTGCAATAAATTGTACATTATATTTTTGATTCCCTATCTGCCGTGTTGAGATTTTCTTCGCGAGACACCTCTGACTGACCATCATCTCTACCAATCACCAAGGCTGCAGCGAAGTCGAGCCGGCCCCGTGTATTCCGCGGGCGAATTAAATTTGTCTCGGGAAATAAATTAGGCTAAAGGGCTTTTGTAACCATCCGCGAGAGCTGGAAGGGGTTGAGTTGGAAATATTGGTTACAAATTTGGCGCCCAACGTGAGGCGTCATTATAAAATAATTGCACATCAGGTGTTTCGCTCTCGCTAGCAAAAATCCCAACACTATCGTTTGATTAAACTTCTTTTTTATAACTTATACTTTTTCTTTTGATATTTGAGGAAATTTGTGAAGGATTCCCGTTAGTATTAATTTATTTATTGATTGTATGTTTTATGGTGTTTCTGTCTTGTTTATTGGTGGCGGAAATTCATATGTTATTGTGATAAATAACGAGTCTATTTCCTTGGCTACTGCATAGTCGAGGTGTCGTCTAGCTAAGCGGCAGTGGCAGGGTGTAGTGCCGCGCCTCGACCAATTCACGTGGTGCGAGGCATCACACATGCAGGTGAGCAAGGCTGTCGGAGCCTCGCGGCTACGATGTTGACCGGCTAGGCCTACTATTGTCTTTTGATATTACGTACCGCGCGCATCGCAGTTTTTCGAGGGTATATCCAGTGATTTTTGAGAAAAGAACGTTACCGTGCTGAAAGGTCAGTGACAGTACTGTATGGTGGAGGAAGTGAGGCGAGATCCGATAGCAAAATTTGTAGGGATTAATCCTGACTTCGTACTCGACTGGAATTTAGGGAAGGAAAGAAGAAAAAGAAAACGAAGGAAAGAAGGAAAAAGCGTTTTGACAAAGGAGAGCAGGTGCGCATCGCTACCGTGCCGGTAAGTCTGTGAGGAAATTCCACTCAGGGATACTACGACCAACGAGGTAACGTTGACCTGATTCGTTCATTTTGCTTTTTTTTTTATTCTGATTGTTGGGTACAAAGAGTAGTCTCGCGAGAGAATATAATTTTTATTTTAATATTTCATATTATCTTTTATTTATTTTTTATATTATCTTAATATCTAATATTTTATGTTACCTCATTCCATTCTGGTATTACATATTTTACTTTGACCTCATTTTCATTCAAATAGCTCATAATATCTTTCATATTTTATTTCATTTTATTTTATTTTAATATTTAATATTTAATATTTTATTGCTCTATTACCTTCTATTTAAATATTTTATCTGGTGTTATCATATTTATTCGTTTTAATAGAAGAGTGCAAATTATTTAGCATTGTGCGACAGACGAGCGTGAGACTGGTCGATAGCCCGCAACCAAAAACATAACAAACCGGGCGGACGAGCGAGCCGTCCGTGCGAAATGTAAACAAAGCCAGTCTCCCGTGTAGCTAGGGGACCGAGTAGCCTTTGGTAAGTTCTCGGAACTTGTAGCCTACCGAGAAGAAATGAACTGGTAGAATTTAAGTATTGACTTGAAACAGTGAGATTTATTTTATTTTATTAATACTTGTCCGACGTCAGTGCGCGTACGGTTTGAGCGAAGCGGCGTTGAGTGTGTGCGCGTCGCTGTGGGTCGAGCGCCCGATCAGCTTCGTGCATCCTCGAGCTATATGTACCGGCGGGTGATTTACTGTTGCGTGAAGCAGTGAAGCTAACAGATACGGTCAGTCGTGGTACGTCACGGTTTCTCGCGTAGAATGGCAAGCTCCCGAGACGAGGGAAGAGGGACTATGAGAGACGACTCGATCAGACTTGTGTACGCGAGCGTGGCTTATCCGCGGGTGGTGCGTCGTTCGAGTTTCTTGAGCGTATTTTAAAATCATTATTGTCCGAAGTGCAAAAAGAATTCTTTTTGTATTCGAAAGAGCACCGAAATACAAAGAAAATGCGACTAGGTTCATTCCGATATTTCAATTTTTCGAGACGAGAGCGCAGATTGAATTTTACCTCTAAAATACAATTTTTCAAATAATTAAAAAGTCGATTATCTGTCGCAAAAAATTTGAAAAAAAGTGTGCTATTGTCGTAAATGCATGAAATGTGATCTATTGTCAAGCCTTGTTCGTTAGAAAGGCAAAGAGTACGGGAAACAGTCGCTATTAGAGAGAAAACGATCGATATCGTCATTTCAGTAAACGTGGAGAAGGTATATTTCGGTTTTTTTTTGCTTCCGACTATGTGTTTTTCTTAAAAAGGCCGAAAACTTTTTAAATAGCCCTCGTATGTTCCTAGTTTATAACATACATTCAGAATCAATATATACATAAATCTACATGTAACGTTGTGTATGTATTGTCAATAAACAGACACTTAGTACTCACTAACCGAACACTTGTAGTATCAGCGGCTGCTAATTATGAAACCTACTACATTCTTTTAATTATTTTTAATTTGGCATCAAGCTTAAATAAAAATGGTTATTTCATGATAATGCGCGAAATACTTTAAACAGTGATCCTCTCACTGACTGTTTATAAAGTACAAAAATGTCACAAAGAATGGTGAATGAAGATTTTCAGAATTCAATTTCAGATCGAATGAATTAAAAAAGAAACGAAATATTTAACTATGTTGACGTAAATATTTCGATCCTCCACGAATAAGAATTAAAAACAATAAGTGTTCCGTCTCTAGGATTCTCTTCTACTCAAATCGTTGCTTGGTTTACTACCGCATCTCGTCACGAACAACGAAGCATACGAACATCGAGTATTTATAAACTTAATATTCCTCCTGAGTCCAGGCCATTGACCGTGGAAGGCTAATTAATTAGCCAGCTAAATGTTCGTGACGGTGGAAACTTTCTCGCGCGCTCTTACTCCCAGTGCCTCGCATTAATGCGAACGTGCTCTTTGCGCTATCGTCTGTCGGGAATTCGAAATATCATCTCATCTCCATCGAACGAATACTGAAGAGCTCTTAGTACCATTATATACGTCGAATGACGATTAAACAGTTTTTGTATTTTCATGTTAGAGTATTCTCTCACAGTGGTCTTTCTAACCTGGGACAGGTCTTGCTCACGTGTACCGGGTCTTGCTAACCTGGAATGTTTCCGCCATTTTCTATATCACGCTTACTTAAACCTAACTGCGGCTAAATTTTCTATATCTCGTACATATATCGACGTATGTTTATGTTACGTTTGGGTATCTATAAATAATCGTTGATGACTGCATTTATTCTTCGTTAAATATCGAGATAAAGAAGGCGTGCGAATTTGAGATTTGCTCATTACATCCTCATCATTCTTACCAACCCATAGAATCTCTTCTACGGGTAATGGTTATCTCAATTCTGGCTTCCTCATAGAGGAAGTAGTATTAAAATAAAATTGGAAATTCAATAAAATTGGAAATTGAGTAAAATTGCAAATTTCATAAAGATTAAACCCCTGAATCGATTCTCACTAAATTCATTACCAAATATTCTCGTTTCTTAAACAATTTTTATGAAAGTTTTAGTTTGACAGAATGAAATTTATGAAAGTTGGAGCAAAAATATATTTTTTTTTCGAAAAATTAAAAAAATGGAAATTGGAAAGTCACTATGTGTGTTTATTATTTATGATACTTGGTCTGTTTCTAGTTACTCTGTTTTTTATGCACAAACTGACAACAGAATTTCTGCGATCGGATGAGAAGTTCGGTCTCTACAGCGGTCTAAACCGCTCTAAATCAAAGGTTCGAAGCGCGCCTCCCACCACGATCTGATGACGTCAAAACGATAAGTTTGTTTGTGAGGCATAAAACCTAAGAACCAACCAATACTATCGTACAATTACATTTTCGTACTGCTCATTCTCAGTGATTAATTGCCGGGGACCGGAGAGGAAAATTTCGTGACGCTCACTTTCTAAATAGCAGCGGCTGAGTCGTAAAACGTTGTCACATCAAAGATGTTGTATAATTTAGCAATTTTTATGATTTTAATACATTATTTCTCTATTCTTTTCTTTAACATACTTGCTAAGAATACTGTGCTGGATATAAATTACAAGAACTCTGAATTATATGCTTTTGCTTTGGTTAAAATTTATTTTCCGTCCGAGGATCGTTTCATGCGGCTCATCGCCGCATGCGAACCCAACCTAGTGGAAGAACATTCGTATTTTCTATTTCGTTAGCATAGACGAGTCGCGGACGTCGTTCATTAAGCAGAAAAATATATTCTCCTACGCTCTAATACAAACGCGATATTGCTTGATTGCGAAAAACCCCTTCTCGTCACTGTTTTTAGTTTCTTTTTTCTCTCTTGTATATTATTGAGTGTACATTCAGGTGTAAAAAATAAACGACTTTTTAAATGAAGTACGTAGCGTGAGCGTGTTTCGGACTTAACTTTATCGAATAAGATTTTGTCACAGTCTTCATTACTGAGTCAACAAGTATTTGGCGCGTTACTACGATAATTGAAGTTAATCTATTCGCGATATTTTACTTTCTATGGGAATTAGTGATGTGAAATTATGATTTCCTGAGCAAGATAATATAGCGTTTGGGATATGCAAAAAAAAATTGAAAAAAGGAATTTTCAATAATGTTTGTTATGGATATTTACGAAATATCTTAAGTCTCTCTGGGTTCATCAACAACGTCTGTAATGAAAACGAAATGGTTTTTCGTGGCGATAACAATACACATCACAGGATAATAATGAAATATATGAGTATAAACGCCTAAAAGAGTTCCCAAATTTTCATAGATATTCAAATCACAAATTGTGGTAGCTTTCAGTCGCAACGATATTTCAAGAGAAAGAGGTGGAAAAGCACTCACGTGACTGTCAACCCATAGCAGAGTGTTCAGAGTGGCTCCATATAAACCGTTCTGTGAAAGCCTGTTGTAGGATTCCATTTTCACGCCGTATCGGTTCTTCCTTCCGTATGCTCTCGTCTATTTAGTGGGTTCCTACATCCTGTTTCTTCGGTTCACTGGCACTTGTTCGTTGAATTAACGATCGTTTCGACCGACCGATCTCGTATTCTCTATCGAAGAAAATAAATACATCAACATCGTATTCCATGTACGCGGAGCTTCTATGACGAGTTCACGTGGCCAATTAGTATCAGTGTGTTATACGTTTTACCCACTAGTTGATACATCGAGAAATATAACGGAAAACTCGATTTGCCGTGACCCACCAAGCCCATACGTTTCTAAAGCACTTCGCGGCCTCGCCAATTGAATTAGTTGTTGCGCCTAGCGTTCTCGTTACCATCATCGATCGAAGGCTCCAATTTTCCGTGAGAAATTCATGTATACGACGGTTACACCTACATACGTGAACGGATACACGAGCAGTTCGAATTTACGAGTACCGTATTCATCGACAGACGCAGCAAGCACCTGTACTACACGAGAACACAAGCCTTATTCGATCGACAATAGCTCTACCTCGGGCACATCGTGCCATTTTAATAAACACACTTCCCGTTCCCGATGGTCCGTCCTCGTGATTGATGATCGTTTCGATAAAAATCAGGACGCGTTAGAAGCGAGGAAAAACAAGGGCAGGAAACCCAGTAAAAAAAATCGACGACTTCAGCATTATATGTATACAGGGTGTTGTTATAGGAATGAATATATAAATGGCAGGGAACATAAATGGGCTGCCGGGAAAATCGAAACGGGCCGAATGAAATAAAAACAGAAAATCCGCATAAAAATCGAGCACCGATTAACGCTCATTTCGCAAGCTGTCATTCTCGTTGAATCCATCCGGCTTCGATGGGGTGGTGAGTGAGTGACAAACGCGTTTTTGAGAGAGCTCGTAGATAGCCTGATATATCTGGCCATACCCGCACGTTGACCCGCCCATAGGTATACCATAGTAATTACGTTGATATTTAAAACGCACAGTTCCTTCGGTGTAAATAATTTACAATTGATGATCTACCGCACTTTTCTCATACCACGAGTAAAATGATAATACAGATTAAAGTCAATTGGTTCTAATCTCAGAATTGTTGTTTGAATTTCAATTATCATGTAACACGTACTTTATTCCATCTATTCCTTTATTTTTTCTTCTCTCAACTGTAGCAACAGCATAATATGTTATCAGAAGCCGGAGGCTTTGCTTAAGACTTGGGATCTTGTATTTTCGACGGGAGGATAGCGATAAAAAGAATTGAGTCGTAACGTCCGTTCGATGTACGAGGCTTGGTATTGGGCGGTAAGTGTGTAAAAGTATGGGCAAGAGCTCCCTGATGTGTGCTGAGTAAAAGCGTGTGAGAGCGAATGGTGCGTGTTAGCCAGAAGTACTTAACTGCGATCCACTGAGACCTTCGACTTCTTCTATCGCGGGCAAGCTGCTCGAAAGACATTGCTTTGCCGATAATGTCGAGTGCGAAAGGTAGTAAATCACGAAGCCATCGATGAAGCAAGCGAAAAGAACGATGCCATGGTCGAAATTACGATCCTGGTCCATCACCCATGAAAACTTACATTTTTATATAACAATGTAACTAACATTGCAAATCAGTCATAAAAAAATATCGCTTTCCGTACTTCAACTACGACTGGCAATTACAGACCGCTTTCAATTGTACTATGCTGTATGTACATCCTAGTGCCAGAACTCTATCGTAATTGAGTCGACCGTTCTTGGTAGATCATCAAGAAATCCGTAACCTGTTTCACAGAATAGATCGACAGAGATAAAACGATTTGCGTTCTTGATGCAGTTGATTTCAACAGAAATGTGTGAAAATAAAATAATATCTAATTCTCTCAATTTCACGCTAAAATTATCTCCGTCGCGTAGTATATTTCATTGCACCATTGCTAATCAAAGTAAGAGTTTCCCTGTTCGCGGTACATGTGCAAAATATTCGAATACTTGAGCGTAGAAACGAGTGTGATCAATTTTGCTTGACTAGCGATACCGAATGCAATATCCCAGAACGAGATGTCGAGCAACGTGTAAACTTTAAAGAAATCCGTGACATGTTTTACAGAATGGATCGTCACAGGAATAAAAAGATTGGCGTGTAGCGAAGCATTCTTGTTGCAAACAATTTAAAAAAAACTCCATAGAGCGTACAACTGAATAAGGCTGCGAACCGGAAAGCACTTGCATGGAATGTCGCTGATCAAAAGAAATTAGCTACACGCGTCTCTTCGATCAAGTATTCAAATATATTGCATTAGTAGTGCGAACTAGGAAACCCTTACTTACTTACCGAGGTATAAACTTCTGTTAATTGATTTTTAATGAAACGGGAATTCAATTTTCCTGTAGGGAAGCATTCTTGTTTGCAGCAAGTTGTACCTCGATCACACACTTCAATTTTTTACATCGTGTAGTCAACTGCGTTTCAACAAGAATACTTTGCTACAAGAAAATTGAATTCCCGTTTCATTAAAAATCAATTAACAGAAGTTTGTACCTCGATCACACACTTCAATTGTATACATCGTGTAGTCAACTGCGTTTCATCAGTGCTACTCGAAGTAACGGTTTCCTAGTTCGCACTACCAATACAATATATTCGAGTACTTGATCGAAGAGACGCGTGTAGCTAATTTTTTTTGACCAGCGACATTCCATGCAAGAGCTTTCCGGTTCACGGCCTTATTCAGTTGTACGCTCTATTGAGTTTTTTTTCGACGGGACGTGTGTGAATATACGGTGTAAGATCGCATTCCAGAGCGTAAAAATAAATTCATTAGATTGTAATTTGGTAAGAAATGAATGTCCGTTAATCACAGTCACGCGATTAGTGAAATTTTTCGTCTGGCATACGTTCACCGGTGGAGAATGAGAGAATTCAACCAGACTGGGGGGTGATACTTGGTCCGTCGCGACAGTGAGGAAATAAGATTACGAATTCGCTGTTTTTGCCGTCCGATTGCTGCTGCTGGTGGTGGAGAGGTACTCCACTACCATCGCCATTGCTGCTTCCTAATTCGTTTGCCACTTCTTGAATTACTATTCGACTCCCTCTCTCTGTCTCTTCCCTGACTTCACTCTGGCAGACGTTATTTTCGTTTCCGCTGCACTCAGGGAGAAAGGGTGACGCGACCTTCTAGAGAGTGAGCAAATAGAGGAGAGATATAACTCTTATAATTTCCACGAAGAAATATCGTGACACAGACTGCGTTCCCTTGGCTGGCAGATGCTCATCCGTTTCTCTATACTGCTCAAAGTTTCACAGACTATTGCAGTTTACTTTGAGGTAGCTGCGCGAGACAGCCAACTTTCTGGTGAAAAGACGGTGCTTTCCTGCTTCCCCTCCAATCCAAATAGGTCGAGCAGTACTACCCCTCCCCCTCCTCGGATCTGCGGCCCATAGACACTCACCGCTCCTCTTTGAAACCTACGTGAAGTCTACGGCAGGAGCGGAGAAAATTAACGGCACGAAATACGAAGAGTGTAGTCGTCGACCATTATAGGCTCGTGATTATACGGGAGCGAGTATTTCTATGACAATTTAGTCTTATCAGACTTGTGCTGATAAATTTTTACTGTTCCCTCTCGATCGAGCAAAGTTTTACAAGTGGTAATCTCGAACCGCACATTCGAAACTAATACGACATTCCATTAGACTTTAGAAAAACGCGCAGGGTACGCGCGGGTCGTTCGCTAAGAAAATGACACGCAAGGTGGCACAAGCGATGGAGCCTCCAAAACCACCCATATACTTTGGCTAGGAGGCAGAGGGTATATTTCTACCATCTACGTTGGATTATATTTAGGTCAATTGAGAAAAATCAATAGCCCCGCACAGAGAAAATAAGATTTCAGGTTTTAGGTATAGCTGTATACGATATTGAAGTAAAAAGAGGGAAAGTAAAATCAGTAAAATATGAGTATGACGGCAAGCCCAAAGAGCCATCTTAAAATATTGATACTTTAACTAAGGAGAAAAGTTTAGTCGAACTCCGCGTTTCTCTTTTGCCAGGAGCTATTACCGTGCCTTCTTCGTCTCCTTTTTTAGGGTCTCTCGCACGCGCATCACATCCCCAGCAGCGGCTGGCATTGACGGCTCTCCAATTCTATCAAGCTCCCTTCGTCTATCACAAATCTGTATATATATAGCGATATGTATTGGATAGCACATTATCGCATATTAGTCATAAAACTTTTCGCAGCTCCTCCCCTTCGAAGCGTGCGCGTATCTATTGCTGTTCGACCGGTTCGCTTCGTCTTCCGTAGCGTTGAAAGAAATTGTGATTCGTGTCAGACGTCTGCGAGGATTATTGTCGAGCGGATGCCGTAGGACGAGTAATGGAAAATATCTGGCACATTAATCATATCATTCCATCTATCCCGAGCCTCTCTTCTCTCTACTGCCTCTGCCGAATATTTTTCCGATAAATCACTCACCCAAATCGCTGCGATATTCGTCTTCGAGCACAGGTTATAGTTTTTATTTATATGTACACCATAGCGTTAGTTTGTACTCTGCATTATTTTTAAACGTCTATAAATCTCCTTCGCTGTATCTTTCTTTGATTTGGAGAAGCGTAGACGAATTTCAAGTGGCTATATGTACATCATTCATTCGCAAATTGTCTCAAATGTAAAATATAATGTTTTTCTGCTGTTCCAACGGGCAACTCTCCAAGAAAACAATGACGTATCAATTGTAGAGAAATGTAAGTTTAAAGCTTGTACACTGCCCAAGCCATTCAATCTTAAAAACAATTTTCGTAGAACGTAAATCATCACTCGTAGGATAGAGTAAAACTCTGGCAAGGTATAGGCGTATATCTAACTTTTGTATTGTACTCCATGAGAAGCATTGCCCGGTAGCACATGACGCTACCTCGAAAAATACTCCAAGTATAACGGTTAATGTGGATTTACTTATTTTTGCAATGTTTTCAAAACGATCTTTTCGTGAATTAAGTTTGAGGAAGTACTATGTGTAAAAAATGTATAGTGTTGCATTTGGCAGAAATCAGGCACCGTTAAAGCTCTGTCAAGATAGATACGGTTCTTAACAGGACATTTGAAGTACTTGACTCGCGCTTTTCTTTCCGCAGTAAAAATTCGGACTCTTCGTTCGGCCAACAATGTGAAATTGGCAAAAAACTTTTGATTTTGGGGGCTCAACAAAAAGTTTGTACCTAACAAAAATTTCTATTGACAACGATGTATCGTCAGTGAGAATCTAACGGAAATTATAATTATCTTATATTTCCTGTATTATGGGACTGAAATATCTACGGATATTCCTATTGATGTTTGGATGTATAGATTGTAACGGGCCAAGAGCCTAGCAAAGGCATCTTCCGAAGCAATAAACTAAATAAAGATCACTAGCAACAGGAGAGTAATACCACGTATCAAGGAGAACCCTTAAAGAAAGAAGAAAGAAATAATTAGTATTAACCCTTGCTTGCCACCTAGGGGTCGATGCCACCCCAGCCTTACTGTTTCTTAATTTTAAGTCCCTAAACGTGAAGGAAATCGCTTTATATGAATATTTATGTCAATAATTCGAGACTGCCAGTACCTATTCAGGGCATTGGCATAGCGCTGCACTTGTTTACATATCTGTGGTAACTGTTCAAAGTTGCGTGGAGCTGCATCCACCCCAGTGTGGTAAGTATGATCGAAATTGATTTTTCGGTTGAATTTTTTTTTCGAGTATATTTTGATTCCAGAGTGAAGAATATAGTTTTTAAATGATATTATTCCAGTTATAATTTTTTTTTTCATTTCAAACGTTCCAACAAGGTAACAATTCAGCTATCGTGCCAGCAGCAGAAGCTGTTCCAGAATATTATTTTTGATTAGTGACTGAACCAATTTAAAACACTAATCGATCCGTGATTTGTGACAATTGGTACACTTCCATTCCTCTACTTACACGTATGCTGAAACACCCATATAATATACAAATAACTGGCACTATAAAAAAAAAGAGGGAGATACCAGCTGAATTCAAAGTGGCACCAAAAGAGCGACCATCTGTCAAATTTTGTCATACGGACGATTTGACTCGCGTATCGTATGCTCCGAAAAAAAATTAATCCAAAGATCGTCTTGGCAGTTTCTTCATTCATTTGCGCAACCGAAATCACGGATGAAAAACCAAATCTCATTAGATATTACAACGTAACAAAAGGAGGCACAGACAATTTCGACAAGCTTTGCCATTCGTATACTGTAAGCGGTAGATCGAACAGATGGCCAGTGCGATCTTTTTGTGGTATGTTGGACCAATCGATTGTTAATGCGAGGATTCTTCTGGTATGCAAAAATAAAATCAACAACGTTAATAAAAAAGTCACTCCCATCGAATGTTTAGAGTCTTTGCATCAGTATCTGGTGAAGCCGTATCTGCACCAAAGATGCAACACCATATCTTTGCGCAAAGACTTGAAGTTAGCCATTGCTGGGATTTTAAAAATTGAAGTTCAATCCGGAAATGTGCAGAGACTTGTATTCCGGACTCAACGTCGATCTGAAATCTGCACAAGAAAAGAAGACAGGAAAAGCAAAACAGACTGTGCATTCCGTTATCGTGCAGTACGTCAACTGCACAGCGTACCTGTGTGTAATGACTGTATTGATATTTAAAATAATACTTCTAATTGATTAGTTTTTCTTTAGGATAATGTTTTTCATCATTTTCAGTGAAAATAATGTAAGATTTTTTTTTTTTCATAAATAAAATAGGATTTTTTGGCAAAAATGCATAACTCATTTTTCCATAAAATTTCGTCCTTCATTTCTCATAATAAATACCTTTTTTGAAAGATTAAACTAATTTTTTTTTCTCACAGTGACACAACAGTAGAAGACTCAGTTCAAATTTTAGCCCTAAATATTAAAAAATAAAAAAAATATGATTTTTTTTGTAAAAATGGTCATTTTTTCATTTTTCTTTGCTTCTGCCCATTTTTTAGTGTACTTAAATTTAATTTTTGGCTATATAACCCATATGATCTTTTAAAGTAAACTTTTGAAAAGTTCCAAACCGATTTTCAAAGAAAAATATCCATTAGTTAATTTTTTATTACAGTTTTTATGGCTGGGGTGGCCGACACCCCAGTTTGGCAAGCGTGTTATTCCGCGGAGGTGTGGCAAACAAGGGTTAAACCCAATGATGCAATTCGACTGACCGAGTCATTGACACTTACGTGGTGAATAAGATAGTGAATTATACTCAATATTAATTCACAACATGTTGGCTAGGCCCACAAAACATTAACTTCAACAAAATCGTATTTACTGGAGTAGCTAATGCTAAAAAGGTTCCGTTTAACATTACATACGTTTCATAAGTATTAATTACGGAGTAAGCATGCAATACATGAATGTAAACGCTTTCCCAGACATGGATTGTATCGTTCATCCGACCAACGCCACACTAACATAGATATAAGATTGAAACATTTGAATATGCGATGCATTAGAGTTAATTTGTTCTTTAAACAAACGCTAGACTCGGAGTAAGAGAAAAAACGCCAAAATTCATTCAATTCGTTTAAACCAAGATTAAAAGCGAGAGTATTCACTGCCAATTCTTGTGACACAGTGATTGCTCATTTCACGTGATTTCAGAATGATTTTCAATGATTTCTTAAAGTTGTTGATTTCATGTGATTGCATGAGATTTTTTTTAGTGATTTCACGATTTCATATGATTTCTGTGATTTCAAGTGCTTTCATGTAATTTCATATATCCGTGCAATAGGGTAGGGGAGAGTTGGGCTTAATTAAATCCCGGTGTCAAATAAAACGCGGCAAAAGAGGTCAAATATAAGAATCATGTAATTGGATGATCCAAGCCATTCAATTGCAACATCTTCTTCGCATGTATCGGTAAATTAATCCCAATCTCACTTTTCACCACTTCCCAAAATTTTTACGTACTCGTCGGTTCATCGTATCACGTACGACCGAGAACGTATCCTTGATGACTGTGAGGTGCTTTGCGTCTAGCGCAAAAACTACGGGATTAAACGCGTCGAACGTCCAGTTAGGAGATTCTCCAAAAATATCGGAAAATCCGAAAAGAAACGATACAATGTACGACGCATACGAAGATATAAACATACGCAGGGCTCGGAAGTGAAATATGTAAAAATGTTGTTCAGATAATTATTTAAAGAAATGCAGCTTTATGCGATCATGGAAAAAGAATAAAAATCACTATAACATCAATAAGGTCTCCGAAACCATGGTAGGTAGCAATATTATTAACCCTTTCGCTACTACGGGCGACTATAGTCGCTCTGCATGAAATGCCCCTGACGTACTACGGGCGACTACAGCAAGCACCGCGCACATTTTTAGCGCGGCGGCCTGTTCAGCGGGAGTACCGCGGCGGAGAACCCGCCCATAGCGAAAGGGTTTAAATCCCGATGTTAGTTGCTGAAATAGCAACAAATGGGAGGAGGAACCAACCCCAGTACAAAAGGCACGTAGCGAGAGACATCAGGGTCACTTCGCTCCCACCTGCATCCGTGCGCTGGTCGTGCCACGCGTTCAGGAGTACTGGTTCCAGCTATAGTCGGGTCGTTGCTCTGAAATCGGTGAATTTGGTTTGTGAGTGTTTACGCGTAACTAGTACCCGTTTGACTACGAGAGCTTTAAATACGAGATACTTACATCACATTACCCATTAATCGCGAAATGAATTACTGAATTTAAATTTATCGAATATTTCCAACAAATAAGTTTATGAAGTGTGAACTAAGTACAATAAAGATCTGAAGCTATTTGTTGTGCTGCGTTCGGCTGCCGTGCGTACAGCTAAGACAGCACTTCGTAGACACGCTACTCAAGCGAGAGACTATCATCGGTCCAATATTCCATAGCTGATACAGCTAACGAAACATTGGAGTTCGTTCAAGACAGGAAACGAAATCCAATGCCCGATTGTACGATCGACACCGAGAACGTCGACACAGCATGAGGCGACTCGCTTGGCGATCGACGATAGGCTAACACAAAAACCGTTAACGAAGGGATTTTCGTGAACACAGTTAGCAACTACTTTTACAAAAAGGCGTCTTTAAAGTAAGTTCGAAGAGAACGGGTTGGTTCCTCGTCAATTACTCGAAAAACAGTTAACTATTGTAACACTCTTTTTATCGTCATAAACAGATAACGGCAAGTTGCCGTTGTCTATAATAAATATCCAACTATTACATTTCCGTAAATTCACGCAGTTGTTATTTACTAGAGACCAATCTCCTTATCGGCAAACGATCCCAAAAAATAATTACTTTTAATATTATACCGATTACCGAATAATCCAATTACGCGGTATCGGCATAACATTTGGTGGCAGCGGTGGGATCTGCTAAAGTGTTTAGTGATACGTGATTTACTTGGACAAAAAGGGTTGGACAACGTAAAAAGGTGACTCTGAAGTGACGACTACGACTCGTGCAAGGACACCGGTGTAGTTCGTAGAAACCCAACTAAACTAACGCAAAGGCGCGAAGTGTACGTCGGTGCTGTGTGACATAGCGGTCAACGGTTTAACGTCCCGATTGACGGTGTCACGTCAAGTCGCGGATAACGCACAAAGTGTGCAACCAGGTGCTCACGGGAGCAACTTCCGACAAAACTGTCGCGCAACAGTTGGCGACGCACCGAAGAACGAGCCCAGGAACCACCGAAGGAACGGGTCAACGGCGCCAGGAAGGACCTCTGGACCATCTTCAGAGGGGAGCTACACGACAATAGGTCAACAGCACCCGAGGAACACCGCCATGGAGAGGATCGTCTGCAAGATCTTCTGTCTGTAAGTGGCGGTTACATACGATACTATTGCATACGGCCTAGTAAAAATAAACCAAAGCCAATATTCCACCTGATAAATATATTCAAAGAAACCCATTTATTTTGGGAGTTTGAGGAAATATTTTAAAGTAGAGTCAACCGCGAAAGTAGCCACATGCCAGGATCTAGAGGTGCGATACCAAAATGTAGAGGTAACTCGTTAGAAACTACGTTGCCTGGCGAGGGGGTGGACACCGCAGCGGGTTTAGCTGCAGCTGTCGGGGTCATCACGTTCAGGACGCTTAGAGCGCTTACGGAGGTCTTATCGACGGCACGAATCCCCGCTGACAGGCAAGAGACCCTCGCAGGCCGTCTGACAGCTGAGTTCGGCGTAAATCCACTTAGAGGTGCATCATTTGGTTTTTACGACAGTACCGTCAGCGACGATCTATTCAATATGGCTACTGACGAGCGAATCCCAGAACTTATCACCGAGGATATGATCGAGCGGGAGATCTAACACCTGCGTACGATAAATCGCGTAGGTTACCCGACAGCTACCGGTACAACGACACGGCCACCACTACCGGAACGGATGAGGCAGCGATACGAAGCGGTTGACAGGAGTCACCGTGAGTACGAGCGGGCTCAGCGCAAGCTCGAGCTGGAGCTCAGGCTCCAGGGCCGCGACACGCCGTCGGCAAGGCGGAACCTCGCGGACACACTCAACGAGGTAGGAGCAAATGAGTTCGAACTCATCCGGTCCCTACGGGAGCAAAACGCCGAGCTGATGCGGAGGCTGGAAAGGGCAGAGTTGGGAGAACCGTGGGTGCAAGAAACACATGGTCGGACGCTCGACCTAGGGCTGGCTCTAAAAAACATCAAACATTTCAACGGAAGCAACGCTGACGAGCTGGACGCCTTACTACGATCCTGCGAGACCATCTTCAAGCGAGCTACGCCTAGGGATCACGAGATCCTGTTGGAATTGGTGCTCAGCAGGAAGCTCGAGGGTGGGGCAGTCCGAGAGATGAAACATAAAACCATCCTCTCGGTAGCTCAGCTCAAAGCCGAGCCGGAGGCCTTGTACGGGAAGCGGAAGTCGCTGCCTGCGCTACAGATAGAGTTCAACTCCCTCCGGCAGGGCCAGGGCGAGGATATCACGGTATACGCCGCCAGGACAGAGCGTATTACCGTCGACATCATAGAGAAGCTCTGCGAGCAAGCCGCCACGGCGTCGGAAATGCGCATCATCGAAAAGATAACGCGGAAGAGCGCCCAGGCCAACTTCGAAAAAGGACTGCACGGGCAGGTTCAAATTCTGGTAAGATCGCGCAACTATACCACCCTCCACGAGTCCGTAAAGGGAGCGATCGAAATCACCAATATGGTGCAGCCGAAGGGAACGATCGAAATCACCAATATGGTGCAGCCGAAGGGAAGGGTAGGTAGAGTGCCAAGCCACCTCAGGAGGTGCCAAAGCGCGTCACCCCGGCAGGGGGAAAATTGTTTTACCTGCGGGAGGCCAGGGCACTTGGCACGGGACTACACCAGGAGATCGGGACGAGTGAGCTTACCGATGCCCAGCGAAAATAAGTCAATGCACAACGTCGACATCATATGCAACTACTGTCAAAAGAAGGGCCACGTGTGGAAGGACTGCAGGAAGAGGTTGTCACAGAACAAGAGCGAGCCAGCTCAGTCATCGCAGCAACCCCGACGTCCGAGGGACTCAGGGAGCAAGAACAAAAAAACCAAAGTAACTGCAGGAACGGGTCGAGCTAATACAGATCTCCGCCCACTGGGAACGATGAGATTGAACACACTCACGGCCCAGCAGAGACCCGTGTGCAGAAAGAAGAGGACAGCGATGCAGCTGCTACAAGTAACTCTGCCGGCGTCCAGCGCCACGGCCAGTGACTTTGATATCGTCGCATCGTTGGCCGTGACCGGGGTACTCACCCTCAAGGTGGACACTGGGGCCCAGTGCAGCATACTTAAAGAAGGATGCCTCAAGCCAGAGACCTTAGTGAGAGACTGCGCTATGGTGATGCATGGGGTGACGGGCGAAAAATTCACTCCTCTAGGAATAGCAAAAATTGTGCTCGAGACGCCTATCCTGAACGTAGAGCATTGGTTCTACATCGTTTCGAATGACGTGCCGTTGAGAGTCAACGGACTACTCGGAATGGATTTTATCAAACGCCACAAGGCAGATATCCTGCACGGCGAAATGCTTAAACTATATGGACACTGTATGCCGTTCCTGGACGGATCGAATAAAATGACCTTGCCGCCACGCAGCGAGACTGTTGCCAATGCCGCGACCACGAGTAAATGCATCGGTCTACTCTCTAAAATGGACGCGATGTTCACCTATAACACCACACCGCACACAGGGACCGGAATGCCCCCGCATACGCTGGTGTACGGTTGCAATGCTGACTTACCGACCGCCGTCCGATAAGAGCCCCGCTGTACCTATGCTTATGATGACTATGCTCAGGGGCTAAGAGAAAGAAAAGGCAAAGGCAACGTATGACCACGGGTGGAGTGAGAGTACAGGGTTGTCGACCGGGTACTCTTACACGACGAAACCGTGCGTCGTGGCCGGTCCGCCAAGCTGACGTCCAAATGGACTGGGCCGTATCCCGTCATAGGAAGGCGCTCCCCGGTACCTACGTCGTCCAGAACGGACGAAGGAGCCAGTTGGTATATGTAAACTAGCTGAAACCTTTTATCGAGCTCTAGAAAAGGAAGGAATTCACAAGAAAAAATTCTTTAAAATTTCTTTTTTAATTAATTTAAAAATTCTTTTTTAAAACTAAATGAAAGCTAAATAAGCATGGGAGCTTCCCAGAGCGCAAGGTGGGGAACTTCAATGAATAACAATGTTTGCAAACGAAAACAATTTATAGACGAAACATTTTTCTATCGGTGTACACAGTGCATAAATAAAAAACAATTTTTAAGGGCTAGATAAGTCTGCCCCACAGCTGGGGCAGGGGGCCAGAGCCCCCTCCCCGAATAGGCGTCGAAGGCCGATAAAATCGGGGTAAGGTTTCCCATCGTCGACCCAGGGCCCCAAGCCTCACAAACAGTAAACTTCTTCAGTAGACTTCTCTGAAAAAAGAAAAAAGGGGGAATGTTAAAGAAAAGCGTACATACATAAATAACCTAAAGAGGAAAAGAGAACTTACGACTAATTCAATGACCTCCGGGGTTAAATCTGTCTCCTGGTAGACCACCGCTTCATAAAATCCGAAGGTAGCATACATCGTTGTCAATGAAATGATAGAGTAAGAATGAGCAAAGAAGCTCTCGCGCGACGAAACTGGCGAGGCCAAAGAAGAAGGAGAACTAGCAAAGTAAGCATTCTCACGCTTTTCCTCCCCCCACCAAATTGCAGGTTGATCGCGGCGAAGAGTGGACTAACCGTAGACACGCAACATCCACCCGACCACGTCGTCCGCACCTTCTCCAGCAATCAGGGTATTTACTATGAAGACATCGGAAGCCTCACGGTGAGCCAATTAACATGGCGATTGGTCATCCGGCTGAACCTCGACGCACTAATGCACCGAAAAACAGAGATAAGCAAAAATCTGCAACGCCTGATGGAACTGTGCCAACACAAAACTCGAGACAACGACCTATGTCCCGTCATAGCCGACTCGGTTCTTCGAATGAAGAGAAGAATATATATGGGGGTGGTAACCATATACGACCTCCTCGAGACGCGCCCCATCAGGAAGCGCAGAGGATTGATCAACGGCCTTGGAAGCATCATCAAGGCGATCACGGAAAACATGGACGCCGCCGACGCACGGGAACTCCCCGACGAAATTACTCGACTCAAAGCTTCCCACCAGACCCTGCAGGAGGAGTTGAAAAACCAAATACAAGTGGTAAGGACCACCCTCAGCCTATGTAACGAAAGCACACATCACATACAGGCTATCGAACAGGTCCTGCTGGCCCAGATACAGCGTATCAACCATACGCTCAACGACAACCTGTACTGTGGCCACAATCAGCAACTTTGGCGTTTCACCTACTGTCACGCCTCTACCTATGAACATACCAACTAGTTTACACCCCTATATTCAGGTGACCACTCTGGGGACTAGTTACTTGTCCATACACAGTTCACTACCGGACGAGACTGCTTCTCGTAGTTCGTGGCATCTTGCCTGGCAATAACCTACGTTACAACCACGTTTTTCTGTACATAATTGGATACCATGTTCGTTTGTACTTAAATTGAATAAATATACGCTTCATCAAATCCACTGAATCATTGAACATTCATAAGTATAGTTGAAATAACTATAGTACTATGTAACGAAACGCCAACACTAGGACGAGACGCTCAACGCGATAAGTATCGCAGTCGAGGCATTACTCACGTGTCAGTGACGTACAGGAGTTAGTGTGGCTGGTAAACGACATAGCTAGTGGTAAGGCCGGAGCAGCGTCCCTGCCGCCAAGAACGCTTACAAGACACCTCGTCGATGCACTACCATACCTACTGCCGGGCAGTAGCTTCCCAGTCGCTATAGCGCACGACCAAGTCAACACTTATGCGACTGGCAGATACTAAGGCCTACAGTGAAGGCAATGCGGTAGTACTCGTGCTAGATATATCGCTGATCGGGCAGCAACAGTATAGTATACAAAAAGTATACCCTATACCCACGCGAGCAAGCAAAGGCGGGTACTACTACGTGGACACGACTGGGAGTCACGTAGTCATTGACACCGAGAATCATAAATACCTGAGGATGACAACCGATGACCTAAAAAATTGCAAGGTACTGAGCAAATCATACATTTGCCCTCCGACGCACCCTACACCTTCGGTTACAAACGACGCACCCTGCGAAGTCCTAATATACACGAAAATGGACACAAAAAGGGTTATCCAACTAACCCATCCCCTCATCATCCCAATGCAGCAACAAGGGCGATAGCTATACGTCGCGCCAACCACAGAACCTATAGGAATAAACTGTGGATAAAAATCCCACTCAGCATGAGACTTTGAACGATACGGGAATACTGGCATTGGTAGGCGTATGTTTAGTAACCGCCCAAGATCTTAGCGTCAAAACCATCGGGCGAACATCGCAGGTCATCCGGGAAAATTACCTTCCGTCCATCAACCTAAAATTAACGGAGATAGAGGCTCAGGCGCCCCCGACACAGACTGAGAGGAACATTCCACTACTGAGCGTGCTGCGAGACCCAAAAGAACTTCGAAAGCTCGAAGCTCAAGCAGACCGAATCATGGAAACTCTCGACACCACCGGAGACGGGATGCAGCACATCCACAACCTGAGTTTCTACTCACTGGGTGCACCTACAGCCTTGGTCAGCTACGTTCTGTTCAAATGTTACAGGTATCATCGAAACCGAACACCGATAAGGACACGCGAGGCAACGACCCCGGCAGCCGCCGAGGTAAACATCAACTTCGAGTCACTCACACGGCAACAGCCAGAGGAGCGACTGCGATCCGAGCTGGCCATAGTATGCACTCGTACCCCCAACCGAGAGCGACTCGCCCACTCCGAACGACGATAAGAAGCAAAAGAGAAAAATCTAATGTATCATCGTCGACGAAATGAAAAGAAAATTTATCAAAATGTAAAAAATTGTCAATGTCACATGTACACGAGAAACCAACGAAAGAACATTTTTTGGGCAAAAAATTTTCTTTTTTTAAGGGGGAAGGGATTTCGTGCCGCGGAATATTCTATTTCATGGTATTGTTACGTCCTGACGTAACCATGCTCCAATATCTTTCTTTCTTTTAAAGAAGATCATAAACCTGCACTGTGGTCGGGTCTTATAGTTGCCAGAGATTATACAGGTATAATGACGGCGGGAGGGGTGAGACCTGCAGCCACACCGAGGCAGGGCAGTGGGAACACATGGTGTTACGTCTTGCAAGACCCCCTTTTCTCCTTTTTGTCTTGTAGGTACGAACCAGTCGCGATGAGCAAACAAGGCAGTCAAAGTAATCATGATAGATATAGTTCGGACTACCTCTGCACCTACCCTTTCTCGCGAAATCCCTTATTACAATACTCGGCACTAAGGACAAATAGAGATAGAATAAAGTACAGTTCGAAAGGAAAACCTGTTAATGGATTAGTCATAAACTCGAACTAGGGACTCGCGTCTCTTGGAAGGGGAACCCCCTCCCACGAGGGCACATAAGCTGAGTCATGTTAGTATAAGGGGATTCGAAATCTAGCATAGCGTTTCATCCTAGTTCACGGGGTTTTCCTAATCAATATTTCTATTACAATCTAGGATATATAAGGAAGAGTTTCCACTGCACGAGTGCTCAGTTTTTCCATCACTATTGCCCGCGGTCGCGTCGCGTAACGTATTATCGCGAATAACCGATTCTCTTTAACCACAATAGGCCAGGGTGCCTCTCTTACGATATTGTCTTGAATACTATATATTTATTAACTTGTATTTTGTAAAGTGTATACGGTACAATTGTCCAGTCACATATAATTTAACGTGTGTCGCGAACGAACTATCCTTCTAAGCTGTAATAGGCCAAGTTGCCTTCGCTACGATATTGTACAAGATCTTGTATGTACTTAATACGTGTTTTGTGGGTGGCGTACGATACGCTTACAAATAAACAATACAACTATCTACCTGCATACGATCAACAAGTATTTCTCCTCCTATCGCCAACAAGAAGGGCACGAGCCGAAGATAATCACCTGCGAACAGAGATCGACAACATGACAAGGAAGAAGGCCTATCACAAAAGAGGACAAGTGTCAACAGTACACCTTCGAGCCCATATCTACCCAGGTAAAAAAAAAGCTCACCAGGTAAAATTCTCCTATTTCTAATTGAAAAAGGCGAGGTCTCCGTCCCCGCTGTAAAGGACTGCCAAGCCTTGACGCATAAGCGAGACCGACCGTGTTCGCCAGACCCTAAATCTTGGGCCCGACGTAACAATGGTGCGCGCCAGGAATGGACGGCCAGGTTCATCACTGTACCTAACAACGTGGGCTGTAATCGGCAGTTGCAGGGGCTACCGCTCTAAGGAAGAAGGGTTCCGACCCTTCCACATCATCGGTGCTGGCTAAGCGAGTCTCCGCCCCCCAGGGGGCAGGGGCAACTTGTCCAATGAACCAGAAATGGTGAGGGCAGGGTTTTTCCAAGTCGTCCATGCAAAAACATCTGGTCATGGCAGTCCTCTTGGCCACGGTTAAGACTGGATGGTGGGCCTAGTTTACAAAATTGTCCGTCGACCACCAGACGTGAGTTAACAGTGCTGGTAGGGGGAGACCCGAGGAACAGCCTTCTCACAAGAGAGTTAACGTAAAATCACTCCTTGTACCTAACAACGAGAAACTAAGAGTTAGTAGGCCACTGCCCCACTCTAACGGTCAGCGTGGAGGGACCTGAATCTCGTATCAAGAGTTTTCCCTCTATGGGCCTGTGGATATCATTGGCGGCGCGTGTCATCGAAGTCTTTAATTGATTCGTGCCCGCGTGTTCTGCTGGCGACTGTCGGGTGCTCGCTTCCTTCCCCCTGTCATGTACCATATCTAGGTCACGAAGGTAGACCAACTGCCGTGGCAACGTCTTCGTTGCTTTGGAAGTTCTTATATGCTACGACGAATGATGCAATGAACAAAAAAATTGATATTCAATATTACACGAAGACTTATTAATGGTATTGATAGAAAATTGGAATTTGTTTTTGACATCAGAACACCAAAAGCTCAAAAGGCAGCTCTTCAAAATTTCTGAATAGTATTTGGACTCTTTACGAAGTAAATATTTAGGCTACGGAATATATATCTAATAAATAAATCGGTAATTTAAAGGGAATAAAACATCTAAACGCGAGTTCAATATAAGAATTAAGCAATAATATCATACAGATAGCCAGAATTAAAATAGGATAAAATAGGAAAAGATGACTCATATTATTATTCATTGGAGCAATGGCAGAGACGACTCGAGGCTATGGTAGCAGTTGCCGGCGAAGAAACATGCCGCTCAACGCTTTCAGGTCGCACTCGAACCGATGCCGTCTTTCCCCTCTCTCTGTGTTAACACCATAAGACGAGGAGTGTTCCCTCGAAACAATACATATTTATAAAACATATACTTTGCGACCCACTGCAAATCTAAGCAGCCATTTGATATAGAATCATTTGGGCTTACGAACAATTTTAATCTAAAATTATGATAGGAATTCAGAAAAGGAATGCTTACCTAAAAGGATACAAGAAATAACTGCAATTATGAAAATTAAACATTAATGAAATTCGAAAAGCCATTACATTGTTTAACTAAGCAGTTAGCATCGTGAAAGGATATAAAAACAATTGACATTTAGTTACTATAGTAGTCATATATGCCCCTTCACGTTATACACTTAAGAATTAAAATAAGTTTAACATTATCGAAGAACTACATTCTGTATTAGTCATAAAAGGGACAGCAGAAGCGACTCGGATCTACAGCGCAGCGTGACCTGAATCTCTCGACACCTCGCTTCCCGACCAAGGCGCTTTTCGCTCTCTCTCTCTCTATCTCGGAGCGTGCCACCGAAGCAAGTAATAATCCTTCAACTACCTCGGGACACGTGGTATTGAATCGCATGCAACTCGGAAAGAGAATCGAAAGACGTCATAGCTAGAAGAAAAATGCGTCATCACGATAAGCCCCAAAGTCCGAGCGCTATTGTAATTCTAAGAATCCCCCGCATAGAAAATTAGACCATCCAGGACCTATATAAGGACGGGAGAACGCCCGAAAAAGTTAGTCAGTCGGGAGAGTTAGTAGGAGAGTAATAGTCGGAGTAGAGTTGAGTCGACGATCACCTGAGGCTCTTAAGTTGCATCCCGGTAAACAGGCTCCCACCGCGGAGGAACCCCACCCTGTAGTCAGCTAAAAATTGAGAGTGAGTACTTAGAAGAAAAACGGTTGAACAGTCTAAATTCAGTTCGAATTTTCTTTTTCTCGGTTTTGATGTCAATCATACGGAATTTATCTCAAGTTTAAAGAAGGAATCTAGAAGAAATTGAATCCAATTGTTTTCTGCCGTTTTTGTACAAGTCCTCACTGTGTATTTCGTTTTACTTTTTTATCGAATCATAAGTATCACGTTAAGTGTATTGCGTCGAAAAGTAACGATCGCTCGCACACGGTAATAGCGAACCTACGTGTATCACTTATTCGGTTATTTGAATAAATTTTAACAGCTTCACGAATCATCGAGTTTAGCATTTTTATTTTAACAAACGCTTGCCATTTTTTCCCCTTCAACGCATCGGTTACCGGCGAAACAACTTCACCAGAAAACCAAACGTAAGTACAAATGCAATTCTTCTAATTTATATTATCTGATATCTACGTAAATTTGAATTGAGACTGAATGCGGAGTCCAGAATAACGCGACAACATGGAAATGTGTATATAGATAAATGTAAAACGAGTAATGAACAAAAGACGCTAATGAATGATGGAATAAAAATGTTGAATGAAATACCGAGAGAAATTAGAAATGAGAATAGATTAATAATATTAAAGAAATTGGTAGCAAAATATATAAAGAAGAGGGAGAGGGGGAGGGGGAACTGGGGAGTGGACGAAAGGAAAAAAATTTTTTTTATAAATTGTGAATAGAAATAAGGAAACGAATATAGTTGTAAGAGTGAAGATGTTGTGTCTTTCATTGTAATAATATTACATATCTGTAGCAATTGATGCTAAATAAATGTCATTCATCTCTCTCTCTCTCTGTCGACCCCAGCGTGATGAGGCCAAGCGACAAAGGGAGCGCGGGTGACGCTCCTTCTCGGGTGGCGGCGAGACGCGTCCGCACCGAAGCTGGGCTGTTCGATGGCCTTACGTTAAACTGGTCCTGAAAAAGACCCGGTGTCAAAGCGATGGCGAACGAGTTGTGTCGATGGTCCCGTGTAGACGAGGGTGTGGAAATGATGATGCACTTATGGTAGTGATGTCGATGTCTTTATTTGGTATCCTGACCGACACGGAGGTCAACCTCCAGCTCTCGACTGTCCGACTCGGCAGTCGATTTTTAACAAGCTCACAGATGCTTGTGCGCCCGTTTATATAGGGGCAGGTGGTCGGTGATTGGTCGGCGAAATGCGGGTGGGATTGCTAGTCCCAACGTCCCACTGACGCACAATGGCTCGCGAGCCCCGCTCCAGGTGAATCGGCGTGGTGGGGATTTTCTGGTACTCGCCAAACCACCCCCGGTCAGTGTTTTCTCGGAAGCGGTCGAGCAAGCGTCTGCAGAGCGAGCCAGCCAGTCCCGATTTCCCGCCGACGCACCAATGGCGCGTGAGCTCGGTTGCAGTTGGAGCGGCGTGGTGGGAGTTTCCGCGTACTTGCTAAACCACCCCCGGTCAGTGCTTTCTCGGAGGCGGTCGAGCAGGGGTCTGTGGAGCGAGCATGCTAGCCCCGACTACTCACCGACGCACCGAAGGCGCGAATAAGGGTCTCTGTTATATTTTGATTTTACATGTCATTTCTTACATTCTAAGTCTAAATCTAAGCACGGTAATAACGCGATTCCTCACAAGCGAAGGTAGGGGGATAACGTGGTTTAAACTTTATTGGACATTGCACAAATGTGCGGATAACATATCTCTCTCTCTCTCTCTCTCTCTCTCTCTCTCTCTCTCTCTCTCTCTCTCTCTCTCTCTCCCTCCCTCCCTCCCTCCCTCCCTCGTTAGAAAATATCGTCGGAAATACATATTGAATGCATCTCCTTAAACGCAGTAAAGAGAGTTATAGTTCATAAATGTCTTTAACAATTGAATAAAAACTTGTCACATCGATATCGAACTTTTACTATATACCTAACAACAGATTTAGGCAAAAATAATCGAGTGGTGCAGATTTCATAAGGTTTCTTTAATCATTAATTATTAAGTGTGCAAGTAAACTCTAAGTCCAGATTTAAACTAGATAATAAAATAAAAGGAGAAAGGGTAATACTAATGAGAGGATACCACTTGCCATTTTATGATCAGAAAAGTAGATTCCTTTCATTAGCATAAAATACGTGAAATGATAACCACCTGATAAGGAATTTATTGCGACGAGTCGTTCAAGTATTTAACGCATTTTCTTTTTTATCAATAAGTATGTATTTTCTTTTTATTTTAAAGAAATGTGTAAGTGAAGTAGGCACTTGGGCCACATTTCTTAACGAAATAAAGTCATATACCGTGGTAATGACCAACACTGCCGAGCGACCAGTGGCACCGGCTCGCGAAAACCACTGTTCGAGCCTCGGAGCCGTGGCATGGTTGACACCGCGCTACTAAGCTAACGCTACCTTAGGCTCGCAGCCATTTCAATTTTAAGAACCCTCCGTTTTTATAATTACGCATAGGATATTAGATCGCCCAGAACCTATTGGAGGGCGGGAAAACACCCGAAACATGCTCAGTTTTTAACAGTCAAACGCCGTATTTAATCGTCGTCGGAACAGTAATTGCGAGAGCTAAAAAGCTCCCACCGTGGAGGAACCCCACCCCCATGTAGAGTCAGTTAAATTCAGTGTGTGGAATGAAGAGAAAAAACGGTTAAACAGTGAAAGTTCAGTTTATGGACTTGGTAATATTCATGTTTTGAGAGTTTGGTCTTGGATATGTTTTTTATTAAACTTCATTTTCCTCGGTTTTTACTTCAAATTTAGAAACACTTGGAATTTATCCCAATTTACTCAGTTTCAAAGAACGAACTTAGGAAGATTTGAATTTAATTGCGTTTTGCCGTTTTTATACAAATCCACCCATTTAATTTCGTTTTGCCGTTTTTACTGAATAATTAGTAACTATAAGTTATAACATTATGAGCATTAGTAATAGCAAACATACGTGTATAATATATTGGGTTATCTTGAATAAAAATTCATTGTTTTGCGGATCATCCAATTTAGCATTTCATCCTGACGATCAGTTGCCAATATTTATACAGAATATGATTTCTAATCAAGTATACTTCCTGACAAGCTCTTTTAACATTGAAAACCTTTCACCACTCGTACTTTTTACGATCAGAACAAATGATATAAACATTTATGTTTTCCGGTTTCATCCAGAGCTCACCGTTATATTCGTTTTTAGCTTAAACTTAATCTAACAGTTTTCCAATTGGCAAGTTTTTCAACCACGCTCCCTCTTTAATAAATGGAGAGCCGATGAAATAGGTTCTAATGCTTTCAATACCCAACCTGGTAGTGTGAAATCGTTTCTATCCGTTACTCTCATATCCTTTCACCGTGTAGTTAATGATTTCCACAGTGAAAAGCTATGGACGTGCTATTGCCGCACTTATCTACGGCTGTAATCACCGGAGTGTTGTGTAATTCAACCAATGCGGTCTCGTCAAAATTGCTATACGGTTCACGGTGGTAGCGCTTGGTTTTGGTTCCGGTGGTGGTGATGGTGGTGGTGGTAGTGACGATGATGATCGTGTCCTCGCTAGGACTTGTGCTGATGATAGCAGCAGCAGCAGAATTGCGTAGCGATGTTGCTATCATAGAAAGCAGGCCGCTGTAGAACTCCTTCCATTATAATTAACCTCGTGTTGCCTAGTGTTCTTTTTCTCTTTGGACATGTTCGGATTCATTGCCGCGGTACTTTTAATCGGGTCCAGCCAGTGAACCTTCAATTCATCGAAAGAAATGAGATCTTTTACAATTTCATTTTTGTAGGTCATAGTATATACATGAACTGACTACCATTGCGATTTTTGTACATGAAAAACATAATTGTTTGTAAAACACGAAAAAAGTAATTGCAATAACTATTTCCAGACCATGCTGTCTCGCGAATCAGTGACAGAAACTAAAACGAAAAAGCATTCTCAATTATTTGCAATTAGTGAACGAAAACTAGTAGACTCGAGACTTTGTTTTTTTGCGACCAGTCGCAGTTCTATTCTGACGACCAGGCCTGACGTGACGTAAATAACATCCACAGTAGTTGCGACAAACATTTGTACGTAACTGGCAACTTACAAGTTGCCTCCCATAACAAACCGGTTAGTTCTAACCACTAGTTAGCTCTTGACGAAACCGAACGACGTTATTGTTTGATGCACGTGAACGGAACTTCACGCTCGAAATACGAATGACTTATCGTCGAGTTTATTGAATATATATGATCGGTAAATTGTGAAATACTGTGAGTAAGTAACCTCAAAATATCGAAGCATCGCTCGAAATGCTTAGTTATCCCTGTCTTTGTAAATATATAACCGAATTTCACATCCAATACCTCGCCAATTTGATTGGCTTCTTTGGTTGGTTTCTGTTACTACCGGTATCATACGTACGACGCTGTATTCCTTTAACCAAGTGAGTAGTTAGAGATACGCCAGATATTTTGAAAAACATATATTTAGACCATAATCTGACAGTCGAATTGTTCCTCGATTATATTCACTTGTAAAACTCGTTACTAGCGTTTGAATATACTTTTTTCTGCATACCTTTCAAATGCTAAGAAGGGATTTTCAATCGAGACAAAAGAATTGCTTTTTATTCTTCAAGTAGTTTTAGTTTACGCCCGTTTAATGTATATGAAATACATTCCAGAATGTGTCTTTCTTGTTCTACCATGATTGCCAATAACGATATCTCTCTCGCACTCACGCCTGTTTCGAATAACCTCAAAAACGTTCTTTTTAAAGCTTCATACTCTTCAGGGCACGATTAACGCCGATTAGTAATACCGACCAGTACAATTGGGTGACATTGCTTCTTCTATTAGCGCATTCTGCAATGTGTAATATTTTCTTACAACAACCGATAGATAATCTCCAAGCGAAATTTACTTCGTGCAACCAATTATTTTTTGCTCACATAAATAAATCAAGTCGTAAAGGAATTATCAGCATAATTAATGGTTCGTCAACTTATGCGTAGATTCCGTTAACTCACTCTTTTTTCCGTCTGAGCTGTCTTGAAAAAGCATCTATGGTTGTTTAGAAAAAAAATAGCAAATGTGTGTATCTATAAAACATCGAAAAAAATCAAATGTTTATTTACGTTGGGATTAGTTGTTTTAATTGACCAAGGAAATTCGGAAAAATTCGAACAAACCTCAATGCGCGACTTCACTTCGGCCATATGTTCGCGATTGGCATATGAAACGAATAGTTTGTCCCTCAGAATTACAGACAGGTACAGAAACAATCGCTGACTCTAACTCCCGAGTACTACGCTTCAAGTTTAAGGCCGTTGCCGCATTCGTGAATCCATGCAAAGTCTCAGATCCCCAGGTTGAGATGCAGTATAGAATACAGTCTTGGTTGCTCCCTAATGTGCACACATTTCTATGGTGTACCATAAACACGCTCCTTGCTTCGTGCATTGTACCGATGGAGCTCGTCGTGCAACGGAACTTGCGACGAAGTCGGCAAGTTCACCGCATTTGCAACATTAGATGCAAGAGGGAATGAGAAGGAGATGAATGCGGGGACGAGGAAGCGAGTACGAGACCCGGCAACGTAGATTATTGAAACTTTGCTCCTCACGCCTTCGCAACGTCCTGAATCGAACGAATGAAACCACGAGCTGCCAGCTACGAGAGCGTGGCGGGCGGCAAGAGGCGACGACACGACGCGCTCGTAAAATCTCCATGCCGAACCTAACGTTACTAGAATGCGAAATTTCCGGCATCCTCTCGTGGATTCTGAAAAGAAGGAAAGCGAGCATAGGAGATGATAAGAAAATAAATAAGAAGACGATAGAGGCGTTGCGCATGTTTTATTCAAATATACGTGTGCAACGTAAGATTCGTGTAAGGGCTCGGCTGAGGGCTGATGTACTACGTTATAAGTCGTACTTAACTCTTCCTTGACTCATCTACTCTCCGACACTATTGCTAATACAGAACGCAGTAAAACGATTCAATAAAATGATCTACATCTTTTACATTTACTTGCAACTTACTCAAAGCAGAATTGACAGTTTGCTATTGAACTAAACATAACTTATTTAATTGAAATGCAATTCATTTCCGATATCATTTGGTAGTAGTCTGGTACACGAGCGTTCTACTCATCTCCGTAGTTGTGTCGATCTCACCAAGAGTAAAGTTCAATCTTGATATCACAGTGATAAGATAACATCATTCGATATTGCTTTCCGACTGAGAACCAAGTCAGGGTGATGAAATGTCATTATATCTTTAGCGGAGGCCATTATTTTTCACCGTCTACAAGATATGTAATTATTACGTTCAACAAAATGTACTCGATCAACTTTACTCGTTGGTTACAATAGGATAGCTTGAATGCATACACGTTCGGTAAACAACTTTTAAAAATCTGTTAAACGCGTCGTACAGACTGTGTCTCTCGGGTGCATAACTTTTACCTGCTATATGACTGCACCGCACTACATTGAGGGAGATGAAACTGAAATTACATTAGGGATCCCTGCGATAGCGAAAACTTGTAAACGACCAAGTGTAGCCCCAAGTGTATACGGCATTGGTGAAGGAACCTCGCTCTTCGTTACCTCGCCGGTGACGAGAGACTACACGTGCGGTTGGGCAGCTAAAAGACAGGGGATGTCGTCCTTGCTCTGACAATGAGTGCGAACGAAGGGAAGTCTCGTCGTGTCACGTCTACACCTCTCACTCGATTAAACCTTATACCTAGCTTGCGCACTAGAAGCAGATGATTTAGACTGAACAAGAGGAGAAGAAGGAGGAGCAGCAGCAGCAGCAGCAGCAGCAGTTAGTTTCGACATTTTGCGGTCATGGATGAAGCCGAAAGGTCTCGACACCTTTCCATATAGCTGAATGTGACGGCGACGCGGTTAATTGATTTCATCTTTTTCCGTCTGAGTTCTGTGCTTTCGTCAAGCGCCACAGTCCACTGAAAAGTGTCGCAAGCTTAACGAGAGTGGAATATACAAACATTGAACGGAAATGAGTACATTGATCGAGTATACACGAAATGAAATAGCGTTATTGTTTACCATACTTTAAAAAGGCCACCATTTTCACTTAGTTAGTCTACCTTCGAATCTAAGGAAAATACAAGTAAAAAGTATATTTTAAATACAACATACAAGATACGAGTAAACCTTGCACTTGAAATAAATAAATTAAAAATACATTTTTTGAAAAAATTTATTAAACAATAAATAGAATCTAAATAAACAATTTTTTATATCATGTTAGATGATTAATTACGTGATTTTTTGGCGATTTATTCATTTTTTTTCGAGTAATCAATATAAAACACTATGGTGTTTGAAGCTCTCAAGTATCATAAGCATCTGCGTTAGGACCAAGAAATGGGTTTGGCCACTATGTATCAGGTAATTATCCTTTTCTTGCAGCTAAGTATGCAGAAAGCCCCTGGTTCTAACGCAGCTAACTATGATGTTTCGGAGCTTCAAACTGTATGATGAGAAACAGGAAAATACTTTCACCGTGCATAGCTGAAATGAAAACATACTCCACTGATTCTAAGTGGCGAAATCCATTTCTTGTTTGGAAGTTAGCAGCTAAAATTGTAATTTAAGAGAAGTATTTCAAGTGATTTGTGTTTCATAATTAACATCCAAAATGTTAAATGGACTTGTATTTAAAATTCAAATTACAAAATACACGGATGGCTTGTTCTGTAACCCAAAACAAGTGGAATAGATGATGATCAATCCAAAAAATGCGCGGGCGTCTGGGCTGGCATTCTAACCCGGGACCTTCCGATTGTCAATCGACTACTCTCACCACGGAGCTAGCCAGGCTTCTACCATGCTTGATCCGAATTGTCCTCATATGTTTAGTATTCCACCACGTTACAAACTCCCCCGTCAGAGTCGACTTCGGCTCTGACCGAGTCGCACTCGATATCCAAACAAACCAAATACAAATCAATGGGAGACGGGGATCCTACGGGACTCCGACGGCGCGAGTGGGGGCAATCTTCAGAACGGGGATCTCGGGGAGGGGATAGGCGACCACTCGATAGCGCCTTAGTTATTGCCTTTTTTATTAATTAATAAAGGTGGTCGTCTAGGGTTGACGATCGCATCCTGGTCACGGTGCCATTTTGTAACGCAGAAAAAGTGGAATACATGAGGAACAATCCGAAAAAATGCGGGGGCGTCTCGGTCGACATTCGAAACCTTCCGATTGTCAATCGACCGCAATCACCATTGAGCTACGCCAGGCCTCTGCCACACTTAATTCGAATCGTCCTTATATATTGATTATTCAACTACGTTACGGTACTTAAAAAAAATATATAGAATATAATTTTATTTACAATATTTGTATCTGAAATACTGCCCAGTTCAGCCTATGTTACCGAGGTCGGAATAAAAATGTTCTCAACTATTTTTAGAGAACGTACTGTACGTGAGAAGACGGTCTTATACTCGAACAGTAGTTGCGATAAATAGTGAAGCGAGAACTTACATAGCTATACCCGTATTTCTCTGGAAGTATATTAGATCCGTCGTGGAAGAGGGTACGGCATTACCGGTAATTCAATTTCGATAAGCTCGCCCAGAGGGATTTAATAAGGGGGTAAAGGGAGGTGCGAGAACCTAGGATCATGGGCGTCGCCTCCGTTGTCGGACCGGGGTAATAGCTGGCACGATATCGCTCGGAGCTCTACCACCCACTATTTCGACTCGCCTCTCAAGAAACCTCGGCGTTGGCGACGAGCGAGGCGATGGTGTTGGCCCAATTAATTCCGCGCTACCGGCTTCTTCGACTTAATGAGCTAAAAACACCGGTTGTGAAGATGGAAAAGGTCGCGTTTTCTATCCTTCTTTCTTTCTCTATCTTTCGATCGCTCCATCCCGTGAAAACTCGTCTCGGTGCAAGCGTTCGTGAGCAATCTCTCATTCGTTTTCCGCAGTTTGCGTACTGCTTTGGTTCAAGTTCTCCGTCTGTCTTACGATATCGGTGTTAGCTCAATTATTCCACGAAATTAAATGTATCCGATGGTATTTGACTTGCATAAGGCGATAAAAGATAAAAAGAAGAGTGTAACGCTGTATTTTTAGTATATCTTTTATTCTATATTTATACAACTACATATAGATGCAACGGCAACATTTTTTTTATTGGTGAATTGGGACAATTTGAATGAAAATAGATTTTAAAATTAAAGAGATCATCATCGATGGTTACGTCTATGATGACCAGTCATCTCCAAAAGTACGATCGTCTATACAAAGAAGCTATATGTTATGTATACATTTTTAATAATGTGTAACGATGCCTGTCTTGCATATAAATAAACGACTCAAATGAGAGAAATATATAGATGACATCAGCAAAGTGGTTAGCGCTCTTACTCGGTACCTGAACAATCCGGGTTCGATCCCCGGTGATCACTCTTCGATACTTGGGCAGGCCATCGTTGCTAATATTCTATACACTTCCCTAAATTCTCCGTTCGGTTATCACAAATACAATGGGCATCGAGCATCAAGGACCAGATACACGTAGAACAATATCGGTGTACACTATCTAAGCATCGGTCGCAAATTGGATCAACATTATAATTTTAGTTTAATAATTCGATATCGAGAAGAGCTCGAGTCTCGTTAATGAAGTGAAATATGTTATTTCAGCAGGATAAATTTGCCGTAACTTAATTTCCAAAACTGTCCCTAAATAGCATTGTTTGCAATTTGATAACGAGCAAACGAAATGCCGTATGCTTGAATCTCTTCGCTAATCCCGAGTAGATTACGATTTTCATCTAGAAGCTCTGTGATTCCTAATCTAAACAGTTTGTATAGGTCAGGGTTTTCATAATCCCCCTGTGCCCCTGAATGAATCTTACAGAGGTAGGGGAATAAGGCGACTATGGATGCAATCGACGACGAGGGGAAAGACTTAGAAGTGGATAAATAAATTGATGATTCGGTATTGAATATCTTCTGCCTCCGCAACTCCATCCCTTGATACGTTCGCTTTTTCGGTGATAATTTGAGTGGTAGACCAATATTGATGTCTGACCCAGGAATAATCGTGTGTTTACTACTATGTCCAGATGTGTATGAATCAATTATTATACAAATAATAATGTCAACATCGAATTACAATAATAGACAGAAATTGAAATTATTTGCAAAATTGATCCGTCACAGCTAGCAAATAATTTTTTTTTTTTTTTAGATCTGACTCGATATTTTCATCTCTGCGAAGGTGAAGAGGAGCGTTAATTGCGAGATGCTCGAGGTTCATTGGATAATTAGCATTCGTGTGATAGACCGTATTATTGCTGGGCCAATATTAACCGGCGTAATGACTAGTTACACGGCCGAACGGCGGGATCAATCGACGGTCAAGGCATGATATCAACCTGCCCCAAACAGGGGTGGTGTATTCGATCCATCGCACTCCCTATATGATCCTAAGCTGACGAACGTTGCTGATGTTGATACAGATTAGATATGGTATCGATAATGCTGTCACTGATGAGGTGCATCGGGTAAACACCAGTGGTTGTCTATATGACTATAGCGGGCTGTGAATTATAACCAGGTTGCGTTCATACTCATCAGTTGCTCTTGCTGTTATTCCCAGAGTGATAGTATGGCAACAATTCGAAATGAGAGAAGCAATAACGCTCGTTTACATAAAACAATAAGAAGAAAGACAACATTGAGTATAACGGTATTCGCACCAGCAAAATAATAACAGGAAAGAGGCTCTGTGGTGAAGTTTGAAATATATCTACGCACTAGGATAAGATCACTTAAGTATCTCACGTACGTATCGCGTACGCTGATAAGAAATGTTCGTTGTGATTACCGATCATCGATTAGGGCAACCAAAATGTTGCTAAATCCCACTAATTTATTAATTGTCACAACTGACAGTCGGGAATCCCAAATAATCCTTTAAATTCGTCTAAATTAATTTTTTATTATTGCACGTGATATTGGAAATGGAAAATTTGCGGTTCTCTGAATCTCCTTTATCTATAACAAGTTTATAGTGGAAGTCAGATATTTCCGTTTATTCGTCTAGAATAGCTGTCTACGCGAGGCTTTTCAGAGATGTAAAAACGAAGGATTGAATAAAGTAAAACCGAGGTAGAGAGGACAATGATGTGGCGACCGAGAGAAATTTTATATTCAGTTCAATTGAACGTCACCACACGAAGTTGTAGAAGTTCACAGCCCTTTGTACCATACATAGCCGTCGTGCTTGCCGTTGGGCTTGGAAAAGTCTTTTTACCAACGACAGTGAGCTATGTTTTATTTTTCTTTTTCCATTTGTCTCGCCTTCTCGGCGGCTCTCTTGCTGTACATAAAACTTAATACGCCCGTTTGATTTCCATGACTCTGTGGAAACGATGCGATGTTACATCAGAGTAGAGTGTAAGGAAGAGAGCAAGACCGTGCTAGAGAAGAAAAAGGGGTCAACGATAAAATAAGCGGTAAAGAATCGAGAGATGGAAAAGATAATAATAAGAAAAATAAAATTACTTGTCGCGCGTATGAAAAATGGTTTTATTCATAAAAGAATTTGATGCTTCGCGCTATTTAGAAACTCAAACCACACTTTTAATTGAAATATTACAAAGAGAAATGAACCAAAATGTGAACGAGTAATCATGAAAGGACAAAACGAACGCGAAACAAAGTGAACTGTCGATTATGGAGAGAGAGAGAGAGAGAGAGAGAGAGAGAGAGAGAGAGAGAGAGAGAGAGAGAGAGAGAGAGAGAGAGAGAGAGAGAGAGAAAGCTCGCAACAGCATAATTGAGTGAGACGAGAAATAAAGGAGGGATTAATTGAAAGAAAAAGTTGAACCACCGGGTCTGACTTTTAATCTCGCATCAGGTGTTTCTACTTTTTTTCTTCTTCATTTTCATCATGATTGCAACCTTTTACACGGGCTCAACCGAGGTTACCTTCGGTCATCCTAATTTTCTACTTTCGAAAGGATTTCCCTCAAACAAATTCCGAGTTATCGAGCTCGTAAAGATTCCGTGGCACAAGCTGGTGGCGACCAGCATCTGGCTCGCCTGCCACGCCTCCCAAACGTTCTTACGAAGTAGAAAAGTTAGTTTTCCCGTCGACTACTCCCGACCGTCGTCGTCGTCGTCTTCGACGATATTTGCGAACGTACCTCGTAGAGTAGAGAGCAGTGAGCTACCGCTCCTAGTATGTACTACTACCGGAAGCCTCGTCGAGCGTGGAATCCCTTCACACCGGGAGGCTCTTGAACCCTTGGATACGAGGGGTACGTACGCAGTCACAAGAAACGTGATCGAATCATTTGCTTCGGCTCGGCTGATTCCCGATCTCCGTTAAACTTCGCTTTGTAACGGTTGCGCGTAGAAGTCTCTTTTTCTAGATCGTAAAGAAATCTTTAACATTTAACGCTCGTACATAATAAGGATTCGTAATTCGTTTATTTTTCATTCTTACCGGAGCTTAGACATAAATTAAATCAAAGCCCTTTCACCTTGCTCAATTGCATGCAATAAACCCATCGTGAAACACTGTGCATGAAATAAACACTCTTTTTTTATACACAAACATGCATGACATGCAAATTGCTATTTACGGATGTATAATCACAACTGAACGGTTTTGTAATTTAAGCAAGTGACTCGCTGTTCTGAAAATCACCGCGTAATCGCTTTTTGTAGTCATAACTTTGTCCGAGTTCTAACCAAAAATATCATCGCACCGATAAACTTTATGGGAGAATAACATATTCACGTGTCGATACTTCAATGGAATAACCTTTGAATACGTATTCCGCTGAAAGTATCGGTTAGCAAAAAAAATAAGCTATCCAAACGCCTGTCCATTGCATCACGATAATCCGATACAAACTAGAATAAAAATCATTTTCTATACTTGGAATTGGTTTTCGAATATGCTGAGAACACCATCGACCATGTAACTGCCAATATGAAATGATAAATTTCGGATATGCGAGTGGATCTCGAATAAAACTTTATCTTAAAAAAAATTGTATCTCACCTGCGATACGTATGTGTGATGAAACATATCGCGGAATCATTGCAAACACGCGTTGATCGGTAATTCGTTGATACACGCATTGTACCGGTAATCCTCGCTTCCGGGGATAACCGTAGTTCCTCATGGATCAGGCAAACGAGTCGAGAGATAACAAGTAGATACTACTAAATCAAGTTTCTAGATTCCTGTTGTGCACGCGAAATTGAGGGAATAAAAAAAGAAGAAAAAAAAGTGGCTGTTCCAGAGTCTCTGGAACTTTTCCAATTAAAGCTCTCGTTATCTCCGATGATCGGACGAGAGGAAAAGAGTGGAACCTGAAGAAAGCAGCATTGGGTAGCCAGGATGGTTTAAAAGTGGTGCTCACCGGCCTCATTAACGCCCGAACGTCCTGTAACATCCGGACGATGCCTTCTCGGCAAGCTTAAACGACGTCGAGGCAGGATAGAGCAGAAAACTCTGATAGCCAGGGATGCAGTTCGGATACGTGGTAGACATCAGAGAGCAGTGTTTTATTTAGAAACTGCAATGGATCGGAGAGTAAAAGCCTGATATATATCGTTGCATCATCGACAGCCACCGCGTAACCCAAAAGTACTGAATTCTGATCGTGAGGCTCATGGAGAAGGGGAATATCACTGGCGTCCAGACACAGCGATTGGAATATAGCGAATTCGAGCCTTCGATTCCCATCGACTCTCTGTGCACGGCGTAATACACGCTTCGACGGACTCTCTGTGGCGTGATGCGGCCGGGATAGCTGTGGGTACGGACTGTCGAATTTCGTTTCTTGCCCCGATGAATGCGCTACTCCTCGATCGAGATATTTTGTTGAAAATCAACTAGGCGTTAAACTATGCCAGATTGAAAGTCGATATTTCATTTCGACTCGTTCGCCAGATTCACTCGGGCTTCTCCATTGCGGTGGCCTATATAAACTCCGAAAAAATCGAGAGATACTTTTAATACGAAAATTTGAGGCCAAACATGTACTTAATCCGTCATGATAGCTTCTCTCCTCCTCCGAGTTTATTTTCTCACTCATTGACATTTAAAATCTCATGTATGTCATATCTTTATAACATTCCGCATAAAACATGCCAGACAAAACATTATTTCAACCCTTGTTACTGAACAGATTTGAACAAAATTCAGTGGAGGTTTCCTTAAGCATCATTGTTCTTCGAAACTGCTGCAGATGCCTTAGCAGAAATTGCTACACGGATTCTGAGAGTCGTGGACTGTTATTTGTTTGTTCCTCTCTCTTTTTTTTTTTTCATAAATTGTCAAGATTTTCAAGATCAAGAGGGTGCAATTTTAACAGATTAAATAAATGTACAATGAATCGGTGGAAGCCTTCTTACTTTTCATTGGAGAAACGGTGTCTTCCAACACCTTTTTGTAATTTACATTTCAGCTGCGAAGATTTGTTGACAATTTCTTCGATAGGGTTGATATGATACATTTCAATCGAGGGATACGTTGATATTCACGGTATAAAATCTAGCCTAATGTCTAATGTCGTAGGGATTATCGTAGGAAAAGACATAATATGGGCGGTGTAAGCGTATTTATTGTGACGGAGCTCGTTAGAGAGCGTCAGTTAATTGTAACGAACGTTACATACCACACTCGCTGGTGTGCGGATTTTCAAATTCCATGGTGGGACTTTTTCTCAAAGCTTCGATCATGCGACACCCCTATCGATATTTCTAAACAAATACTATCCTTGTAATTACGAGTATTATCTTACAATATATGAGCTATGAGTGAATGGGTTAACCTTTAGCGGCCACACGGGGTAACTAGTTACCCTAGGCTCAGGAAAAGTGAAATTAGAGGTCTAAAACCTTTGAAATTGATACAAGTAACGTCATCTGCTGGTAGTAGACAAGTGTGACATGTGACTCCATTTCATAGTAAGCCACATATATGACCATTTTTTAGAACGCCATCTATAAATTGACGGATAAAAATCATTTGAAATGTTAAAAAAAACTCTTCAACAAACATGAAACAATCGGTTAGAAGTCTTAAAACACCCATATGTCTTGTACAACTAAATTGTTCAGCGTGGGGTAATGAGTTACCCCTTATGGCTGCTATGTGACCTGGCTGAGGTGTGGCCGCTAAGGGTTAAGGAATCAGTGCGAGTGCATGTAAAAAAAAGTAAAAATGGAAAAGCACAGTGAGACGAGAACATTTTTAGTTATTCTCTGACTCAAGTGCACGAGAACTGTCGCAATATTGATACTCGATCCACTCTTCTTGCCTGTGACCGTGGCATGAAGTTATCTCTTCAGTTTCCTCTTCGGTCGGTGCACCGTGTGGTCCGATAGTTCATCCAACGAGACCTTCTTTGTCATTTAAGCTACTTTTTCTAACCCTCTCAAATTTTTCTCACAATGAGCCACATTTAACTTAGTTTAACTTTAGTTGATTTGAATTTGTTTTAAACTATTGACCCAAAAACTTAGAAATTGTATTTATTTTAACAACTATTTATATCTTAGAAAAAAAATACGAGACGAAAATTTGTAATTATCATAAAATTTTGAATACTGCAATAATAATATCCTAATTTCTATTTTTTTCAATAAAAAAATTAAGGTTTTTTGAGCAAAATCATTAAATAAATTCCTTTTTCGGCCAATCCGACACTTTTGATTTCACTGTCAAGTTTATAGAATTTACAGTGAATATTTAAGTTGTCATGAAAATGGATTAAGTTGCGATACATGTAATTTCAGATAAAAATGAATTTTTTACACTTAAAATATTCCGAGACCGCCCTGCTAATTTTTTAGTGTATTCTACCAGCATGCCTGTACATTCTATACAATTAAAAGTAATATCGAATATGTCGGATTGAGCATAAAAAGCTTATTACTTTACTCAAAAATGTAACTATCATGGCACTTGT
Source organism: Cylloceria caligata (assembly GCA_963942595.1). NCBI lineage: Eukaryota > Metazoa > Arthropoda > Insecta > Hymenoptera > Ichneumonidae > Cylloceria > Cylloceria caligata. The sequence goes on along the minus strand of OZ012705.1, from coordinate 4,091,991 downwards.
ACGATTTTTCCCTTCCAAAAAATCAATAATTTTAAAAGAAAAATAGAATATCTACATTGTTGGGGAAAATATCGGTAATACGTCAGAGAAAATACTCTCAAGTGGTAGTAAAATCTGTCAAATTATAAGATATATCTAAGAGGGTCGAAGGAAAAGTGGCTGAATTGACATGGAAAGACCATATGCTTTAGCTGGTTTTGGCCTGAGAGAGGATGCGATGTCGAGAGAGCTTGATTTGAATATTACGCAGTGTAGAGCGTGCATACACATGAAATACCGCGGTATATGCTGGATGTAGATATACCGAGAATATCATACAAGGAGTGGCAGAGATTAAGGGAGGGGAGTACGATGAACCAGTGGTAGAGACGATGTCATTTTCCAATTCTGCATAGTCGCTCTATTTGCGTTTGAATCCGGAAACCGAACGGAGTGGTGCGAGAGATTGCGCAATCCGAAAAAGGCCAGCTAAAATGCCAAGTACCGCGGTACAGCTCAAGGTTATGGATCCGTGCCTACGTGAAACCCCAAGCAAACGACTGGCAAAGAAACTTTTGATTAAATTGATTCTTCATTCGCATCATTCTCTTTTTCGGTCTCTTACAAAGCCAGGCTTTCTTTATCCATTTCCGCGCTATTTAAAACTCTCGAATAAATAACAATCGAGAATGACGACATTGGCGGATACACCGGCAGGTGCACATTTGCGAGAGACTCTTTGGATGAGATATATCGGAGTCGGCGCGAGTCCACTAGACGTAATTCACCGTGGACCATTTCTTGCAACGAGCAAAGAGCCGAACGACGAAGTATAGTAACGGTATAACACTAACCCAGTGGGGTAGTAGCAGTGACAGTATTAGTGGTAGTCGGTACTTGTCCGCCAGTAGAACAAGTCGTGTTATCGTCGGTGCAAAACGGAGCGCGTGACCCCTCCATGAAATGAATAAGTCCGAAGGATTTACAGCGGTCGTAGACTCGACGAGTCGGCGTCCTTCGCGCGTTGCTCGTGAAATGCTCTCGGGAGTCCGCGGGGGTATGCTGGAGGGTAATTCACTTAATTCCTCTCTCAATGTATGTTTCGTTTCGCGAGACGACGCTACGCCATCGCACTTATTTTCCTCGCCTCCGACGTACTGAATAATATTTTAACGTTTTAGTTTCGGACTCGGACGAGAAGCGTTTCTTCACTCGTTTCGCTCCGTTTCCTTTCTTGTTGGTTCGTTCGTTCATGCGGCTGCTCGCGGTGGTATTCCCCGGTGTACCAGCGAGTCCTTGCTCTCTTGGTCTCGGGTAATCATTTCTATTCGTCGTCAAGCCCCCGTATACTCTGTGCGAAATAACTCTGGTGGATGTACATACGAGTCCGCTATAGAAATAAAATGCACAATGAGTCGACGAGAAAAAATATCCTGCAAAAAGCACTTTCCAGTGTACGATGGGACTGAGGCAGATGTACGAGCGAACGTTCACCTTCCGGTAGTTCGTAAACCTCGTTGTTGTCCGTTTGCGTTTGACGAAAGGCCAATGTGCCTTCCGGAAAGCTTGGTACGCTCTGCAAATCAGTGGTCACAGAGTAACGGTAGAATCGTCTAGTTCTCTATAGTAGTATACCGTGTTCCGACTATCCACGCTGCACCGTGTCCGCCCGGTGATTGACAAAGGGGTGATTAGTAGTGGCAGAGAGACGAAAATTGTCAGTTCATTGTCCGACTGACTAATTGCGTTTGTGCGAATGTACATACCCGTGTGTCTGACGTTATCTGATTATCGGCAATGCGAAGTTCTCAAGGTGAAACTAACTACATCTACCACCATATCTAGGAGTGAGTCAGGGATGTTACATCACACCACGCCTAAGACGAACGAATGATTTGGTTTAGAGCCTCCATGGATCCTGCGAACGTAATGATTCCAAAAGTGATGTTCAATCTCCAGGATTGGCATCGAATACATATATTCGTCGATGTGTACTGTTCATCAGTTTCGTCGATCTACGGTAACGCGTTTGATAGGACTGCGTTGGACGAGAGAAGCTACGTTAACGGTATCGAGCAAATGGATATTCACTAATCCGATCATACAGGTGATACAGTGATGTACTATAAGTATTCAGCTATTTACTATAATATACACTGCATACACCACATCTAAACGATGAAAACCAGTAGGTGCGTTATGTACGCATAGAGTATATCGCGAGCTGTATACAATAGGAAACCTTTCAATGATCAATCCGGTCGTGCACCGCCAACAAGTTTCCTCCACGCGCGGTATCACCGCATGAGGGTACCTCGTACGGCCGCAACGTAGTTCGTGCTCGTACTTCTGCTGTATGAAAAATATCTGCACGCGAAGAGCAAGCAAGCATAAGGGTTCCATTCGGTTCATGGTAGCGCCGGTCTATTTATTTGTGTACATGCAAAAGCTCGATGCTTTAGGACGAGAAAAGTTTATGCTCGGTGCACACGAGCTAGCGGATCGAGGTAGCCAAGTCAGCTATGAAATTAAGATTTTCTGTTGAAGACATTTTTTTCCAGCTTCACGACAAATCCTATAAAAAATTTTCTCTTATTTTTTCTCTTAACATACAAACAAACACATGTACTGTGAACTCATACCAGGATTCAGAACTTAATGCACAAAGTTATATTTCCACGCGTGCTCAGCATGTTCAGTGATAATTTCGAGCTTTTACGATAGCAAAGCTGTAACTGCTCGTGGCGATATTCGCAATTGACTGATTGAGATGGCTGCACCATTTTTACATTAAAATTATATTCGTTCGTATTAAATATATATCATCTGTATATGTATCATAACCGCGAATGTTAGTTTATTCGAATATCCTTTAGCAACCGTACCGTGACGGATGGATCTCGCATCTATGGTCCATCTCTCTCTCGTGCACTTTATTTACTTTTGCTCGAATTTCGACTTTCGGTTGCACTGTCTGGTAATGGTACCGAAATTTCAACGAGGCAACGCGCCCATTGAGATCGTGTGCCGTACTGGTATACCGGTATGTACGCGAAGGAGGAGGCATTGCGCACGAGCTTTCCACACCGGATGCCTCCGGAGAAGTTTTACGAGCGGTTAATTTATACGCTCCTGAGTCAACGGAGCGATACCATGGCAAAAGGGTCTCGCTCAAATCCTCTCGGTGGGCTTTGCTCAACGCTGCTTTGCCATTCCCTCCTTCCGCAATCGTTGGCAATGCGAGTATTCATCCGGTCACAAATGGCTCAGCGATCGATATCGGAGTTTGACTCCACTGCTGGAGCTGCTTTCACATTTACTACCGCTATCTTCTAGAACAATCGCACCGTAGACTACTGCAGAGATAGCGGATCGCCATCTTATCATTGCGTCTCGTACGCGTCATGCCGGGAGCTGAAAGAGCACCTTAGCAAATATTAATTGCCCAGGGATACCGTCGGTGCACCAACAATCTACTCTGGTAACCCGACGATATGTATTTGCCCGAAATAACGATCCGCGAATGCAGTAATGGTGCAACTGCATCGTCACATCGCGGATATTATACCGCAGCGTAATATTATTGGCAGTTTTTATATGCCAACTACAGTATCGGCAAATAATAATGAAATGCTGAAATTCGATTACACCAAATTCAGTGAGTAAATGTTTTTTCTTCAATCATAAAAACTGGAGATCTTTTCCAAAAACGAAAAGCTAATATTGATTAACAAAGCTACTGTAACTGCTGACGATACACCAAAGCGATCTAAATAGAATGATCTTAATCCATTCTCGAAATAATTATAATAATTACGGTAGATATCGACAATCTATTTAAATTGGATATAACCGCGAAAGAATTCAAAATCGAATAACGCCATGCAGCCTTTTCGAAAGAATGAAGTATAAAACGGGATGAACGAGGGCGGTAATAATAGTAATAGGACTGCGGATTACTCTCTCGTAAAGGGCGGATTTCAGTAAACGGTTTCCACCCGCAGAAATCATGAAGTGACTCACGGGGTTATTTGATATTTGGCCATGCGGAGAGAGGTAGGTATGCGCGGAAAAGAGGGAGGGGGTGGCCTGAAATTTGAAGCAATACTCTACTCGCAAATAAACTGTAGCAGCCCTCACTTTATCCGACACTATCCGACACTTTACCACTAGACATTCTCTTTCTGATTCAGAGACTGATGAACGGATATCAGAGAGAGAGAGAGAGATGAGAAGGGACTCAGGGGTAGTTTTACGAACGTAATGGTTTCTTAAAAATTAACTCGGTACGGCTCGACATGAGTGGGGAGGGAAGGGGACAGTGCTCCATAACGGCGGACTCTCGGTCGTATAAGTCACTGGAAAACCTGCAAAATAATAAATTATTCTTTTCCACGGACGGAGATTGTGAGTCGAACTCTCATCGAAAAATTCTTGTCCCGAAATCACCACCATGTACCACGGCGCAATCTTCTGGTATCGTATTATGTTTCACAAAAGCCGGTGCACGTGGCAACTAGTTTCGCAGACTCAGTCAGCTAATTATCACTAAAAGTTATAAAGAAGGGGAAAGAGATAAATAGATGTTCAAAGAAATCGCTAAGCACTCTGCTTCGTACTCACTCGAGATTTCTTCGCGCACACTCTGAATTAAATTTTTAACCGGGAATAGGGAAGGCGAAAATGACTGTTCGCAGGCTCGTTGCTCATCTCCAATTGACGTTCTTCGATTGTACTTGATCCTCGATTATCTCGTCAGCTGAGATTGGTGGTTCGACGGAGGGCGATGCACTTTGGTATTGCTCGGTGAGTTAACCAATTGCAAAGAACTACTGCTTATGATAAAGCATTAACGTTACAATAAAGCCGGAGCTCATTGAATTAAAATTTGAACTTCTAAAGATATGAAGTTTAAAATAATCCCTTTTAGACAGGCTTTGCTTATATAAGCTCAACATCTGATGGGATCATTGAAGAAACTCATTTGTGAACCCAACAAGCCGACGTATAGAGAAGACTGCCATGAAGAGATTTAGAAAGGAAGGTAGGGAGAATGCTGTCGCAGTACTAAAAGTACATCGATATATCAATATCAAGCTTGCCAAAAACTTAGAATACGCCAGCCATCCTACGTTACATTAGGATTCCCGTGTGACCGTACACCCAACTTTTCTCCTAGTTTTCGCGCATTATCCCGATATACGAGTGGCAAACCTGTAGCCAAACTCTTCTTAAAGAGCCTGTCAACGGCGAAAGGGTGGCGCAGTCAGCTCACTCAACCATAACTTCCCTATTTGTCGAAATATCATATGAAAATTAGCTTTTTTATCAGGATACTATGATAGAATACGTTAGAACGAAAGTACCTAATTTTTATAGAATATTAATAGATTTCTTTTAAAGTTACGGGTTCTAATGTTCGGCTGTGCGATACATGTGCTCCTAATTTTTTAAACAATGTCATTATAGCAATAGTCATTTGCAAATGAAAAGTAAATATTTTTTTAAGGATCTCAATCAAGGGATATGCATCTTTTTTTTCCAGCGACACGGTATGTTCTGTTTTTAATTTGTCATTCGAGGACTGGAATGAAGAATTTTTCTGTTGTGGCACAGCCATTTAAATGAACTGGTTCCCTTGTGAATCAGTATTGGACTTCTCCGACTATGTGCATGATTCATTCTCTCATTTTCTTCGGAACAATATTTTACGTTGGTTAAGAGCAGGACGATTTTTTACAGTTTCTCAGATCAAAGCTATCGGGCTACTTGAAAAACTGTTAAAACAATTTTGGTATTAAGCGTGATGTACATCTTGAAGTTTTAATTTTTTTCAATGTTTGCTACTCTTAATCGGTGTAGAATGTCGTTGCGTAGAAAATGAAACATCATATAGAGCGGTTCTGAATGACGCACGTAGTTAACAAGGTCAAAAACTGATTTACGAAGGATCCAGATGACCGAATTCGTTCTGCTACGACAGAAAAATATTTTATTCCTGTCCTCGATTGTTTCACTTCGCTCAGAAGAAAATTTCTCATACAGAAATACGTAATTATTTTGTGGACTCGACCCTTTTAACTGCTTGGAATTTTGTATTTTTTTACGCGATCCTCCGAGTGAAAAGCCAAGGTTGAAAATTAATCTCATTAAACTTCTGTCCCTGGCAAAAGCACTTAGCGCTTATTATCTTTTACGAAGATGTAATCTTACGAGTGTAAGGAATAAAAGGTTTCCATAGTGCGCGAAAGACAGTCTTGTGAGCTAATTACAGAGATAACGGAATCTGTGCAAGGATCAGCAAAGACCAAAGGCATACGTCACGAGGAGCCACCAATCATAAAATCTTTCCATGCGCGTAGGACAGAATTTGAAGAAGCGAATGGGTTCGCTCGCTCTCTTCCTACAGGGCATACAAGGAAGACGGACGTCGATTACTCTTGGCGCAAATCATATTCCCTAACATCGTTTCGATTCGAGGGCGATCGAACGCATCGACTCGACATCTAAACTCCAGGCCTTCGTCATCTTAAACTATCATCGATGCAGAATTCCCGCGCCAACGAAGTTGAGTAAAATGTTTAACTTACGATTCCTTTGGGTTATTTGATTTCATATCTAACATGTCACAAAATATTTATGTTATCTTCCCTGTATTCTTAGTTATTATTCTTTATTATTTCATATTCATAATTTTCCAAATTAAATTCTTTTATTGTAGTTATGCAGGTGTGTTTTTCAATATAACATCCAGAAATGAATAAATATAAAATAAAGAGAAATCATTACACGGGGTTGTTTATGTACTTTGTGGTGAATTTACGGAAGCCCGTCTACCGCACTGGGAAAGGTTTCGGAGTTTGCGGTGCACGGTTACACACACAGTACCATCACCATACTCGTGTGGTTGTGATGCAATTTAATGAACGCAAGTGTCTTATCAACCATTCATATGGCCGTGTAGCGAGATCAAGGTCCTCTCATATCCAGTCGTGAAGAACCAATGCCGTTTTGCGTGTATGTTTGTAACTTCTCGTTCCAGCGCTCTATAGCTCAAAGCTGAATAGAACCAAATAACTGATTCAACTAATATGGCCAAAGCGCTCAATCGAGAAACGAATCTCTCCAGCTTTCATATTTTATTCCCGCACGATAATGATGCAAATATGCAGGGAACGGTTGAGCTAAAAGTATGACACCGTGTATGTAGTCAGAAGTGATTTCGTTAAGCTCGCTGACAAATATTATTTGTAAAACAATACCGAAACAAGCTGAAAGCGTTTATGTATCAATTACAAAGCAACAATTGTTACTTTTGATACGTTTCGTGAGTACGATACATTCATTTATCCAGGATAGAGGATGTTCTATTATTCTTTTATTTCTTTTCTACATTTTTCTAACTTTCAGCTTCAAATTCCATCGCATACTCGAGGTTCGAATTCCATGATCATTTGATTGATTGGAGCGCTCAATGGTACCAGCGGTTCATGCATAGGATCCATTCACTGTAAGTCATAATCAAACACACCAATGCGAGCTATTGTTTACGCGTCCATTGAATCTATCCTTTTCTATCACGTCAACTACGTATTCCAATGCTTTTATATTTGATTTAACAGAACGACATATCAAATACCATTTCATTTATGCAGAAAATTTTGGCTCGCCTATTCAGAAAAACAGTCCAAAAAAATAACGGGCGCCTGAGCGAGCGAGAGAGAACACAATTTTAAGGGGTACAACGATGAACATCACAAAAAGAGAAAAATATTGAATGTTCGATAAAGTGAGCCTGCAACAAATATATATATATATACATATAACGTCATGTATAAAATGACGATACGTTGTAGCTATATATAGTATATATACAATATATGTGTACGTATGCGATCCAACCGTGTAACGGGAGAGTGAAACTCTGCCCAAGCTACAATGTATCGTCATTTTATACATGTAAATATACATATACTCTCAACGTACGAATTGTACGAAAAACCTGGGAAATTGTTGAAACTTTTTCCAATCCATTACTTTCGTCGATTCAACCTCTATGTCCTTTCTCGCGCTTTTGGAGTTCGGCACAGCGCAAGGTCTCTGATCGATGGCGTCTTTTTTAGGCGCTTACGAAATACGTATAGTGGATACCGTATACCAGGGACACCTTCATCGTATAGCACTGTGCTTGCATACTACTTTTTCAAAGCGTTATCGGCGTGATTGCGACAATAGTTGTAGTTTTGGTGTCACACAGGTTTATGCACGATGCCTACCGGAGATTGCTTAAATTAAAATATACTCGCAAAGCTCGATACTTGTCCCAGCTTAGTAAATCAAGAAGCTGGGCTTCATCGAGCAACGAGAGCTGTTCGACAGTGCTGTCACATAGGAGAGAGGTGGAAAAATCACACACACTATTCCCACCATAATCACAGAGATGACGGATATCCTTGCAGGATAAATGCCTCGCTGCTCCCACCGTGAGGCATGCGAATTGCGTGATTGGAGAGGGAAGAGAGATTCGGTTGGGCAGGTCACTTACCGCCTCTCCTAATAATAATAAATTTATTAAATATCAAATAAAAAATGTAATTAACTTTATACACGATAAGCGATATTGTACTATACCTTCTCGGATACATAAATTACTTAATTAATACATTCATTTCTTTTTTTTTAGCTTTATATAACTGTGTGATTGTATACAATATGTTTTGATTTTGATTTTTATTGATTTGTATGCATCATGTTCGATTTAATTTCAAGTTTTTTGACGTGTCGATTACGTTATTTATCTAATGATTCACAGCACTATTCTACTATTTTATCAATTTAGTAGAGAAAACATTTTATTACGAGGATTTGGTGTTAACGAAACCGGAGTTACATAGCTATTGCGCCTGAGCATGACAATATTTTTTTATACAATGAGCTGAAAGGGTTTATCGTGGTCTGGTATGCAAGCTGAAAATATGAAATCAAACCGTCACAATGAGATGAATTTATAACTGTAGAAATATAGAGAACTAAAAAATGAACAATTTGAATAAATAAATATAGCAACAATTTTATTAATCGACTAAAAGTTAACTAAAACTTAAGATATTGTATTGTACTGAAAAGTGTAACGCTATCAGCGACTTGCATAAAGGGGTCACGAAGCCACGATTGCGGTTTCTACACATATTTTCCACGGAATATGCACATGGTGCATCCTTTCATTAAAACTTAATAATAAAACTCCATCGATTGAGAATGGTCCGATCCAAAGCTCGTAAATACCTTAACGAAGAAGCTACATATGCAGACTCTGAGATTTCGGTTAAAAAACTATTTTTTAATTTTAATTAGATACATGATCGAGCATATTACACACAATAGTACTACAGGATTGAATCCAGCTTGATGCCCTATTGAAAATTCCATATGGGATTTCTGGATTTCAATGTCGTCTTCTCGTGGTGCAACCCCATGTATCAATGAAAACCCGATGGTAATCAGATAGGATTTCAGGTTAGCCGCTCTTACCAGGACCACGATCCACCCGATTGCTCTCTCGTGTGAATGGATTGATCGATTAATTAATGCATTCAATTAAACCTCAGAATTACAGTTCAATAATTCAGCGTTAGATAATTATTTGACGAACAGCAGTTGGCTTCTCTATATATGTCTCTTCCATCTCTCGATATATGTCCTCTGTACACGGATAAATTCGAATCATACAGGGATTGGATATTCCAGTTCATCTAATTTACATAGATATGCAGGATTGCAGTAATCGTCGACGCAATAGTGATAAGGACAGTGCTCAGTTTTTTACACCGGCGGAAGAAGTTTACGGTGGAAAGTCTTAAAACAGTTACGCTCAATTATATAGCCAAACGTGACAATTCGTCTCATTTCAGCAAAACAGTAAGGCTTGGCGCTCGTTCTAAAAAGTAGATGTGCAACGAGATATTTTTAAATGAGATTCAAAAAATCAGGCCCATCATCATCCTTTTGTTAGTGCTGTGATTGATCACGGTCAAACACTGGAACCAGGAGTTATTTTGCCATGAAAATCGTACCACTCGAGTATAGTATAGTGTCAAATCTGATATTAGAACATGGTCAGCGGGGCGTCTGCAACTTTTCAACTATATTCAAGAACACAGCCGCGCATACGGCTTTTCGGACGCACGCAATATCGCGCGTGAACCATCTAGTAAAATCAACTGTCTTGTATCGATAAGTGTTCACCGCTTCTCGCTCTCTTTAAGACGCTGATCGTGCTATGATACCTCGTCACAATTGGCGTTTTCTAGGTGCGGGGTACGACAGTGCGTCATTGCTTTGTTCAGATAGTCTGATAAGCAAGAGCTCTCTCTCTCTCTCTCTCTCTCTCTCTCTCTCTCTCTCTCTCTCTCTCTCTCTCTCTCTCTCTCTCTCTCTCTCTCTGCTTTAATATGCTTTAAAAAGATGAGAACTTAAATTAAGTTAGGATGCTGGGTACAGAGACAACTCTCGGTTCTTTTGTACATTTGATACAGGCTTGAGCGAGAGTACCGACGAGGGTGGAGCGGTGGTGAGTGAATGGAGTGTCCGGAGTCTCTGTGAAAGGCAAGAAGAAACGGAAAGTCGTAGAATCTGATATAGTGTATGTATGTACGCCCACGCTCTTGCATCTTTGAATACTATTTTGCGCTAGATTAGAGGAGTAAACGAATCGCCGATCCGCAGTCACGCAACCTCGTTGAGTTTCTGTACCCTTGGGTCCTCTTATTCTTTCCTTTATTCCTCTTATTTTCCTTGCCCTCCTCTTTTACTTTTTGATTTACCCCTTATTCCTATGCAACTCTGCATGAAAATGAGCCAGCTTGTCTTCGTATTCCACTTCCTTTGTTCACTGCAATCTCCTGACCCGTACAAAAAGTCCATTAAAGCAGTTTCATAGCCGATGCAATTCGTTGCTTTGTTTTATCACTTTGAATAAAAAATATATGTATACAACTGAAAATTATGAACGGAAGAGAAAAAGTAAAAGCGATTAACAAAACATTGAAGACTTTCCTACCTCAGTTTATATTTTAGCTTACAATACTTCAGCGTGCACTTGTTATTAAATTTCACCGAAAACTCGAACGAATTTACAGACAAAATGTGCAAGTTAAACGTTTCTATGATTAAAACGATGCAGGTATACATATTTTCTCTTAATATTTCTTTTTCCACGAGGAACCTATGCAATTAGAATGGAAAATCCGAGTCAGCACATCACAGATACACCGAATTTCGTTCACCGGCTAATATAGTACGCGACAGCATTTCAAACAGAGAAAACTTGTTTGCTCGAATACTGCAGAAATTCTATGAGAATTTTAGCCATACTAGAAATTCTTCGAGTCCTGTATAATATACTTTTGAGCTGCTAAGGAACTCCTTGCAATTGAATAAGCTTCGGATTTCAAACTCTCAGATTGTTTCTACCGAGTTATGTCTTTGAAGGAAGGTTTATTAATATGATTCCACCACACTAAGAATTTCATGATCCTCCTCGCAAAGTCATAGGTGACCTCATATAAATATGAAATGGTAGCATTGGTTACCAGAATATCTCTGAGGAAGCTACTTTCATTGTACATATAGTAATAATTTTTTCTTTAAACTGCTTCTTGCTATTGTTACAGTTATCAACGAAGAATGGAATGGAGCAATTCAAATCTCAAAGTGTTGATAAGAACAAAAGAAAGATCGCGCTACCGAGAACGTTTAATTAACGTGATGAAGGAGCTCCGATACGATGCTAATGAAGCCATTCGGTGCAAACAACGAGATTGAGGGTTGGCGATGGTGAGGTTCCGACATCAATTTCCTCTCTTACTTCTGCGTTCTGGTTTTCTTTACGGGCTTCTCCTATCCCAACGGTTTGGCCTTTGTCTCGTGAAGTATTCTCTCAAAGTGAGTCTATTAAGTACGTCATATTCGCCATCGTAGATTGAAAGAAAAATTGTAGTTCTGCGATCATTCGCTCCGAGAAGCACACATAAAGCTACAGGACTGTTACGATGCACTTGTGTTGTTGATTGTTGTTATAAAATTAATTTTCGGTACTTAAGTTGGTTCTTCTTTATTCGCAATTTGAATATTTTGTATATAAAACTACTCGAAAGAGGCAAATAACCAATTTTACCATTGAGATAGTCACTTGCAGAAAGTATAGCTTGTTATGATTCCAAGCTAAGTTCTTTATTATTCTTTTCATACGTAATTAGCTGACGCCGATAATTATTCCAGAAATCCATTTTCCGTGACGGAATAAATATATTATTCTCATCTGTATGCACACAGAAATATATAGTATAGAAATATCTGGTGGCTAAAAGTTATTCAGTTAGGTAAGGAAAACTTTCAAGGATTAATAACCGGAGTTTCTCTCGACACTCACTTTTTCTTGTCGTTGCTAAACGATTCAATGCCAATGCCAAAAAGCCTGTGGCTGTGAAACGTGTCACAAGTTTTCTATAATAGTGGAAAAGAAACTCTTGCAATAATGTAAATGAGTAGCCCATTGACCGTGATCCAGTTAATGTAAAAGATAATGAAAACGGGAAGAAGCAGTCACTGAGCATCAGCATTATGCAGCGAATAAACCATCATGAGGAACAGAGACAACGGCTTAATCCTTTCCCCGGTACCGTACGTAGTTATCTCGTTTGTTATCCAAATGTATACGTATACCATATTATCCCGCAGTGTAGTCCCTCGTAACATCGCCAGTGTATTACCACGTTGCATTTCACGTCCATGATGTCCTCCGCGTACACGGTCACGCATACTAGCCTTCGCGTGATGAGATGTCGTAATTTGGATAGTCGGTGTGCTGGCAAAACCACCACAGGTTGACCGTTCCATGCCATCCGTGTAGTCGACGATATGCAACGGACGCTATAAGACTGACCAACAGGCAGAGCCTAGCCTCTCATAGAATCGGACCGGTAGTGCACGGATATAGCTCTGCCGTGTTGTCCATGGGGTTAACAAGATTCTCACCGTCCGAACGCATTATGCACGATAGGAGAGCTTTATTGCCGAGACGAAGTACCCGTGTCGCCTCATCTACACAGCCGTGGTACTCGAAGTCGTAGACGTCGTCACGTACAGGATCTTCCTCGTGTTGTCCCTCTCTCCTTGAATCTTGACTGTTCGCTTCATTGAACTATAGTTCCAGCCGACGTACACGAGTATACTAATTCGTATGAATATTTCTACCTTACGAAACCGGAACCGGAAGCAATTGCGTCGAGCGTCTGGCTGATGAAAATGGGTTGTATCGGCATTCCAGGCATTATGTTTGTATATAGTCATTGGCCAGTGGAATAAATTATTTATTATCAACTTTTAATGATAAATCGATTGATACTCCAATAACAGTAAAGTATACGTTGCTGGCTAAATTCAGACCAAGGAAGATCAATTTGGTTACGTCAAAGATGCGGTTAAATAGCACGAAAGGTTAATGTACCATGATTTTATCATTTCTCGAACCATCTTTTCCTACTTCCATTGTCTCGCTATATCGAATCGTTCAGCGAGAAATACCATATCCTGAAGATAGAGAGTATCAACCAGTGCTATCTTCGCAAGTAAGCGGTGGGCGCCAACAGTAGCAATGTATAGTACAACTCCGGTACCGCTGGCTGACCCACTCGTACATTCAAGGCTCACTCGTTAAATTTCCGTCAGAAGACCTGAGCGCACCAAGATCGCGACCGGAGCACAAAAGTGGTCGTTTCGCGCATACGAGTATCCGTGAACGGTCGGGAACGATGTAGAAAGTCTCAAGGATAGGGAAACAGAACAAGGACGACAGCGATATCGAAAAAGCGCGACAGAGAGTGCAAAAGCCTGCGTCGCTACGAATGGAGTCTCGGACGATTCAACCCTCTATACACCCTATTTGGAAAGTGGACTGTTTCCGTTAAACGTTGTAAATTCCACATGAAAACGTATGAGACGGTTTTACGATGAGTCGGCTCACTCTACCGGGTAGGAGCGAAAAGGGAGAATACGGGAGCCACGAACGAGCGTACGATTTCGCTATACTACGTTTTTGGGTAAGGGTGCGCGACACTCTTCTTTATAGTACGGATGGTACTTGAAGATCTTTGGTAACCTTACCAAGTTTTCCGCTTCCACATCCTCCTTCACTATTTCCGCAGGGAATTACCGCAATACTGCGGTACACTACGTAAACTTACTTTTTCTCTTCCCTTTTACAGATAAAACCGGTTGGCGGTATAATTCACGTTGCGGAGGAGAATTAGTGCCCCTAGCAGGGCCTGTAAAACGTATACAAGATTAACTTGCGTAAAAAAAAAATATCTGCGATGGAGCGGTGCAAAGTCAATTGAGTCTGCTGAAAGAACGTTGGAGTCGGCAATTCTAGAGCTCGAAAATGGTCATAGAATACTGTACGTTTACCTAAAATCTACTATAAATCTATAATTTATGGGACGTCTATTAAACAATAGATTTATAAGTCATGTAACGAAAACGCGAACGACGTATTTGCTGTATGTAAACGTAGAAAATACGTCCTTTTGGTTTCAAGGCACACGGCATAATAATTTTATGAAATAATAGATTTATCAACGACTATAGACTTCTAGGAATTTAATACCAATTTTGAAGTTTACATTTAAATCTATTAGAACACTTTATTACGTTGCATTTAATGTGGACTTGATTGATGCGACTTCATCGGAAACACTTTTTTTTACGCAGGAATGATAAAACAAAGATAACAGAAAGCAAAATAAAGGGATGTACAACAAAAAATGCAAATAGCAGATGTGACGTGTGGATGTTATTAACATCTCGGCATGGTGTACGGACAAAGTTTTCAGAGATAACGCAAGGGAAAAGCTCAACGAACAACGAGGGGGTAAGCCACTTCAAGAGGATGTAGGAAAACCACACGCATTGCCGACATCTCTTTCACTGCATTGCCGGTTGAGGATACATGCGGGGGATCCACAGGCATTGTAGTCCAAGCATAATTCAGGGCATGCCTACATGAGTCTCGTGAATGGATTCGCTCGAACGTAAACACCATGAAACTATCAAGGCCGCGCGCCGTGCATCTGAGCGCAACAACAACGTTATCGGCATCAAGAGGGTAACAGAGAATCAACTATAGTGATGCACGAGGATGCGGACTATACGTTGGCATGGCTACGACCACAGGTTCGGATACCACAGAAAAAGGTTAACGGTGCGAGAGATTTGCTTTTGACGGAGCGGAAGGCCGAGGGGGGGGGCGGAGAGAGAGAGAACGCAGAGTAGCGAAAATCTACAATAAAATACTATATACGGTATGGCTGCAACGCCCTGGAATATTATTTTTTAGACATTGACGAGGAAGGCCGAGGTTTAACAGAAATAATTTGCTGCCTAGTGAATTACGCCGGAATAATACCGGATATTTTTTCTATGGATTTTGTTTGAGGCTAACTCTTTGCTGTCAGTCACGAAAAGTTATAGCTTCTGGAATTATTAAGAGGTTCGTTATACGATTTACATGCACTTGATCCAGTTAGTTGTGGCGCATATTGTTTTGTAACTATCCATTTGTCTCGCGGCTTTTCTCTCGTGGTGACGTAGGACGGGGACATACATCAATAGCTCAAGAAACTTTGGAAACATCGGCATCGATGTTACCCCGAGGACACAAGACACTCTATCTACGTCAAGCCACTACTGCTGCTAGTGAGTGGAGTGATCGCGCGCATGAATTTTCCGAGACGATTCAACGCGACTGCTCGAAAGATTGGTCGGAGCGTGATCGATACGACTTTGCGGTCTCTATAATTATCAGAAATTCAACGTCTTCCTGTTCCAGCAAAGAATTTTACTATGCTGTAATCTGAGCAGATACGTAGTTGATGATTTTTCATGTAATCAATCATACAGTGGCGCGTACGTCGATATGCGAATAAGAAAAATGGACAGGTGCCGTGGTCGAATCGCGTAGAATTCGAATGAGCATTTTCAGGTTGAATGATCGCGGGATGCATCAAAGTGAAACAAAAATAGTTATTTATGGATTATGTATAAAGTCCACCCAATGAACCTCCTGCTCTCTGGTCCGAATTATTCTAAACTTCTTTGGACCCCCCCCCCCCCCCATCGACCCTCAGAATTATACAGGGCTTTCTTGTTAATCATGGAAATATTAAATAACTTCTTTCTGAAAAACCTGTAGACTTTTCGGACTGTAACTTATGACATCATTGATTCTCATCATATGCAATGATGATGTCACAGTGGCGGACAAATTGAAAATTTAGTCCTGGATCGCTAGGTGAAGAATGATGGATCAAGCCGTATGTACTTCGTAGAACGGTCGGCTGCCGAACTTCATTACATATGTACTTGCTTAGAGTTAGTACACTTGGAGTTTGGACTGACTGGTTATAGAGCATGGTCTGACGATGTTGGTTCTGGACGGACCGATCGAGACTACACACACACATATATATGTCTATACTACGACCTCAGCTAGCCGCAGCTTCCTACGCTCTGTCGGGTTTGTCACATACCTTGTTTACGCGCCTTGTCGGTAGGCCACGAAGGACGTGGGAGAGCGGAAGAAGCCATATACAACAGTCGCGTTCTCACTCGCAAAGTTCAGATTAAACCGAGCAACGCGTAAACCGTTACCAGATGCTTTGGGCGTTTGCCGAATTACCATCAAGATGCATCCTCGAGATTGGAGTATCGTAAGACAGGATCGACGAAACATAAATCTTTTATCGAAGGTCAGATACCAGGATAATACATTAAGGACAAAAGGTACACGATGGGAACTCGAGGAATCTTGATTTTTCACTGCAGTACGTGTACTAACGATGATTCGATGACGATCTCTTTATTATTGCTGTTCGATCTCTTGCTTATGTTTTTTCACTTCATTTATCACTTCAGTCTGTCATTTGAATCGATTCGCTAGATTGCGAGATACCGTAATTTACCGCCAACCGGAAAAATCGATGTTTAGGGATGAACCGCGGCAAAGTCTCATATTGGAGCAAAGTCTCATATTGGCGAACATATATCTTTGCTTTGCAGCTATCGTATCGTGTGAAGACTCAAAAAATTCAATCATACAAATCATATGCCACGATTGCACTTATATACACATGTATTTCAAAACGGAAGCTATGTATTGTTCCCCAAAATAAGAAATATATTCTTTGTCTCTTACAAACATACGAGTATACTTTGGTACATAATTTTGCTTTGTTTCCACACTGATTAGTTTGGAAGCTCAGTTTCCACTGGGATATCGCGCCCCAATGAGAAAAAGTACCCGACGCGTTGGATGTTACGAAGGCGCGATAGAGGGTGAGAGACCTTTTTTGCTTTGCTCGTTTCCAGGAATGAAAAACTTTGGTTGCTGGTGTGTATACACATATATAAAAGGTTTACACACCAAAAGGTGTCATCGTGTTTGCTTCACAACTATACAGATGGTAACGAATGACGGTTTTCGTTATACCTCTCACACGTTATATATTTTCCTAATGTTGTACTGCACGCTAGGAAAATGTTCCTTCTCTCATATGCATCGTCTCTTTGAAATTCGTAAATCGAACAAACGATTGTTCCCGACCATACAGTGAACGAAGCTCCAAAAAATTGTACGACTACTTTTGAGAAACGGATGAAAATTTGTTCCTACTTTTAAACTTAACTTCAATACTACATCCATGTGAGAGCCGACATGAAGAATATATAAAAACAAAACTTAGGCGTTCCTGTTGTATATATATCGCCGGGTCCTCTGTGGAGTTGCGGCTTTTATTCGGTGTCCCATCCTCCTCCCCGGCTCATGAATGCGATGCTTTCGAAAAACACGAGTTTTACGACTGACTGTGAAAAGTTGGACCGTCCACTATGACCCTACTGAGTATTCTGCATGTCCGGAATTTTTCGCTTGTTCCACTTCTCTTATTTCGAGTCTCTCCGGCAAGTAGGAAAAATCTGTGTGACTGTTCTGTGTGGAAAGTTGCAATGAGTGCAAAACAAAAAACTTTTGTCTTTAAATATGGAAGACTTGAAACAATTTGCATTGTTAAACTCGTAATCGGGAGCATACGATTAGGCCCATCGAACCGGCTCGGATGGCAGAGCCGACTTATGGAACAAGGATTTGGTCAGCATGACAATGAGCTGCGGCTAATATTCAATTGCGACTTAACTAATTTCATCGGTTTAGTGTGATGAACTAAAATATTCTACAAGGTTCTAATGGAGTTTTCGTTTCTCTATAACGCGCTACATTCAATACATGAAATCTTAATTGTTTTATCTTCTTTAATCTGGCTTTAAAAAAAAAATATTATAAAAAGACGGAGCATTCGTAAGTTACAGTTTTCATCTTGATCCGATTTTCGGTTTTTTTTTTCTTGGAAATTTTATTAAATTACATTTTTTATTTCCGAATTATGAATTTTAGTCCTCGTCTTACTCGACATTTCACAAATGACCTGAATAAATATCATAGTTCTTTTATATTCTTTTCGAGAGCATTAAACACGATAAAATAACGTGTAATTACTGCGTTCTGATATCCGTGCAAAAAGCCATTGTCCATGTCTGACAAGATTTCACGGATGCACATTCTCTGGCTTGATGCTTTCCCAATATAACAATTAAAATTTAGGAAGGAATATAATGTGACTGCTGATCGATTCGAGTTCACGCGAACACGGGCAACGAAGTAAGCTTATGATATATGCGAGTGCTGCAACCAGTGCAACTTCTACCCACATCCCTTAATCATATACACATACACTCAATGTATTATATACGTAGATGACGTTTCCGTATCTTTTTTACCGTCCTACTTTTATTTATTTTTTCCTTCTTGTCTCCATCTTAATTGCGTCTTGCACTTAAAAATTTCTGATCGATTTACGTTTGTATACGCGTACTTATTCATCTAATAAATCACATAAAGTAATTGAGTTTCTTAACTACTTTCCTAGCAGTTATTTTTAATAAATTGATTTCAATCGTTTTTGAATGAATCGTTAATTAACGTAGAGAAAAAAATATGGTTCGTTAACACCACATTTCTTGCGTATATTCAAAAGCTACATTCATTATTTTTTAAGGTATGGAGAATTTTTTTTTCTTCACACATAGACTGATCAGTGCATGTCTGACACTGCAACGAGCGGTGTCACTAACAATGTGCTTTATTGCAAAAATGGTGAGCGATTGTAGCCGAGCAAGGGCGACCACAAAACCGTGGCACGGAACCGCTTGATAACGTTAATTATTCTCCCAGTATTGAAAACGTCCATAAAACTCGAATTAACAAACGGTTCAGAGAAAGAGTGAGTAGCGAGTATGAAAAAATTGTTGTTGGAGGTAGAGCAGAGCCACAAATCGAGCGAGGTACTTAGAATTAGCGGAAATTTCGTTGCACGAGGGTGAAAGGGCTGCTGGTGTGCGAACGTTCGCATTTCATCGTTTTCTCATTGGTCGTCATCGCGAGTTCACGGTGTCTATACGTAGCTCATATACCTACTCTCCGCTTTTAATCCATCTTTTCTTCGGTTTCTGTGGGATACGAACATATTTTCCTCTCTCTTTCTGCTTCAATCTCGTTTCTGCGTTGACTCATATCGAAAGTCGTTTCCTTTTTTGATTAATAATAACCTTATCGATGTCTCGTGCACGACGAGAATCCGTGTACACTTTCGTTACCGAGGGTTTTCCAACTAACGAAAACGACTGCGTTGTAGCCTGACTCACTTCAATTTTCCTGCCTTCCAACCATCGCGGATAGACGCTGAATAACCTGCTTTCAGAAATCGTATTGGATAAATGATCAAAACATTATACCCTATATATTCGTTTGCTTATTTATAGTGCACACGTTAGCGTATCTCTTACTGGGCTGTGTACATTTTACGATAGCACAACATTCACGAGATATTAACCCTTTGGAGACGAGGAATTTTGTAGTGGAGAGCAAAGTGAGTGGTCCAATTTACTCGCAGGACTAAAGAGCAATAGTGATGTTTTCTATCGTTTTGACGTAAATTAGCGCATTTTCGTTGCTTCCAATGGTTGAAGAAACGGCTTAATTACTCAACATAATTTCGTACATCTGTACTGTCGACCACATTCTCCATTTTATTATATACAATATGTAAGATACGATATGTGAGTTGCGCTCTAGTCAGGAAAACAACGAAAACAACCAGAGATAAACGAGAGTCTTCAAAATATACAGTGTCGACGATTCGAACCTTAAAGCCCGTTGACTCTCCCGATGGCGATTATACAAAATTCACTGGTAACCAACGGAAGTAACTAAATTAGCCACACGAGAGACATAGAGACAATCGTTTGGCTATCGCAGTGAGCCGCGAATCGAGGGTCGAACCCAGTCGACAAACCACCCGAACGACGATATAGCTATATCTTACTGAAATTACATCAAGGACCTTGATGACGGAGAGACCTATGTAAAATTATCATAGGCGTTTGTATACTGGCGTGCGTCAAACCTTCCGGACTGTGAGTGCGTTGCCTCTAAATGTTACAACAACGTTGTCGCAAAACCCTCGAGCCCCAATTCGCTTGTAATGAATATTCAAAGAGGGTACAGATAGCGCGAGGGACAAGTGCGAGTGAGAATAGAGTCAGATATCTCTATAGCGATGCACGCACCAAGCGAGTTAGGATTCTGCCGGTAGAATATACCTATGTGCGTACCTTCCCAGCAGACATTGAATTATTCGACAAAGATAGAGAGACATGGCTGTGTAATCGAATCGAAGGCTTCAACGAGAATAACACAGTACCAAGCAGTCGAACCCTCCACTAAGTATTTTATTCCTCGTGTAATGTATTTTTACAATATTCATTCATTACTATGCAATTAATAGCGTACGGAAGATTGATTTGTTGAAACGTGTGAGCGTTGTAAATTATACTTGATACACAAAATTATTTCTAAATTTAACACTCAAAACAAATTAGAGATATTAAAACTTCAAACGTATCACGATTTTTTTTCTTTCCAGGCCCGCGAACGAAATTCGTTTCGCGATATATTTTGTCTCGTGTAGCAGGTGCCTTGCGGGAGAGAACACAAGCTTTTTGTGACCATCCGCCTACGTTGGTGTGTTTCGAGGAAAAACAATTACAACATCAGTATTGATACTAATTTCTGTTGTAACCGTTTTTTTTATTCCTTGAGACATCAACCTAGACAGATGGTCATAAAAGGCTTGATCAGTATCGATACTCATTTCTATCGTAACTGCACAATCAGTATTGATAGTGATCAATCAAAATAAAAAACAGTTACAACAGGAATCAGTATCGATATTCATCGATCGGTATCGATACTGATTTCTGTTGTATCCGTTTTTTCTCGAAACCCACCAACGTAGATAGATGGTCACAAAATGCTCGTGTTCTCTCCCACCAGCCACGTAAGATAAAATATCTCACGAGGTAACTTTCGTTCGCGGGACTAGAAATAAAAATGTACATATTGCTGGTGACTCAGGGGTAACGTAAAAAAATATAAGAGAAAACCGAATAATAAATAAATAAATATAAGAGTGAACCTAAAGAACCGAAAGAAATTAATAATATGTCCAGTACGCTCGACGGAGACCCTCCCAGACGGTCCAATAGGGACTTTTTGACTATTTAATATTTCTTCCGCTTAACCGATGTAGTATATCGTTGCAAAGAAAATGAGGAGCCATAAAGCGCAATCCATCTAGCGGTTTCATATGAATAGCGCACTGAGTTGAAATAGTCCATTACTGGTTTACTATGGAATCAGATGACCGAAATGGTTCTGGGGCGACAGAAAAAGCTAACGATCCCCTTCTCGATCGACAGATTTTTAATAGAATTTATCAGGTTGGTTTTTAGTTAACTCAACCTACTTTAAGTATTACCTCGACATAGCTGCGGTGGATATAATTAAGGTGCTGCGCAGTGCGTAAGGGTGTTACGCGCAACAGACACATTTACTGTTCAAGCGCTACCGCCTTCCTCTTTCACTCTCACGATATCTAAAAAACTAAATGGTAAACCGTTCTCAATTTTGTTAGAATATTTGTGTTATGCTTCTCTAGAATAATTTCGATTTATTCTTAAATCTCGCTCAGACGGTAGAATTTAAAACGTTTTGTTTGCGCGTGCCGGACATAGATGATACTTGTTAATCGTGTCAACTTCAATTGTAATTAACTAGACCGAAGAAAAGTAAAGCTTATATAAATTTCACAGTCGATCAGATAATACATTCAATAATATGCACGCCATTACGTCTCGATCTAACTGCGCGTGAGATACGCGGTATTTTATTATTATTAACAATATGACTACCGGACCCTTCAAAATTACCATTGTAAAACCATTGTAAAAAAAATACAATGACAATATTTACATTTCAAATAAAAACTCGTAGTTGACAAAAAGAACAAAGATTCAATAACCAAACTCACATTTGAATGAGTTCAAGTTGATTGTTTAACACTTGATTGCAGACTGATTAAAGAAGTTCATCGAGCTAACGAAGAAAGCAAGAATAGTTGAGAAATTGAGGGTTTAGATGGGCCGTGAAGCGGCTCAAAAATGCTGACGAAGCGAGAGACACGCGGCCTTCGGTCTTCTGAGAAATAGAAAGAAGGAGAGATCGGAAAATTGACGGAAATTGGACCTCTAGCATTCGACGTAGCTTTTCGTACTATTTCACAAGCGGATTGATATAAACGTCCAGTGTGGCCGCGATGTTATCGTCTGGACGATTTCCTTTAATAGGCAGTTGAAATTTGACTATGGTAGAAGAAAGAGACTTTGAGAATAAAAGTAATAATTAGTAGATACAGGTTAAGAAAAATGGCCAGGACGTATTCTATAAAGATATTTACTTAAATGTTTATTCTACCTGAACGTTATACTACGTTCACCGGCAACCTGAGTGCCTTAGGATGAAACCATGTTGGCAGCTTTCAATGTGAATATCGCCCGTGGCTATACATAGCCCGCTTGTTTCGTTCGTCAATGTGGCATGCAACGAGAAACCTTGAACACGAGGAACTTTGCGAACCACCCCCGGCACTCGTAATACCATGACATCGGGAGAAAAGTCAATTAGAGCTCGGCTCCAACATGGCTACGTCGCTGCGATTCAGGAATCCATTAAATCTTAATTGACTTCATGCACGGTATTTTACATAGGCGCGCGTGATAAAAACAGTGAATAACAGCATGAAGGGTAAATAAAAGGACGAACAAGTAACGTTCTGGTACAGAGAGGCCTCGAATGTCGCTTACCTATACACACGCGGAATCGTCATAGTAATATTGTGCAAACTTGAAATTTGTTTTCGATAGGTACCCATAAGTTAATTACGTTGAAGAGTGGAGCTTTCTCGTATGCTCGTATCACTATATGAAAAGCGGGATGAAATACCGTCGAAGGTTACTCGCTATATCGGAGAGCAAGCGACGATGTATATGCTCTGAAGCGTGCTTGTGTGTACTTACTCGAGTTTGAAAGGTAAATGGCAATACAAACCTTCACAACGGACAGCAGCGGATCTTCCTTCCAGTGCTAGGCTTGCATGGAATGCGTCTTGATAGTGTACCTAACAGATATAGTATGCTTCAGGTTGAAACATATTGAGAAAGAAGATTTCGAAATGTGGTTTGAATATTGCGCGCACGTAATTTTCGTGAAAGAAACATTCAGTGGTAGGAGAATGTTTGAATCGATTCGGAACCTTCTCCTTGAAAAAGGGCTTTGTATCGTGAAGTGTATACGAAACTCGGTCGCAATTCAATATATAGTAGAAAAGATCGATAGACCGGAAAGAGACACGAGACTCAGTGTGAGAGCAGAGCGTTAATTAGAAGCGATTAGAAGTCATTGGCCCCTTCAACACTTTTGCTCCGCAGGCGTGCCGATTCCGCGGAACGTTTCCATTCGTTGCCAATGGTCTCGTAAATTGTTAATTGCGTGAAAGGGGTGGACAAGATCTCGATCGAGAAGAGGAACTGATCGGAAACGCGTCGAGAAAATAAGACACAGCGAGTAAAATTGGAAGAGTTTAGTCCCGGATCGTTTCAACTTTATTACATCGATCGCGTCTTCTCTTACTCCGTCTCTATTTCTCTTTCTCTGTCGAGAAACACAAGGGGCTTGAGTACCAGAGGTCGGAGCCGGCAGCGTAATCGGCACCGTGTTACGAAACTTAAATTGTATTTTCCAATTTCAATAAGCGCTCTGTCGTTTTTGTTACTGGCGAGTAAGAAGTAAGAAGCCAAAGTATAAGAAGTGCGAGGTTCGGGTGGGAGAATGCCTGGGTCAGATTGAACGAAACGGAGGAAGGTGGTGGTAAGGTGGAAGGCCAGAATTACGGGAACGTGCTATAGAAAGTACCAGTAAGGAGTGAAGCAGAGCGGATGAGGGATATAAAGTCCGAGCCGCAGCCACGGCAGCAGCAGCAGCCTCCGTCTTCCTTTTTTTTTTCGTTCACTTCTATTCTCTACGGATAAATCCGCGATCGAGGTCGAGACTCGAAGTCCCTCCTTCTGTTTCTTTCCCTCTCCTTTACGACGTCGAGTCACACGAATCACCGAATAGTAGCAAACTTCCTACTTTGTTCACCAGGCTTTGTTTTGTACGGAGCACAGTGAAAACGAGAGAAGCTTCAAGGGAATGAAGGTTGAAGGAGGTGTAGGTAAAGGAAAGAAGTTAAGTCGAAGAGTCGAGCGATTAAACCAATCTACTATTGCTGATTACTCTTTGACTTTATTCTCTCGAACAAACTGCAGACGTACGTGAAATATGATAAAAAAGAGCATTTATCGTCATGTTTTATCATCGTTGTTAGGTCTCTGTTATTTCAATATTGGCAATTATAAAAAAATGTATGACCAAGAGCCAACGTTTGTAATGAATATTTTGATTTTATTATTATTTCCTTTGAAATAACAATGGAAAAGCTTGTGAAAAATTTATATCTGAGGCAAAACTTCCACTAATAACAAAATATGTAGACGAGAGACATTTATATATAAATAAGGCACATAGGATTGTTGGTTCCCTAAATATGTTTGAATCGAATAACTCTTTATTTTATGAGTGATGACAAAGAAGTGATGCGATATAAGTAATCAACCAAGCGTTTACAATTCAATTCAAGCGTTTATGATTCGATCGTCCGCGTACACGTTTTATTTTCTTAATTCTTTTGCGTCCGATTGTAGTTTAAACTTGTCAATGATGAGTTTGAATTGGTAGTCGTCATCTTGTTTTATATATATTTCTAGCTCTTTCGATTTACTCAATAACGTTACTGATTACTGATTATAAGTCTGAATACCTGTCGTTATTCGATTACGACTACACTTGAGTTTATTTTGATTTGATAATTCAACAGCTTATATTTCTTCATTTCTCTACGGAACACACCAGTTAATTTGTTAGCTCGATAGGAAAATTGAGTACAAAACTTGAAACAAGTACATTTAAGTAAGTGATCTTCTATAGTAATGTCCTATAATCTTTATTTTCATCGAGGTAAAATTCATCGCAGTGCTGCGATTCCGTATTTGAGTGAGGTTCGGGAACAGGAAGAAGAAAGGGTCGAGCTGATTTTTCGGATTGCGGACACTTGGTACAAAATGAAAATCTAAATAGTCGACGAAACGAATACGCTTCCTCAAAGCTATCCTTCGGTTTGTGGTGCAACTGCAAATTACTGCCAACCTGTATCGGTAAGCCTTGAAGCGAAAAGGGCAAAATGCTATTTGATCAGAGGTGGGTCAACCGGAAGTGAAATTTAGAACTGGTGCTGTGGCCGTTTCCTCTTCCCGTTTCCTATCTGCGCCGTCGTGTCCAGACGATCAATCGAGTTCAATCGAGGACCATAGCTTACTTCAGCAGCTTCGCCACAGGGTTATACACAAAGCTCAATGGCTTCAAGCGTCTGCAACTAAGTTCAATCGACAATTAAAACTTTACACTCAGACACGCCCTGTACGTACAGAATACTTATTGTACTCATGGTCATAAGTTCTAAGCGATATTGAGTTCCAAGCGATCTATGCCAAGAAAAGGAAGAACGAGCTGATGCGAAGACAAACGGACATCGAAGGAACAGAAAAAGACATTTCTGTATTATGTACGATTTATGACAAAGTATAAATTAAGAAAAATTCGAATGTCAATTATACGGAAAATGAGAATAGCGATATACGTTGCTGTATAGTGAAATAACTTGCCAGAGTTGGCTTCAATCATTTTTATCCACTTAATATATCGCAACTGTATTGCTATACAAGATTACAGGATTACTATACCTGGATGCCTCAACGATTTTCCATACAATTCGCTGATTTGTATCAACTACCCTCATTCACTATTGAGATGAGAGAACGCCCGGCATGCATACCACCGCGTTCGCGGATTCCCACTGGCAAAGCTGTTTTGATACGATCCGCACATGTCGAGCGCGGTATTAACGTTTCTACAGCTCCATGTTCCGATCCCAGGATCGAATTGGTAATGCTAAGCCAGCTAACCTCACTGTGGTACGGTAATCACAAGTGTACATGGTGCTAATTGCGGCAATATGTACCCGAATTATGGAATAGCTGCAGTCTATAGCATGCATTCTATGAACACGTAGTAAACCAGCGTACAATGTACAATTTGGACTGAATTTTATTTTAATACTTTTCATTTGAGATATTCAATCGATAATAAACTATTATCGGTTCAGTGTGTGTCATACATGTGATCAATAATTAGCTATTATTTTTCTCTTTTTGTCTTAGATCGATCATTATAAGTATATAATATATTTACGCGATACGTGCTATAAATGTTTGAGTCATATCCGACCGATTAATATTAATTTTCCACATAGCTCACTCGGCACGCAGTGTATTCAGAGCTGAATGCTGTTCCAACGTACGTAGACGAGGTGCATATATAAGTTTGAACTAGGGGGAGAGAAACAGGGAGTACGTGCATACTAATCAATGCGTAGTGTATGATCCCCTGAAACTGTTATTCAGTTAAGCAGGAGAATGAGTGGACTTTCATTCGCCATTGCCCGAGTCAGTGCTAACTCACAAGCCCGCCTGCATTTACCTATGTGCAAACTCGACTATCAGATTTTGCAACTTCTATCGCCCACACTATTGCGGGATTCAGCCCTATTACTTGGCTACTGAACTACCAGGTACGTTCGGAACACGAGGCAACTCCAAACTAAATAATTACAAAGCCTATAGCTTCTGGTATAGCTCACGGAAACTCAAAACGCTCGAATAGGAGGCAACCCGGACTCGCAACCTTTTTGTAATCTTCTCATCTGTGCAATGGTACATGGTCTGTATACTAAACTAAGTACCAGATATTGACGAGGTAATGGTTGTTTGGTCCTCTCTTCAATTTTCATTGTCTCTCAGTACTTTTTTATAAATATTTTCCAATTAAACGTATACTGTTGAGTATAATTTGTGGATATTAAATACCTAAATTAGAAGAAATATACAATAAATATACCTTGTAACAATTATCCGTGTGTCGTAACGTAGTGTTGAGAAAATATCGAGACATCGAAAGCATTGGTGTACCTGAGATTTACACAAGGATACACCAGTAATGCTTCGCGTACCGTGGTTGCAGCTGATACTATCCTCGTTATCCGAGTATCTCTCACAGAATTATCCTCTATGTCATTTGCCGTATTGACAAAAGAGTCTCTATCGATGGCTTATCGCGCCAAGGGAAATTACCCCTATCCTAGCACACGATTGCAGTTGTAGCCATGTCCCTGCCAGTTTTCGCTGAGCTACGATGAAATGCGAGCCGCTCTCTACTTCGCGGGCCAAGTTATCCTTCATGGCAACGCGTCTAACTAACTTTAACAAAATATTCTGATACAAAGTATCTCGGACAGAATAACTTCAGCAAATAGGTATACCTCGACGACAAAATATCTTAGACAAAAAGAAACTTGGCGATAAAATATTTTTGTATCTATGATTTTGTTGGGGAATATTTGATGTATCGTAGCAGGGCTCTAATATGGTATATTTACTTTACGAATACGGCTTAATACTATACCAAGGCTACTCGACATAATTTCTGTACGTTACCATCTCTTGGTATTGATGTCCTCTCCTGCCTCTCTCGCCATTAACTATACTGGCTTCGATTTGGCGAAATTCTGCTGGCAATGTTCCAGTGGGCAAGTAGGTATTGATTCAGATGGCAATGAGGGCGCTCGGTAGTAAAGGGCTTCGGGGCAATGCAGCGCTTCGGGCGCAAAGCGCTGGGTCGGGTATGACTAGACAGTGTGAAAGGGGGTTTCCGTTGGGGTGGAACTGGTTGGTGGGCGGGAAAGAGAGGGAGAGATAGGAGGACGCGACTTTGGGGGGTACGGTCACCCGAACTCGCATTAACTGGCTGTCCCACGTATTTATCTGCAAATTTATATCCACCGCTGTACATATGTGCCAGCATTTAAACACAGTGTGTTCAACGATGAAAGTTGAACGGATGAAATACAACGGTGGAATGGATGAGCGGATTGTGAGAGCGCGTGTATGGGCTTTCCCCGGCGCAAGTGTCAATTAGTATTCAATTTATTACAGTGCTAGCGCGCATAGCTGCTAGCGTAATAGCAGCGGAAGCACTGTGCTCTGTATTGCTCTCTCAGTCGCGGATAATCTGTTTTCTACCTCAAACCCCGGGTTACACTGGCATGGTGATGTACTATGATTTTGCTTTAAATCCTCATCGCTCTTTGCTAATTGGTGATACGAAGATTTAAAATAAATCATGTTAAAACGTTAAAAATTATCTGCATTTTAAGATTTTTTTTCACTGCCGCAGCTCAACTCGCAAACATTTAATCGCCATCCAAGTAAAGGTTTCTGAATTTTCAATTTAATACGAACGTGATTCGTACACAAATCGACTTGTACACGATCGAGTCGAGTTCGTGTACGAATCGTGTTCAAATCCGATTTTCCTCTTCGTATACGAATACACAGCGCGTGGGTATACACATGTGTTTTCATGTACGCAATTGAAATTAGTATGCGAACACGATATGCGTATGTGCACAAGCTTGTTCACGAACATGATTATTTATAGGTATACGTAATTGACGATACGTATAGGGAAAGCATTCGCATTAACTCGAGAATAGGCATCCTAGTAATTAATATCTCAATGCGTGAATGGGACGAACAAGTAAACAGAGCGGTAGCTGGATATCAAAAGAGTCGGCGAGGGCGACGGTGTTGCGGAGAGGGCGGACGCAGTGTCACGCTGGTGATCGTTCGACCCTCCGGCGACTGCTCCGCACTATCGACCCTCGACGTATTCAGATTAATGCGAACCCGTTCGAGTGAGTCTCGTCGAATCAGAAGTGAGTGAAATATCTACAGCTCGTTGCGGGTATCGATGTCCAGTTAGACTCGTTGCGGTTTGTCAAGCAGAAGCGTGTAAGGTACCCTCATCGAGCTGTGCGAGGGTCCGACAACTCGTTTCACGTGTTTGCGAACCCGTGAATAAAACTCTGAACAAACTTGACCCAAAATTATCAACAATCCGGTCTTTCAATATGGAAATATGGAATATACGACAATTTTCAGTGGATGATTCAGGAAAAAAGTCGTTGCAGCACGATGTTTGTAACATCGTTGCGCCATATACTATCTAAAGTATACATCGATATGTCAGAAGCGCATGGAGTACCCAACATCAACTACTGAAAGACAGAGAAAAGAAACTCGACTCGTGCAATTCTCCCGCCGTAATGCTGCAGAGTCTCTTTACTCCTGCACTTGGTAGTGTATCATTCAATTTTTTCGCCAGACACTCGACCTCTGGTTTATAGAAAACAAGAAGTATGTTTTCCGCACCCGCGCACTTATTTTCGTTCCGTCGGTACAACTGAACAATTACGACGACGACGACGACGACGACGAAGAAGAGACGGAATGGAAAGAGACGAAGAAAAGTTCTGTGTACCATCTTTTCGTCCCGTATGCTGCTTTTACCACTGATGCTGGGTTGGCGAGGAATAGCGAAGAAGAATGGGATAATCCGCTTGGCCTCACTCGCCGCTGAAATTCTTGAACGGGGCCAACAAGCGCCTGATTCTCCCTTCACTCTCCGAACTCTCGTTTCCTACTGGTTCTACCCTCGAGAAGCCATCGTCGCGGGGATCAGAGCGTGCTGGAGGCCCTTCGTGTATGTTTCGAAATTCCCGTTCCTTTTAGCGTCTTGGAGTCCGACCAAAGTTTGTTCCCTCCTCGGTGGCGTCGTCGTCAGCGTCGTCGGCAGCATCCTCGATGGTCAGTCGCTCCTTCGTCCTACTCCGCGTTACCGCTGACGGCCTAACTTCCGTCTCGAGGAGACGAATGAGTGGGTCCCGACCCCTCGGCTCAGCTAGCGAACGTTCCACGGTTTCCGCGACCTTTCCGCGCACTCACGCTTTTTCCTGCGCCCGCCCCGACCTCTTCTACTTCTTCTTAGTTGCGAGAACTGAATCTTTCCAGTTCAAATCTGTCTCTCTCTCCCCCTTTTTCTCATTTTCTCTCCACCTTCAGTCCCTTATTCGACTTTACTTTTGCCGGACGAGTCTTTCCGCCGCTACTACCACTCACGTCGTGACCATCATCTAGGATACACAGAGTGAATCCTCTTGCTGTGTATAAGGTAACTATACTCGTTGGGGAGTCACCCCGCGAACGCGGTACGTACCATATCCGCAAGTCTTTATACTGCGACAACGAACTTACTCATAAGTTATGTTTTCCAGTGAACTTCGCTGGCACCGACTTGAAATTTTTGCTGCCAACCAACCCACCGAAAACTTTTGATATTCAATAACTCCGTTCGCGGAAAGATTCTTTCGAGCGCCCACCGTACTCTCATTCCCATCCACGTGTCTTCCTCCTTTGCTCAAGTTCTTGCGGATTTCTCATTTGTCGCTTTTTCAACGGATAAAAAGAGTACGCTCTCTCTCTCTCTCTCTCTCTCTCTCTCTCTCTCTCTCTCTCTCTCTCTCTCTCTCTCTCTCTCTCTCTCTCTCTCTCTCTCTCTCTCTCTCTCTCTCTCTCTCTCTCTCTCTCTCTCTCTCTCTCTCTCTCTCCCTTCACTTCCACGAGATCGACACACTACTGCAGGTTACACATCACGTACAGCTACAAATACAATTGGCAACACTATGTACACAGTATAGGTATGCGATTGGGGCACCGTTTCTACAGAGCACAGTTCACGGGGCGCAAAAGCCGCGCGAGAAGAATTCGCAGGAGTACGTGCAGCGGTATGAAGGGACCCAAAGGAGGGAGCTAAAGGAATTAAATTTACCAAAGTGAAATTTCATCCGATGGCAAGTCTATTGCGCGCGAGGCTCATCTCATCGTCTTTCTCTTCACTTGCTGCCCCGACTATTGTGTGCCCCGAGAACACGATTGCAAAAAGCTCCGCAGAATAGCGTGTGGATACGTTCAGCTTTTCTACTGCTTCTTGCTGGACCAAAGCTGAACGAAAGGAGTGTACAATAGTTCGTCAGGCGTTGCCCAACGGCCACAAGCGACTAGGTATGGGGTGTAGCATTGCTTTACCCGGCACGTAGAACTCCTACAGCATATATGTATACTATACTCCATATCGCCTACTACGCTCTCCCTGTATAGTAGACCACGCTATAAGAATCAATGAATTCTTCCTCGTCTATTTCATTCCGACAAGAAATTCGATGTAAGAATCGCGTAAAGAAAAGAAAAAGGTCAATGCAAGCATTTGAACAGAAAGACTTTTCATGATTAAAAATCACGCTGTGTTATCAATGTCAAACCCTGGTATCGAAGGCCACCCTCTCGATACAACTCGGAGAGCGAAGAGAAATTTTCGATTGATTCCGTTTTCCAGCAAATGGAATCTCCCGCTCCGTCTTTTGCCCATCGTATCTCCGTTGGTATTTACGACAGATCGTAAAACACAATGCGGGGTAAAGGAAACATGTAATAACACTTTGGCACTGTTGCTTCGAGTCACCGCACCGTATATGCAGTCGTAGATACCTACTGCAATGTACATGTTGAAATATTTAACAGTATGTCGTGTGGTGATGGGCCCGTGGCAATCATTTCTCATCGTCATCAGCTTTCTCTACGTGAGCTATTACTTGTCCCGGTCCGGATACTTGACAATTCTATCTAGGATTCGTCTTACTATCTTAAAGACAACGGAAGAAAGTTTGAAAAATACATTAACGAGTGATCAAAATCAGGTGCTTTTTAGGTGATAATTCATGTAGATTTAAGTATTTTTTTAATTGCTTTCAAACGTATTAAATTGAAAAAATTTATCCGGAAACCAAATTTTAACCCAAAAGGTAAATCGTATGAGCACACACCAACGAACCAATTTCATATGGGTACAATTAATTTGATTGTACGCCCTGACATAAATTTCTATTCATTAGCTCGTAACTCAACTACGTAATAATTAATTTGTACTTTCTTAATATCTGTTATAAGCGGCACAATTAACTTGGGTGTAGTATGCAAAATATGTATCTGATTTCATTACTCCTCTGGATTCTTAATTGAATTAACGTTATTATGGTATTTCAGGAACCCAGAGCAAGCTTCGTACGAATCTTTGAAGTGAATTTCACGGTGACGCATATTATTTCGACGACACAAAGGAATTATTGAGAAACTGTAGTAGAAGCGAGGGTGAACGACAAGCTAGAAAAACTATTCCTTTTGCATCTTCGACGTCACTTCTGCATGAAAAACATCACAAGGCAGTGCACATTCATCCTTCAAACACACATTGCCTTCAGCTAAAAGATAAACTGATGCATTGGTGCTTCGTGATTTTATAGCACCATTAGCATTATTTCATCTTGGAAGGTACCAGCATCACACCTTCAGTCGGATTTACTTACTTATTTTTTCTTAGTTTCTCTCTGGATCACATTTTTTTCTCTTCTCCTCCATCGAGCACTTTGTGCTTCCTCACTCGGTTAGCTCACCCGGTATGCCCATCGACACAGTCACGAAAAGTGCCAACCTTGTTATGATTATGTGTAAGAGAAAGGCGTAGAATCCATTGAAATACGGTCGATGATTTAGTCCGTGAAAACAGTTACCAAAGTGTAATTTAGTAATTGAAACAGTTAAGCTGTGCCTGGAATGCGTTTTCTTTATTCCTTCATTTTTTGGTTTAATGCTTCACTCAAGGGCTTCATATTTTATAAGAAAAAGATATATCAACAATTTGGCCTCAATAATTTGAAAAAACTTTGAATGTAATCAGTGGTTAAGAAGATGCGATCCCCTTCTTCCCCTTCCTGATGCCCTTTTGATAGCAAAATCTGTATACATTTTTTTCAAAGGTGTTAAGGACCTTAATTCAGTGCTAAATTATTAAAAGCCTTTTACAATTTTTTACGTTTTATTGGACTTTCCTAAAAGATTTCTCGTGCAGCAGCAGGTGTTCTTAACGTATAAATACATTCATAACGCACAAGCAATCCTTTAGGAAAGTCCAATAAAACGTAAAAAAAATGTAAAAACGCTTTTAACAATTTATCACTGATTTGGCTAGTGTGAAGAGCTCCACTGTCCTTAAACCTTTCAAACGCAATTCATTCACGTATGTTCATCTGATACGATATTAGAAATTCGCGTTAACACCGAAATGAGCTGAACTCTTCAAAAAACTTATAGATTACAGTTTAAAATATTACAGCTTACGTAGATTATCAGGATATTGATAATTATTTGTTGAAAACTTGCTTTATGCAAACAATGTCATACTGTATCCGACCTCCCGTATTGAATCGAATTCATTGTATTTATATATATTTTGTTCGTGAACTAATTGCGCACGCTGAAGCGTTGCACAGGTTGTTGCAAATTTAAAACAGGATTTATTTACATTTACCACGTCCAATATCCTATTCGCATTCAGTATAAATTCACGGAATAAAACTAATTTCGACAGGCACTATGAGCATAAATGTTTCGAGCCGCGGTTGCGTAACATTAAACGAATAGTATGTACATACATGCGCCAACGAATGTATTTAACATGGATCCAATTCATTTAGAGGTAACTTTTAATATCACAATACTTACCCATTAGCGGTAATGGAACTATGAAATAATTAGTTTCCACCTTGTCAATATCAGTCATGAGCAGGACAATTAACTTGCTGTGGCACGCGAAATATACGCGTGTCTTCATCAACACCTCCGGGCTGTTGAGACTGATGCGAGGAGAACAGCCGCATTTCCTCAGAAATTCAGAGTAAACTTCGTATGGAACTTTGGAGCAAATTCCATGGTGATGCATCGCATACCGTTTGAGAGGCACGGAATCGCTGAGAAAGCGTCGTGATAACAAAAGCGAAGAAGAAACTGGGAGATTTTTCTTTTTGGATCTTCGACGTCACATACGAAATATAACGAGGCAGTACACATTCTCTCTTTTCATACATATTGCCTTTTGCTAAAAGCTACCGCTACGCCTTTCGAACGTTGTTTCCCTCGGTCCTTCGTGATTTTATAGCTCCATTAGCATTATTTTGTCGTGGAAAAAGCACCGCAACGGCACGCCGTCAAGCGAATTCGAGCCTCGTGCACTCCCAATAGTTGCTTTTTTACCCTTGCTGGCTACCTTCGGTATTTTTTATTTATTTTTACTCTTTCTGGATGAAATTTTTCTCTCTTCTCCTCCATCGAGCACTCTCTGCTTCCGCACTCGGTTAGCTCCAGCGGTATATCCATCGCCCCAACCCACGCAGGTATGGGAGTCCCGACGGCGTAGCGCTCGATCTATGAACGGCCAACATTCGACTTTTCTCGTGGGACGGAAGAACGAAGAGGAAAGGGACGGAGAGTCAACCAAGTGACGCCGTTACTGCGGTGTCACCAGCCTGCTACTATCCTCAGAGGAAATGAAAAAGAATCGGAAAAAAAGAATTTACCGTTTCACCAGCATCGCTGCTGCTACTGGGAGAACGATTCACCGAGAGGTCATGAAGTTGTATGACTCTGTCGCAATGTGTAGGAAAACTGCGGACGTAGCACAACCCCCTCTTCCGTTGCGATCGTAATTAAGTACTTCCGAAGAGGGGTGGATGGAGAGTATGAAAAAGGATATAAGATTGAGGGAGACCGATGAAAAATATTTAAAATAATAAAAAGGAGCTTTTCGATTCGAATTCGACGTAAGAGGAGACCAATCCGAGTGCGAAATATCGATAACAATAACAATGAGGTTGTAGTGCCCTTCTTTATACCAAAATGAATATCCCTGTGATCAAAAACCGTAGGCGATCCCCTTTGTAGTTCTCTCAACTTTGGCGCCATCACGGACATTTCTTGAATTAGCTCAATGAAGATATGTGATAACGCCATTCAAAGGTTTCGTTACAAGATTTTACTAAACTTATGAATTTATATGTCAACCTCGACCAAATTGTCTGAGATGGAACTTTTTGGCAAATCGAAAATCGGGATGTGAGTCAGCGCCGCCTGGATTCCTGCGTTATCGATCTTTTGATAGAAAGATCTGTAATAATCGAACCATTAATTTTAATTCGAATAGAAGGTTTTACTATTATCTACTGTTTACGGTGATAGCCTGATACTTTAAGTATTCCCTTCCTATTCATCGTATCTGTAATGTACCAGATCTCATTTCGTATAATAGTAAATGTGCGGAATGTGATATTCGTTGGCACATAAATAAGCATGAACATATAGTATAATAAGAAAAATCAAAGCATAATAAAGAATTCCATTTCGTGCATCAGCATCGCAGACCCTTTAATTTCGCTTAATAAGGGATAACAATTCGAATCCAATAAAATACCGTTCGCGGGTCGACTATTCCTACTGTAGTGATGAAGGTCCTCACATCCCCCGTCCTATCAGGTCAATGCGAGATCGGCGTGCTGTCCCTGTATCATAAAATCGATTATCCCCCCCCCCCCCAGGCACTTTTAGATGCTCTGCCGTGAAACTGCGTTGCCTATTATTTCAGAAATCCTTTGGATTTACTTAACGACCATTTGACTACTTGTGCGAGAGCAAGAAATTAAGAGAATTAACTCTTGTGTACAAAAGCACAGTCTGCCGCACTCCTCGCTTTCGTAATCACCCATAACAACTGCTATCGAATTGTCTAACTTTGAGGTAGATATGCTTTCGGGAAACGAGGACAAGATGAATCGATGGCTTCTGGTAGCCTCCAGGTTAGCCTTACTCAAAATTATTTTTGAGCTCACTTAATGCACAAGATTATGCTCTATCATCATCAGGAAAACAGAGCATTGTATGGAGAGTCGTTGTGGAGCTTTCCTTGAAAAAGCGAGCGACAATCTTGAGTCTTTGCACTAAGCTTAGAAGAGCACTCTCGCTCTTGCATCTCACTCCTTCTACGATACTGTGCTTCTTTCTCGCGCCCACTGCAATGCACCATTAATTATAGATTAATAGAGAAGGCGAATGGCCTGCGGAGGGCAATTTCACGAGCGCTACAGAGGGTGGGATACGTAAGAAGCCGCGGTGCTGAACGAGCGAACCTGCTGCCGTAGCAGCGAGCACTCGAGACTACTGTGGAAGTGAATTAAGTCGTGCATCTTCGCTGTCATCGGGCTTGGCGGTGACTATGAATCGGCCAAAGCGCCATAGAATTTAACCATAAAGAAGCAAAACGGCAGTATTTCTCCAAGAAGACGATCACTCTCCTACGCGGAAAAAAATTATTGATTGATACAATCAATCTGCAAGGTTAAATACGCCCCAAGTGATTCTTTTTGTGAATCCAACAAACGAATAGGTTCCACCAACAATCGATTAGACCAAAATCAATTAATTTACTAATTAATTGGCTAGGATTTATTTAACTATGTATTTGGCGAAAGCAACGAAGCCTTTTTCTCATCAGACATGGTCATCGTTCATAGTTGGTACAATAAACGCGTTGGATGATGTTATCATTTCACAGTGGTAGATTCCCTTTAGTAAGTGAAGCGTCAATTTACAATAGCACGCGTAAACAAATTGCTAGTAGTTGGGTCGTGTAATTATTTAGGCTAGCGCAGTCAACAATGCCTTAAGGTTGAACTGTCGCGTTTACATCTTCGCGTCTGGATGCAAAACGTTACACGGCGTGAATATATTTGCTGTGGGTTGCACGACTATAAACTCGTACAACCTACAGAAAATTGTCAGGGAAGAAAAAACGAACAAAAAATATTAATCGATCAGAATTGAATATATTTGTCACCATTGAATTTATTGATTTTTCCACGCATACTCAATCAAGTGAGTCTATGAAAAACTCGGTGGGAAATTTAATGGTGACAAATATACTCAATTTTTCATTCTTTTTCATTTTTCATTAATTTTTGTTCCCCAACGTTTTTTTTTTTTTTTTTGTCACATTTACCCGGATAATTATGTCATCGACGCAACCAATTTATCGATTGGCTGCATCAACATTTTTATTTGAATCAACGAGCATATCAGTTGCTTCTGCTGTGTTTATTGCTAGAGCCAAACAAGTTCCTTTAATGACACATCTAATTTAAGTTACTCATGGATATTACCTTGATTAAAAGAGTAAATATTATTGGTTCACATACCCATTTAATTAGTAAAGCCAATATAGTTTATTATCTCTGGCAATCATTACATTCAAATCTATCGGAGAATCTGATCAATGAATCTAGCTGCACAAATAATGAAAATTGCCAAACGGGTATTTACTCCAACTGATAACAAATTAAGCAATCTGAAATGGTTCTTCCAACAACCTTCATCGCCTGAAGCGTAGTTAACCTTTGAAATTGGTTGTATCAATCAATAATTTCCTCGATAATTTCTATGCATGCACGGGCTCGTCCCTACAGCTTTGCTGAGAAAAGGGTGTTACGTTCTACACTTTCTCACCTCTGCTTCCTTCCCTTCGAGCGGGTCGTACATGTCAGAATTTCATTTGACGTATATAACCCTACGTCAGTGACCCGAGGGCGACGAAAGAATCAAATTAGACGGGCAAATTGAAAGGATGGCTTGATGGAAATACGACCGAGGCATAAAACCAAGGGTTTGGCAAATGGATAAGAAGAAACGTATTAATCAGACACATCAACAATAAATTATATCATCCATTGTGAAAGCGTCTATTGTGTCTATTGTGGATATGATAAACATATATGACACAAATTTCATGAAGGTCCAATATTACAATTAAATGTAGCTGTAAATTAATCTTGACAGCCTCGATCGAGTGACAGCCTCGTGACGATTACGAGTGACAGCCTCGCAATCGAGGCTCTCACTGGGTATCCATAGAAATAAAATACTACGAGAGTAAACAAGTTTTCTAGACAAGCACGAGTCAAACCTGGATCATCTCTACCTAACACCAAACTTGCTTGTACAACCGTGGAAACTTTATCTTTTATTTCCATTGATATCTGATCGGGCCATGTGTTAGTGCATGGATAGCGCTCTCGGTTAATTTTTTAAACAGATCAATACATCGAGATTTTATAAGCCGACGAATCTTATTCGACGTACAGTGACTTGATCTAAACAGGATATCGTGGCAGTTGGAAAATACTGTATGCTGTACTTGCGTCGAGTACAGCAGTCTCTCCGCCATTGGTGTACATTGAACCACGTCCGATGCGAAATCATCAAAGCGCAGTGCCAAAGCCCCGCAGGGATATCGAAACCGAATGCAGGGAGCGACGACTGAATCGAGAGATAGCACAGTGGAGTAGGTAGAGGAGAGCGCAGAGGAGGAGTCGTGTGTCATAGTGCGCCAACAAATCGATCAATGTGGAAAGGAAAACGACAACGTTGACGTCCAAAGATGCGGTGCTCACTCGAAATTTGAGAGTTTCAGTGAGGCAGAACATGAACTATTGTTATCGATTTTTTTTCATTCTATCTGGACGAGAATAAAGAGTTTTGCTTCATTCAAAACGGAAAAAAAAATCGTAGCTCTATAGGTTTTCTCTACGTGCATGTTTCCCACCAGCCACAGCCTAAGTTGAAACGGAAGAATTTGTAATAGAAACAAGAGCAAACGCCACAACCGCAGAAACCGTTATTCCAAAAGTTGTCAATAGTCCTATAACGCTTTCTGAATTATGTAAACTGAAAAAAATACAGAATTGACAACAGAATTAATCGTAAATACTATCAGAAACCCCAGAATAATATTCAAAAAGCCTCTAATACCGCTTTCTTCTAATTTTCGATTATATGTATTGGCAACTTAACATATTCTATAGAATGATAATTTGCGAAGCTGCTGAACATAATTTTCTTCTCGTAGACTTCTTCTTTCCGTCAACATATTTGATACCTATTCGTCTAGATGATGTTGACATTCGAAGTTTTCCTGCATCGTCTGCGCTTTGCAAGCGCATGTACAAACTGTACGGAAAACGTAAAAAAGAAAAAAGGGGTGGGACTAGCAAGGAGAATAACCTTAGACGAGGGAAAAGGAGGTCGGGCGGCGAAGATAGGCAGGAAGTGGAGCGAGTAAACACATTTTAACGTCTTATGGAGTCGGTACCGAGGATGACGACGAGTAGGAGAACGAGTCGCGCGCCAGAGGAACGCTAAAGTGGAACAAGCTCGAAGAAGGCGACCGAGAAGTGGTGCACCAGCTTTACTCCTTATACCAGACCACATATATACCCTCTTCCCTCCTCTGTCACCACTCACTCTTCCTATATTATCAGGTTTGACTGGCATCGTTATTTCATCTGTACCACCGTTTGGTTGGGAATATATTCGTCAATCGAAGTTATTTGATCCCTCATTCATACTCTTAGCAGAGACGTATTACCTAATAAGCTGAGAACTGTATACATCATATATCAAGCTATAAAATGTTCTGGATAATAATCTGTGAAGATATTATGAATGTCGTATTGCACAAGCACAATCTTTCTAATGGAATAAATTTAAAAGTGCGTAAATCTTGAGAAATTTCTGCGTAATCATTGGCAAAAATTTGACGAAATAACGTGTTTCAATGTCTGTAAATTACTCATTGAAAATAATTAATCGTTATTTATCACTGTCATAAAAACGTAGCTCCAATAGTAAAACATTAGCTCAATTGCATAGTCACAACTTAAAATGTAAAAATTGGGGTACCAGTTGCATTATTAACAATGCTGGGTTAATTCGATGTAGCTCACTACATCGTGCCATACATTTTTGTTGTTGTTATACTTTTGCGATCGTAACCTCTCGCATTCCCTCTTTCGTCAAATCTCTCCAAGCGAAGTAAAAATACTTTAGTGCGTCTTATTATTTTTGCTTTCTCCGCGCCCTTATATAAGGTATAAGTCCTTAAAATTCTATGGCACAGCTAATATAAATTTCATACATTCTCGAGCACATTGTAATAAATTACGACGATGTGCTCGAGGTAAAAATTGTGCGAGGTTCGAAGACATTTTTTAAATACAAACATCGATGTACAAAGAAATTGCTCCAGAAATTGATCTAATCGGCCTGTTAATATATTTTTCCAGCTCAGCGACAAAATGTTATCTAGTTGGACGATTGGCGTGTGCATTTGGCAGATTCTCGAGTTAAGCCGCATTTCGTGCTGTTATTACTCGGATTGGCGACCGCTTAATCGCGTGCTGGCTGGCACGTCGTTTCATGGAGCGGGAAGTCATTTTTAACACGACTTGTCATTCCCTGTAGGAATGTAAGTCTCTGTTGTAAAGGCCAATTGCCCACATGGAAGAGATGTATATCCAAAAATATATTCGAGATATAGAACTTTTTTACATATAATTCTAAATATATCCTGTATAAATTTCAAAGATACTTTATTTCCATGGGGGTGTATAAGGTACAGATAGAAGTGTAAGTCAGCTGTGGATGCAAGGAGAAAGTGTAACTCATAAAAGGAGAAGAACCTCGTACGGTGAAATAAATATTTTAAAAAAACGATCAAAGATCAATGCAAAAGATGAAGTTCTACCGTTTACTAAGCAATGTATGTGAAGGACGATAAACGATTGAGTTGAAGAATCGGAAATTTCTATATTTATCAATTTCATTAAAAACAGTATTGAAAAGCGGATTAGTTCTTTGGTTGACAAGGGTGGGAACTACGTTAATAACATCCATAGAACGTATTTACGGATACGCAATTCGTATATTAAATTTTCTGTAAAAGTAGTATAATCAGAAGTCCTTTTATCGATTGGAGCTTGAGTTATAAGAATTCTATTTGATTCTGGTACACGCTGAATAAAATTTGCAGTGTTACATTCGGTAAGAATCAGGCACTGCGAAGGTTCTGTTGAGAGCTATGCGTACCTGCCCTGTCACCCATGTCCACATCAATTGAAGCAAGCGAAACAGTTATCTCAAAGTTTTGCCCGAGTTACTCGACTGAGCTACACAAAGTAGAGAGATGAAATGGCCTGAGGAATCTATTAAGCCTCTACAGAATATACACAGAACGAAGTGAGGAAAATGCGTCCTTTTGTGTCGTCGCGCTATATCTCGTCAATCGGCGTTTGAGCGTTCAAGCAATCGACTAAAGACAAAGTGGTGAAACACGCTGAAGGATGAGAGAGATATATATGTATGGAAAGGTTTACAAACTGTGGTCGTAAGGGTCAGAGCGATCTAATCGAGCTTCGTGGCACACGAAGGGCCAGCGATATTATTATTTCACGGGAGTCCCCCGGAATATCGGCTCGTCGCCTTGGGCCATGTAATCATCGGGCTGGTTGCTTTCTCGGGTCATGGATTGGGTAAGGCTCGTCGCACACCGGACCGTGATCGGAAGGTATAATCAACCACGCGATTCCTCCGCACTGCTACGTGTCCTCCGGCAGGGCTCTCTATAGAACGTTCGACCCGCACATACAGATATATATCTACATATGTGTATATATGTATGCTTGTATGTATGTATACATATATACCTCTGAATATCCTAGTATGTTATGCTATACTGCACTTTACGCTGTACCCACGGGGTAATCGCCAATGGAAGGAGGAGCACCACCCTTAACGCGTCGATAGTACCGGCAGTGGAAGCCCGAGTATACACGAAAACCCTATTTTCTACCTCGATTGAAAGCTTGTTTCCTCAGCTATCTGTTTGGAGACACTGCCTCGACGACAACGCCTCCACGATCGAGGAATTCGTCCCGTCTATATAGAAATTGATTGTGAATTTTCGCGATTAATCCATGCCAAACGCTGAAATTACGCTGTAGACGACTATTAGTATATACCAGGTGTACAAGTATGAAATGCGGATTTTTTTTCTAAAAAAAACATGTTAAATTCGGAAGAATGATAAAAAGTGCTTTATTGAAAGTATGCTCCATCGCGGGGTGAGTGGTGTCAATGAAATCGAAGGACAGGCGGTATTTCAATTATTGATACCCTCTTTCAACTGATCAATAATAACGACTGGGGAAGGAATTGATTACAGCAACATGGGAGGGACTTAGAATAATACGGGCCAGAAGGGGGTGGGCTCCGAGGGGACTTACAGCAATCAAAGCCGATGGTAATCTTGAAGTTCTGAGGGTTCATCGTCTCACTCCACTCATTCTTGATTCTGTTACACAGCCGCGTTGGCGAGATATTTTTATACTATAGATATATGTATATAAAGATAAAGATAAAGTAGCTTTGCGATAAAATAGAGCTTTTATATCGAATGA
Organism: Cylloceria caligata; assembly: GCA_963942595.1. NCBI lineage: Eukaryota > Metazoa > Arthropoda > Insecta > Hymenoptera > Ichneumonidae > Cylloceria > Cylloceria caligata. Next base: position 4,049,170 of record OZ012705.1, on the reverse strand, counting down.
CGAATATTCGAAGTCGTCGGTGCAATTGAATGAATCTAGCTGTGTAACTATCTCAATTTAATATTTGAGATTCATCGTAGGTACCTACGTCGAGAGTAACAAAGTATATGATACGTGCCACCGAATTTCTAATGCGATCCTATGTGGGATTCCTCGAAGAGCGTTGGCTTGATTTTAATGATTGTAAGTGCGATTGAATCGCTCTCTACCGAATACGTTGGGGAAATTTTTCTCGACGTTACAGTACACATGACCTCAATCTGAATAGAGCATAAATTTTCCCCAGTCACTCGACTGGTCCCATAAAAGACGAGTTCATTACGAACTTCCGTTTACGTCGTCGACGAAACTTTCGATCTCTCAAAACTGGAACGACGATTTGATCTTTGTCGATTGCAGAGCAAGCGAAGTAGCCACTCGTTCTTCACCGAGTGACGGAGTTACTTTAGTATTTGTTCCTGAATCAGTTAGCATATATACATATATACGTAGTTCAGAATACTACGGCACGACTTTCAGCACCGAAGAAAAAAGAAAAAGTGCTGCATGGAGGGAATGTGAAGCACGTAACACAAATTTCCTTCCTAACAGTGAAAACACCAATTGATGAATGGCGCGATGCTGCATGGTTAAGAGATCCGAGTTAAAAACGAGAACAATGCAAAAAAAGCAGAGAGCCATGTGAGTATACCAACATTCCATGTACAATCGGATCTCATACCGCGTGAACTCGTAATAGCATCACCACAACGGCGGGTATAACTAATAAATTGAAACGAGTATTGTACCGGGAGAGTAAAAAGCCCGTAACGATTTTCGGGAAGATAGGGTAATCATAAATGGAGTGAGATAGAGCGTGAGTAAGGGTACAGGGGTGAGCAGAATCCAATGCCAGATAAGCTGAACGCTGATATCACTGCTAAATTACAATAAAGCATTTCTCTCTCTCTCTCTCTCTCTCTCTCTCTCTCTCTCTCTCTCTCTCTCTCTCCCTCCCCCTGCCTCCTCGCTTACTCCTTTACTCACTCACTCACGCGCGCGTTATACATAGCCATTTGTCGAAACGGTTGGGTAGATGGGGTTATATGGCACTTTAGCACGATTCTAGCGTTCACCTTCTATTGCAGAATGAACGAGCTAGCGAGCGAACGCAATCTCGGCTGTATACGTCAGCCTTCTACTGTGCACTACTGCGAGTTCCTGACTACCGCACAACGGTAAATACTAACATCCGGATCGAGTTCCGCCACCTGACCTCTTTGCGCGTCCTTTCACATTACCTACCGTCCCTAATTTCCAGGGACTTTTAAAATTCTTTCTGAACCGTGGTTAACCGTAGTTTCTGACTACTGTCGTATGTATAAATCTGTTCATGTGACATTACCACGAATGTATGGTATATGCTTCATGTTCCGACAATAATACTCGTGTTTGGCAGAATACGAATCCAATTGGAATGCCGCGTACATTCGCGCTGTATGTTTTTGCCCGTTAATTGAAATAAACTCTGCACTCTGTATTAGTATCAATGTCAAGGATACAGTTTGTATAAGCGAACCTCAGACCGTAGGCTACATCGACTTAGCTGTGTCGCCACCAGATATCCCTACTATATGAATAACAACGCAATTTCGCCAAGTTGATAAAAAACTACCAATTGCTGAAATTGTTACAATCTAAAATAGTTGACTTACAACTAATCTTTCGATGACTACGAATAGAATTTTTCATCGCTATCGTAATGCCCTATACAAAGCCCTTCCCTCCCCTCTGTTTATATTTCTTTGTAATACTTCTTATCTCAAGCTGCGTCAGCAGTCCCGCAATAAAGGACTGACCGTCGCGCAGCATCCAGGCCTGCGGCGACCGGTTTATCACTTATCGGACCAACACCAGTACAGTACACACTACGAGCGCGTTAAGGCAGCAACACCACCCTCTGTACAACGTTCGCTCTTTCACCAATATATACAGTTAATACATTTACTCGAATGCATCTTTCACGCGTCACTTCAATTCAATCAACCCCCTCGTTACAAGAGAATTTACTCCGGCCGTCACATTATAATTGTCAAATGCTTGTTTTCAAATTGTTCAATTTATTGACTGAAATATATGTTTACAAAGGTTTTCGTGTGGTATCGAAGTGCGTGGAAGACAATGTTGCATGGAAAATAAACTTTTCAAGCTACGAATATTGGAGAGTAACGAGCACGGTTACTGTGTAATTTTATTAACTTTTTTTTTGCGAATTATAAACTTTTTGTTTCTTTGGTTTCTGTAGAAGCACGAGTGACTTTGGTAGCTATGTGATATATCGCTGTTCCTTTTTAATGATTATATTTGCATTTTCAACTTCGGTCGACTGAATGATACATTTAAAAATAGATTCTTTCAAAGATTTATTTACCTCTTACAGTATAGCGAAGATTCGTGCTCACAGAATCGCCTAAGTTCTTCTTTTTTACCGCGTACGAGTTACGTATCGTTGTCGTGTGCAATCGTTTCTTAGAACCGGCTCTCGAACGTCGTATACGGAACGTCGAATTGGAAATTCCTGATCCTCGAATCGCTCGTAGCGTCACTCTCGGGCTACATAGAACTTGACTGAAGCGAATGATTTCACTGTGTGGCTAGGTTTGAACGACGCCCGATCCAATAGATTCGTAAGAGACGAGCTATTCACGATTTGCACGTTTATTTCCACGAGGAAGGATAAGTGTGAAAGGGCAAAAAACTGTTGAAAAACGTAGAACGGAATGCTGACTTTGTTCGCAAAGCGAAATACAGCTTGAGTGAGTGAGAAAGGGAATGAGGGAATGAGAAACGCGTAGAATGATTATACGTGCGAATGGAATATTCGTGCGAACCTCAAATACGTGGCTTTAAATTCTCTGCATAATATTATTATCAGAACTGCGCTACTTACCGGGAGCTTACGAGGCAGAGAAACAGAACGGAAAGACCGGAAAACGAGAACGTAAGGCATCGGGAATGGCAATGCCCGAGTACCCTTATTCCACTTTGACTCGTGTGTCCTCTCACCACACTGTGAGCACCAGAAGCGCGTACCTTCGATTTTCGGTCGTTGGCTCGGTCCTTCGTTCTCGAAACTCTTCCTCGCTTGCTGCTGTACGTTTCGGAGGAGAGCGAGAAAACTGTATGCCAGAAACTCGGTGCTCCCTCGTTCAACCGTCCAACCAAGAGGGTGACCGAAGTAACTTATCGCCTAATAAATTCCAGCCATTAGACTACGGGGAAGTAATGGATGTACCATTTGCACCCTCTTCATCCCGCTTCTCTCGCTCGCCCACTCTCTCTCTCTCTCTCTCTCACACACACACACACACACACACAACATACATATACGCTCGTGCGCCCTCGCTACTTCTGGGTTTGTCTTTCGCAATATCCATCCTCGGAAAGCACAGTACTAGGAAGCTCCACCAAACTCGAAACCCGCACAGTTTTCCAGTTCCCTTCTTCTTCTTCCTTCCGAACCTCCAGGATCTTCCTGTAATTCGAGTTCGATCCGCTTCTCGGTCTGGCGTTACGAGAACTGAAAGATATCGATTTGAAATTTCGCGGTCTGTTTCCAAGTGTTTAGGTGAGGATCGGATTATGAACTCTCGGGTGATTACCCTCGAGGAAGTGATTCATACGAAGAAAAAGAGAAGTACTCGATTGAACATGGTATTGTACTAAAGTCGGGCTCATTCCTCCTAAAGATAGAGGTACTTATTTATTCCAGTTTTTATATTCTATGCAGCGCTCGTGTACCTTAATGCTCGAGAATTAATTAATGAAGTTGACCAGTCGTCTCGGCCGTTCAATTTTTACACGCGAAACGGCGTATGTCCCAAATTCATTTAGTGCGGAGATAACATCGGATGGTTAACGTTTCACGACTCGTGCGTGAACGTAGTTTCATCGCAAGGAAATGTCAACGAACCGCATAAACGTGTTACATTGGTTTCGACAGTAAGTTCTCAAAATCGTTAGGTATAATTAATGCAGTTAAAGTTAACATTAACTTAGCTATGAATGTGTAGATATTTAATATAAATAATCAATAAACTTTTGTTGCTGTGTAATGTGCATAAATAAAATTTCATTCATTCAATCGCAGTAAGCTAACCTCATTCTCAGGTTTTAATAAAAAATTTAATAACTTTTGCTTACTTAAAGAAGTGATTTAAAAAAATGTATAAGTTTACGGTTCATCACAGCTTTGACAACCAATATGCAAGATTAAATATGCTGCAAGCGATGAAGTTCTCAAACGATTGAGTTCGCAAACGATTTCAGAGTTTAATCTTCAGTTCAAATCTTTGGTGGAGAGCTGTTGATTCTCGTAGCCAATGAATTAAATTAGCGGGTAATCATCTTGTTCCAGCAGGTATTAAATAAACGGGTAAAACTTAAATATGTTCATCAATACGTCTGTAGGTTTGGGTTGAAAACAAAATTATACAACTCTTTACCGATAATTATAGCGAGAAATATCGATACAATGCTGATAAAATGAATATTGTTTTGTAGGAGACAGTCATTGAAGCAACATTGTATTATGGAATTTCATGCATATTTCAAATTGGTTTTATGTACCAGTCAATAATTGATTTCCATGTAGATGATTCTTTCTTATTCCTTATCTTCCAGGCAGCCACATTTCTTTATTATTTTCAATATTATATTTTTTTCTTCCTACCACGTGAAAATATCAAGAGTTTATGGTGACTTTTTAATTTTCTAAAAATGTTTCATCATCTTGTAGGACGTTATGCATTTGCTTCAGATAATTTTGTTGACAACGAGTGTCATCCTTTTGGTCTTTACGTTAAGCGTAGACTGTCGCTGTCCTAGCAACGAGAGGCTCGGGTTGTTGAAACATTGAATGCCAATGTTTAAATCTCTCGTTTCATCTCAAATTGTTTGACATGCACTAAAGAGTAATTCTCGAGTACAGCTGCAAGCCCGCTGTACTCGACGAGTGTCTCTCACGAATCTCATTGAATAAAAAACCGAGACGATTTGGAAGAAAAAATCGTTCAAGACTTCGAGTATGCGGCAAGGGGACTTTCGTTGGCCATCGAACCATCAACAAAATAATGATATAGTATAGACGAACAACCAAACACTCGAAAAGGTCGTGACCGAGGGTTGCTGCTCCGCCTTCTCGAATGAAAGGATGATGAAGTAGCAGAGTTATAGTTCTTGTTAATGACAGTAAGTTCGAGTGCTCTTGATTGAAACTCGTTGAAAACTCCGCAATATTCCGAGACTTTCGGTAAAAAAATGTTCGTGAAATACTCGAGCATGCACATTCGGTTCTTCGTCTGAATGCATCTCGTGAACACACTTTAGTTCTTCCCAAAACGTTTTTTCAACGGCTTAATATTAATTTACGATGTTTTAAAGAGAGAAGACAGATCAGAGGCACTCATATTCGTTGAGCAATACATCGCTTATTCACTCGCTGGTGTGATAGGAAAAAAGCGCGCTAATTTGAAATTTGCACATTGCTTCTTCTTCGTGATTCTCTCCGATCCACAAATTCTCCTCTATGGGAAATGGTTATTTCAACTCTGACTTCCTCGTGGAGGAAGTGGTATTAAAATTTTCATAATTTCACGATTCAAGATGAAAAATACATGATTCAATAAAATCTGAACGCCTCGATCGATTCATGACAAACTCAATACCGCATAACCTTGACCCTGACTTATTTTTGTAGAAAGTTTTAACTGGATAGCTCATAGTTTACGAAAGTTAGAGGGATCACATAGTTTTTTTATTCAAAAATTTCAAACAACCATAAAGTGAGACACCCGTTAGTAATTTCGGCGATAATTGCAGCAAACCGAGGGGGGTTTGCGACCCTACTCGTGTGAAAAATTTCAGAAAAATTATGTAACCCGTTCTCGAGATATAGCAATTTCAATTTTGCAAGCTCATCACACACACACGCACGCGCGCGCACACACACACACACACCCGCACGTGTTCTAAGAGGAAGCAAAAAATGTAAGCTGTTTGTTCGTGTCTCTAAGATTTTTTTGACAGTTGCAAAAGCGTCTAGCTGTCGTACGCAGCCTACAATAAATTTATGTGTATTTACATTCTGCGCATATAAAAAAAACTGCTTGTCCAAATATTCTCAAAAAAGTCTCAATTGTAGGTAAGACGTATTCTTCAAATATCTACAGTAAAATTTAGAAATAATCCTAATATATCAAACGTTATTCTATCGTTCGAACAATTTTAACGAAAATAAAAATGACAGCCACTTACAAACTGCCTGATTAAGCAAGAAAAAAAAACTAGGGCAATGATTAAATTTTCTTTTGCACTTTGAATCAGAAGAGCAAAGCAGCATAGAACGGGCGAAATGCTTCTTTCGAGCTCGTAAGAATAATGTAAAATAAGTAACGGACGTAAAACCATAATTCCGCAAGTAGTTAAAATCCGTATTGATCAGACGTATACCCCATTAGCAAGAGTCACGATGCGCGATAGCGAATACGGCGTACTACTTACAATCGCTATAAACACACGGATTCCCAACGAGAATAGTTGCACATCGTATATGTATGGAGTATGTGTCGAGTATGTGTCGACTCGAGAAAAGACGCATCGAGCGAGTACACTTCGTGGCTTTCGGAAAGCGTTGTATCTTCTCTCGTCTCGTACGTGCCGACACGAGCATCGAAAACGAATATGGAGTGAGAAAGCCCAGAAAGAAAGCTCCGAACACATATAGCACTATTTTCTTGCCGTAGCCGAGACTCTACGTGGTCGAGGCTTTATGATTATATTTACTGCTTGCGCGAAGCTTCTATCATACTACTTTACTTCTACTGCTACGAGGTTCGCGGTGAGTCTAAAAGAAACGAGTCACGATAAAGAGAGAGAGAGAGAGAGAGAGAGAGAGAGAGAGAGAGAGAGAGAGAGCGAGAGCGAGAGAGAATGAAAGAGAACGAACAGTGCGAGGGGGTAAAGAGTACGAAGAGAGCTATCGAACCTCTTGTAAGTAGTCGATAAACCGATTCTCGATAGACAAAGGAAATTCTCGTATCTGCGCGATGCTTGTGCCCGGTCGACTACCTTTCTCTCTGGCTACTTTCGCTTCACCATCCCTCTCGCCTGTTTCCATCGGCTTTCCGTGGTACACAATAAAAATCGTACTCAGCCAGCTTCTCACTCTTCTTTTCCTTCTATGAACCCGCGAAGGAAGCGAAGAGATGGGAATAAAATGAATCTGCTGCATAATGCAACTCTCGACGTTCGATCTACCGTTGAGTAAGGGGATCGAGTTCCCTAGCGGTTGGAAGATATAGTACGGATAGCTAGGAAGGGTGGGTGGGTAGAGAAAATCTGCGGTCACTTCTCTTTACGCTGTCCCACTTCCGCTTCCACTGGCCATCGATTCTCGCGGTCCTTAGCCGCATCGACTGTAGTAGCTGTAATGCTCCTTGGCGTTTTCTTAGTGCGCTTTACTGCACGATATACTCGTGGACGATACTCGCGAGTACCTCTTTCGCCTGTCGGTATACACCATAACGATAAGTGTCTGCTGGTTCTCGGGGAGCACATGGACGCGGATAAAATACACTGACGATACAATCGACGCAATGGCCGCGTACCACGTATCCGAATAAATCATGAGATCGCGCAGTGACTCCCTGCGCCTCTTTAACAATTGTTTTAAATGACGTAACGAGGGTTTCATAATACGAAGCGTTCTTTAAATTCTCTTGCGGTCTAATAGAATCAATGAAATGTACTTTAACGCAATTTCATTCAGCTAGCAAACTTGGGCGACACTCGTACTTCAACCGATCCTTCGTATGCCAAGCCAACGCCATGTTTTCGTAATTCACGCACTTAACTGTTCGACACTACTGAACTTTAGCTTTAAGTAGGATATTAAGAAGTTCGGAAAGTCGAGCCGGGAACAATGATGCAAATCGACTAATTCAATATTTACGGAATCCTATAAATATATGAGGTATCCTCATCCTGCTCTTCGTACGCTATTCTATACTCGTCTTTTACTGATTCTCACCACTGAACCCGAAACTTTGACACAGTCAACACCACGAGTGCGGAAGGGAAGCGTGAAATAAATCCTTCTATTACTCGTCGCTCTTTACCAATTGGAAATACAAAGATTTTTTTGCAAAAACAAAATGTCTGAAAGCAATGAATACAATTCGATATTTCCCGAAACTTATAACAACTTTTTTATTTGATATTGAGCAACACGTTTCTCGAAGCTCTATTCGCTTTAGAAATTGAGCTTAAGTTTAATGATTTCAAGTGTGTACCAATGTATAACATTTCATTACACTCCCGTTCACAATGCTCTGTTCTCTCCTACTACGAAGTACGGTAGGGTCAACTTCGTTTTATGATTTTCTCATCGCTGAGTAAAGATTAAGCTAGCGTTTGGATAAAAAATGCTGTAAAAAGTGTAGCGCAGTAGAGTTTCAGCTGTAAATGTGGTAGAAGGAACAATGTACCTGCTGACAATGACACGACGAAGACTCAGAGATTTCTCTGTGGGAAAGTACGACGGCCATAGCAAAATCAGCTAACGGGACGGATAGCTATCCCAAGAGGAGAATGAGGACTAAGTCGGAAACCCGGGTGCAGAAACTCGTCACAACCCCGAGGGCGCACGCGGCGCCCCGGTATCGTTGGCAACAGCGCGTTTTCCCTCGGGTATGAACTTCGCTTCGCACTCTTCCTCGTTGCAATTTCTTCCCCCTGCGTTTCATACGCTGCGTCGGCGGTGTGATTGTACTTATGGTACTTTTGCGGTTAACCGATTTGAATAATCCCATTCATCCCGGTAATGAGCGCGCAGCGACGTAGGACACGACTGTATTAACTGACGGTCGACGCCTTAGATGTGTGCAATCAACTTATACATCTTTCGCAAAGTTTCCAAGTAAGAACGACAACTCCATGATATTGTACGACCAGATACGAATCTCCGACGTCTTGCAGACCGGCTTCTACCTACCTGTCACCGTCCAACTGATGAATATCGAATGTTACTTTTGCTTAGATTTATTTAAACGATGCCTTTAACCCTCAGCTGCCCGCTTTTGTTCCATGATTCTACGTCCTTGGGTTCAATCGATCCAAGTCGGGTTTGACTGGCGCTTGCTTCCGCTAATCTTACCGGACCATTGATTATTTTTAAAACACTATACGTGAATGTACAAAATACAAATCATTGAAGAAAGAAATATTTTTATTATAATTAATAATGTTATACCGATAAATGTAAAAAATAAAGAAAATTTAATTAAAATAATAGAAGCAAAAAAAGAGAGTAAGATAGTAAGTAGTATTTGAGAAAGAGATAAATACGAACTTTAAGATAGAAAAAATCGTTTTAACGGTGTTAACTACATAAAAGGGATATAGTTGAGGGTTAACTATCTTGCCAGCTACGTACTGTGATATCTCGCGTATTAATTTATGATTTTTCATTCATTGATAAAGGTGGAATAATGCGTATAAAAAGTCAGTCACTACTTCCATTGAATCCTTTTTTCACGATGAAGGTGATCGTTTATATTTTTTAAGTAAGCGCGGTTATCCATCCTCAGTTATCTTGTTGAATCTATGATCTATAACCGATGTCGGACGAATGTGGATTCAAAATTCGTTTTGCAATTAGTATATAGTAGAATGGGAATACAAAATTTGTAAAAATGTCGAGTTCTTTAGAGCTCTTGTAAGTTGGCTTAAATTGAATTATCTATTGATAATCCTCGACGTAGCTCTACCGTAATTGGTGAATCGGAGAACAAATAAATGTTATGCTTCGGCGTCAGGCTATGTTGCAAATATTTTCGGACGATACAGAAATGCTTTAATAAGTTAAAAGTGTGCAAAAATATTAGTACCCAAACAGGGATGTATTTTCTGCAAAAAAAATACTGCAAAAAAATATAATTAATTCGATGGATATGTCAGCATATTACGACTATAAAATAACTGAAAAACCCCCTGACCGGATAACTTTGTTCCATTATTCTCGTAATACATTATTTTTTGAACCATCAATTGAAATACAATATTTATTTAAACGTATATTCAACCGATATGGAACAGGAGGACGTATACCAAAGCGTTTCGCTGGTTAAACGATGTGGAATACGTCCTTCTACTTTTTATCAGTCGATATTGCGTTATAAAAAATTGTTCTCCATTTTGTATAATTAACGATCGCTGTGAGTGGAAAGCATCGATGAGTATCCAAGAGCTCTGGCAGATGGAACGACGAAAAGACGACACTAACGACGAGAACGAGGCAATCAACCTAATTGACTTTTAATTAATATAATGCTTCGTAGAGACCGGCAGCTCACTTTCGAGAGTGAATCCGTCCTCGTCACTCCTGCTGAGGACATTTGGCAACATAACGAGGTAAGTACACGTTGAAGGCACGCGAGACGTCGCTCACCCGGTCGCTCCCTCCTGCATGTGCTGTTGGTCGGGCTGCTTCCGTATTTCCTAGCGTGACAGCGGTCCCGGCGATACAGTAAAACCAGGGCCAACAGCAGCTCATCGTGTAGTCGAAGGCACACAGCCGCCGTCCTTTTCATCGTTCATCCTTGTTCTCGTCGTCGTTCCTCACTGTTCTCGTCGTCGTTCCTCCCTGTTCTCGTCATCGACATCGTAGATGTCTTCGTCGCTGTATTATCCCTTCCCCCACAGTGATAGACGAAGCATTGAAGTTTGGCAGGGGATGAAAGTGCGTGTATTCCAACCCTCGTACTACACTTCACCTACACACAGATATAGCTACCGGAGCATACCTATTCGTGCTTTGCCTGAGTGCTCCCCTTATTTTCCGCTCTACGACTAGCACATGCCGCTTTTTGTCCATTAACGTGATTAAACGACGGACGACGTTAACTACGAGCCACATCGGCTGTACTTGCGATAACAATGTACCAGATAGCACATAGTATTCCGTTCTATATCCAAAGCAGTTTTTCTTATATGCCGTCGCTCAGGCCACTGTTCCGTAACTTAACTTCTGAAGCGCATAATATATATATATCGCTTCAGATTGTACAGTACAGAGAAAAATTATTAATCTCTCATAAAATATACTCTCAATATTACAATTTTTATTACGGAATATGAAAACAAATATTTATTTCAATAAATCTACTCAATAATTTCTAATTTTAGTTTTTTTTCCTCCGATTTCAGAAATTAGCCCGCAATTATAACTCTTTACATAAATGTAAAGAGTTAATTAAAGTTGACAACAATGAAATTATGAAAGACTGTCCTGTGCGATGCAAAGTCTCTTTTTAAGGCTCCGGATTAATTCTTTGGAGCAGTGTCTATAGTATCCGTTATGTGCGATGCCAGACAACAAAGCCTCTGTGGAATGGCATATCCCTATTATGTATAGATACCGAAAGGTGCGTGAGAGGGATTTGCTGACGTGTAAATTAATCGCCGTATAAAAAGGCGCACGCGAAGCCACAACGTTCACCACCCTTGTATAAGAAGGTGCCCTGTTGTACTGTAGATAAATTATTCGCGTTGTGGCTGCTCGAACATGTTCTACAAAGGACGAGATAACGTGTCGTGCCGGGGCGCTCACCATAAATACAAAAGCACAGACATTTCTACCTTCGTTGCTCACGTTGCCCTTTGCTGTAATCATTTTACAGCGATAGGCAGCTCTCCGATAGCGATAACAAACCGCTACTGTTAGGACAAAACTAGATGGTGTCATTTTTATCATTGAATTTCCGACTGAAAGTGCGTGATTACTTTTCGCATTTATTACTTGCGATCGAGATTCGTGCGTTGAATTAAGTGACGATCCTCTTCGTTAGTTCATAGAGTTTTAAAAATTTAGCGCTCGCGAATTCGATGCAAAAGAGAACGGGGAAACCAACAATGAAATCATTCATACATTCAAGAAATACTAGGGCTCTGGCAATCGAGTGTCGATGAATCAAACGGTATAATTGGTGTTTGCTCCATTGAGGAACTTTTTAATCTTGATTGTCAGAGCCTTTCTTTTTCCATACGTAAAGTATTTTCTTATTGCCTTTAAAAATACTTATCAACCCCTTCGTCGGGAGATATTTACCTGAGCCTATAGCGTTTCGATGCCACACGGCGTCAATGCCGACCAGGAGGTTAAACATCCTGGTATACGTGTACACAGCACACGCCAATTCAAAGTTAGCCATCGGATGGATAATGCTTGACTGCATATCAGAGCTGTTATTCTGTGCAATACCATTTGCTATAAAATTATCTCCGTTTGTCATTACACAGTGACTGGTTTGTCGAAAATTTAAAACTAAATGCATTTTCTTGATTTATTTGCCAGGCGCGATTTTTTTTCCTTTTTTTTAGAGGAAATATAAATTACTGAAGTGTAAGACCCAGACGATTCGCACGATTTTTATTGAAACGAAATTCTCAGGAAAGCTATTCGCTCTCGCCTTCGCATTCTCGCAGCGTGCAGACAGCTAGACACCGTGGCAGGGCTCCCTAGGGGACCTCCGGTTCACACACCCTCATTTTGTACCCTGTCTCGGTTCACTCTGTACGAACTATGGTACCTGAGTGTCTTCCATCCAACCCCCGCGGCTTCCTGTTTGTGGTTTGTTAGAAGAACGTAACAAATAAGGTAATCTTCCACACATATAGTCGGGTTGTTGAGGCCGGATGCCACGCTGACTCCCAAAGCAGGCTAGCTCGCGCTAGATGCTAGAATAGTTTTTCTGGTGTGGCTCTTCTCTCTGAAAGCAGAGAGAGAAACTTTTTCCTACGCGATGGCGTTATGGGAAATGGTCTTGGAGAAAAAGAGGTAGAGAAAGGAATGTTCGGGAAATCGTGAGAAATACAACGGACAGAATGAAAAAGGTAGAAAAGGTATAAGAAAACCATAGCATCGTACAGAAGGGTCGGACAAGTCGAGTTTACGCCTGGCTTCAGCCGCGATGGTAACCCCCCCCCCCCCTCTCCACCCTCGCCATCCTCACACTCGCTCCTTTTGTTTCCCTCACGTTCATATATGGTCGGCATTTCGTCGCACTCTTCTTCCGTAGGTATCGTGTAATAAGACGAGGATAGCGTTAAGAGAAATATACATTGCAAGCGTGAGAATATAGTTCACGAATCATGCAAGAGAGCCCGCGGGTAATACGTGGCTTGAAAGCCCGAAACTTCTTCAATGGAGACTCTATTGAGCTAGGTAGCTCGGCCCTATATTCTAGATTTCTTCATTACGGGATCGTGTACGATGTGTCGTGCTAAGCGTTCGGAATGTTTGCAAGGTTCACGCTCACTTGCCCTTCAACCCCAGAGTCAATGGTCAAGAGTTAGCCTCGTCTGAACTCACAGACATTTTTCTCGTGGTACGGAGGAAGTTTTTTTTTTTCTGGGAGGCTTCCGGTTTTTTTCATCATTATTATTCTTCGAGACAGGGTATCAGCGGTCGTTTCGACGGACATCGCTGAAATTTCGTGTCCGAAATATATTCATTTCTACATTTACAGAATTACAATGTGTCTTTCCAAAAATACGAGAACTCTTATATAATATCGTACCCATGCGTCATTTTAGAAAAAAAAAAAAAGAGTCGAATTGAAAATTATAGGGTTTGCCGACTTATTGAGTTGACGCGATATTTCTCGTTACGAACTGTTGTTCGTCAAGAAGTACTTCAGCACTGGAATTTAAAAAAATAGCCTCAACACTATAAGGATGAACGACTACCGCAGTGGCCATTTCGTAACAAACTACAGGTGGCAGGAAGGTGGCTGTCGGAATAAAGCTTCTGGTTTTTCCTATGCCACAGGTACCGTTAGGTGGTCGCAGAGGCACTAAAGGAAATTCTCTCGGTTCGTCGCACGCAAATTCTCTGCAGTACGCTTGTTTAGATTTGTTCTTGTTGCATCCTGCTGGATGTACACCTGTGCGTTTTATCAACCTGCGAGATATAATGGAATTGCAATACAACGTGCAATACTTTTCTGTTTTTACGATGTATTCATCTTTTATTGTTTTATTTGTAAAATTGGCTGTGGTAAATTCTACGAGCAAAGTAGAATAGTAGTAAAGTAGAAAACTCCTCGAATGAATTTCAGTTGAGGCTGTAGGTTAGAAATGTGCGACTTACCGTGCGTGGGTGCCGAGTAGCGTTGAGTACGTTTCAAAACGGGTTACAGGTGCTGGTGCATGGAGAACTTCCCCTCGGTTTCTCATGTACTACTAGCTCTCTCACAAACTATACGAATTCTTCAAAGCTTTTTCAATCTCTCTCAGTTCACCTCCTTCCACGTCGTTTCAAATCTAACGCGAACTTGGCTTCTTGAGATTCTTGCAACTTTATATACTATTCGTCGAGGGTGACGCTGGTACCGCACGTGTATAAATACATTTATATATATAATAGGCGACGCATTTCTGTAGAGTCTTTATTAAAGTTCTGTGTAATTGCAATTTTCGTTCGTGAAAGGCTCGAGTTTTGCCTAAGTAAGTACCTCAAATTACAAGACTTAAATATCCGTGAAATTATACGTTTAAATATATAATTCCCCACTGACGAATAAGCGTGGTTTTTTTTTCAATTGGGAAGAGCAATTGTAGATATTTTTGTAAACACTGCGCGGACGGTTGAACCAAACAGGCCAACCGCCTACCGATTCCGTGAAATTCGCAACGTTGCCGTGCTACCTATGCAACGTAGCACTACGAGCCACGTGATCAGACAATATAGTTAGATACAAGTTCCAGAGACGCTGAGGTAAACATGCGAAGCTTCAGTCTCGACATATCCGTTAATAAAATTATATTTTTCTACCATCCTGAAGAAGACACTGCAGGCGTTCAATCGACTTCTGTGTTGCCCCTATCCCTACACACTGTGAATTTTATGCGCGTATAGGTAATTTCAATTCAGTTAGACCCATCCTGCTCTCTTCCAACAAGAGTGAAACATTTTTTCTTTTTTTTTCATATACGTTCAACCCGGAAAGTATTTCTCTAAAGTTTTTTTTTTTTTTGAGTATTCGTCACAGAGCAGACAGTAAGTGAAAGTTATCAATAATTTTTAAAAAATATTGAAAATAAGATTTATATATTTTAATATTTAAACATGTTTTTTTCTTTATCTTGTTACATACTTTGTCACAGATGCTCAAAAAAATCTTTGAAAAATAATCTTGCCGTCTAACGTATACGAAAACAGGGGGAAAAACATTTGCTCGAATTGGAAGGAATTCGGGAGGAAAATTTTAGAACTGTGGGGTGGAATTCCCTGTGTACAGTATGGAAATAGGCTTGCGCGAGTAAAGAATCAATCTTTATTCCCGGAGTACTTTTCCTACTTATATACAGTAGAATAGATAGTAGTATATGTACAGTAGAAAGGGAAAGAGAAGTTTCGCTCTCGTGCCGGGAAACTCACACCCGTAATTATTCGTAACACACGGGAATTCAGACGCTGAACAAGTAGTAACTAGTCTGGATACGTGTACTTTGAATCCTTAAAATAACATCTCGTGCTACAGGGTATAACGGAGGACGGTACCCAAGTAATTACCGTTTAGGGACGTGTAAACTCCGCGTTCTTTAATAAAGGAAAATACTTGGAGCGTGAACGAGCCTCACTCTATATATTATCGTATCGCCTCACGTGTAATATTAATGTAAGTGAAAAACGGGCGAGTCTCCGGTGACTGTGACGATTCCCAAAGTGATACGATTGTTGTGCGCAGTGTCACCGGCGGAATTACCACCACTGGTATCTCTTAGTAATTATGTCGGCGCGTGTCGAGGCGTCGTTGCGTTGTATCACCCATGGGAAGCTGTTAGCAAGATTTCCGGTGTATGCGACCAGAGTCAGTAGTGGTCAAATGCAATGTGGATAAATGGCGAAGGGACTGAGTATTCCCAATTCAAGAATTTTTACTTCAGCGCACGTAAAGTTAGAATTAGATGTAAAGATCGATTGTTTATTCACATTACTAACATTTTAATATCACTAAGATTTAGATGAGCTCACCGGAGCTTACTATGGTTATAGAAGGAAATAATAAATTATATATCAGGGGTACAAATTGAAAATGCGGGTTTGATAACAGATGGCGTTACTAACGCTATACGCATCAGGCAGTACTGTGACTATGTTCATGTCAAAGCTACGTCTTATAGCTTTAATTTTCAGTATGTGTCAATTTGTCGCAGTGTAAATTCATAGTTTTTTTGAGCTCTCAATATGTCGAGTTTCGTGCCAACAAAACAGCATTTGCGGGAAGTTTTAATTTACTTCTTTAATTTGAAGAAAAGTGCTGCTGAAGCACATCGATTGGTCTCCGAGGCTTATCCGAGTCATGTTCCATCGGTTTCAACGTGCGAGAGATGGTTTGTGCGGTTTAGAAGTGGTGATTTTGACGTTGAGGACAAAGAGCGGCCGGGCCAAGTGAAAAAGTTTGAGAATGCTGAATTGGAGGCAATACTCAATGAAGACTCGTGTCAAACTCAACAAGAGCTCGCAGATTCATTGGGAGTGACACAACAAGCCATTTCCCATCGTATAAAAGCCCTCGGAATGATCCAAAAGCAAGGACATTGGGTGCCGTATGAGCTGAAGCCGAGAGACGTCGAGCGCCGTTTTTTTGCATGCGAACTGCTGCTCGAACGGCAAAAACGGAAGGGTTTTTTGCATCGCATTGTCACTGGTGATGAAAAGTGGATCCATTACGATAACCCGAAGCGCAAAAAATCATATGGTTACCCCGGCCATGCATCATCATCGACGGCCAAACCAAATATTCACGGCGCCAAGCTCATGCTCTGTATTTGGTGGGACCAGCTGGGTGTGGTGTATTATGAGCTATTGAAATCGAACGAAACCATCACAGGAGCACTATACCGAACTCAATTGATGCGTTTGAGCCGCGCACTCAAAGAAAAACGGCCACAATACGAGCAAAGACACGACAAAGTAATTTTGCAACATGACAACGCTCGGCCACATGTTGCAGCGCCGGTCAAAACATACCTACAAACGCTGAAATGGGAAGTCTTACCCCACCCGCCGTATAGCCCAGATATTGCTCCTTCCGATTACCACCTTTTCCGATCGATGACACATGGCCTAGCTGACCAGCGCTTCCATTCTTACGAAGAAGCCCAAAAATGGGTCGATGACTGGATAGCAGCCAAGCCGGCCGAATTTTTTCGCGACGGTATCCGTAAATTGCCAGAAAGATGGGAAAAAGTTGTGGCTAGCGATGGACAATACTTTGAATAATTCATTTGTTACCATTTTTTCAGAATAAACGTTCAAAAATAGAAAAAAATCCCGCATTTTCAATTTGTACTCCTGATATTATAATTTCACATAAGATTTTTTATGTAGTAATTTAAAAGTTCCAATAGAAACCAGGCGGGAAAAAGTTTATTTCCAAGATCCACGTAGAACCACACAAGATAATTTAATTTTCGAAGGAGCTCATATACAAGTACTTTTGTATATTTTTATGCGGAAAAATGTTATCGATACAACGATTCTTTCGTCCTTCCGTAGGGCGGAATTTTCTGAGCGAGGATGAAGAGGCGCTATGCGATCATCATCCGTACTGAATATACCCGATATACCTCTCTGGTTGCAAAGCATCTCCCGTTACTACCAATAATTATACTAGACGGGTGACAACTGAGCTTTATTTGTGCGATTCTTGCATACAACGCAGAAGTTACAAGATGTTTAGCATTTGTTCGGAGTACGTTTTGTTGTACCTTTTTACGGATATACCGAATTCAAAAGTAAAAAATAATAAAACATCTCTTGTCGCATTTACATACGAAAATTAATATACCACACTGCTGTGCACGTTACAGCGTAGCAATGGGATTACGGTAATTTGTAAACTGATAAAGACGATTTAAAATATATATTCTCAGTGATTCTCTATAGCAGATAGCGATAAAAGTGCTATCTCTTTTGCACCCATACATGGTTCACGTCATCATAAACTATTTTGTTGTATACAAATCTCAATAAATCCCGTATATAATTAGTTCTCATACTATTATATATAGAAAATATCTAACAACAGACACTCTTAAGTTATATACAATAAGAAAGTACTTTAATTCGTATACATTTTAAATAAATATAGCCAAGAAGGATTTTGTTTTACTCGTAAGTAGTAGATACAGCTGGAATCAAGGGGAATCAGGACGATATCTATGTTATTGTTATTTGCGGTTTGTAGGTATGAGCCTCACAATTGACGCAATGCCCCCATGGAAATAAAATATACTCGAGATACAGGATATATAATTATATATATATAACGGCAAAAAGTTCTATATCCTTTATACATCTGTCATATCTCCTCTTGATAAATCCTTAAAGACATACCAGATCTCAGATGTATATTGTAAATTTTGTTGCTAAAAGTATCTTGTATATATCTTACGATATACTTGTTATCCGCGTGTGTAACCCTTTCACAAAATTAGTCGAACACCGAACATAGAATTGAGGGCTTTGCTAAGCTTTGAATTAGTTTCGACAATAGGAATTCCAAGTTAAAGAGCCATGTTTAGATTTTGTAGGGGATTCCACAGTCGAGATTTCAAATTAACGCTTTATTACAAACATTGTGCGTTATACACTAAAAAATTTTAACAACCTTAAAATGAGGCAAACCGTTAGCGAATTTGGCGAAAAATGCAGCAAACCGAGAGTCGTAGCCACCCGGATCGTGTGCAAAGTTTCAGAAAGATTCAGTAACCCTTTCTCGAGATACAGCTATTTCAATTTTGCAAGCTCGTCATACACCTACACACACGCGCGCGCGCGGACTCTGCCACGGACAATTTTTCGAAATATGATTTCTTGACGTTTTTTGCAATATTTTAAGTACCCTTGCATCACCTCCGAGACATCTTGTTCCATGAAGAAGCAAAAAATCTAAACTGTTTGCTCGTGTTTGTATGAATTTTTTACCAATTGCAGAAGCGTCTAGTTGTGTTACGCATCCTCTAATAAATTTATGTTTTTACATTCTGCGCATATTCACAAAAGAATTGGTTGTTCAAATATTTCCAAATAAATCACAATTGTGGATAAAACATATTCTTCAAATATTTATAGTAAAGTTTAAAAATAATCCTAATGTATCAAACGTTATTCCATAGCTCGAACAGTTTCAAAGAAAATCAAAATGACAGCCGCTTTAACAAACTGCCTGATTCACATCAAGACTAGATTATGTGCCAATCTGTAGAATACATTTTAACAACTTATTAAAAGTACGAGAAAAACAAGTGGAAATGAACATTTTTATCTAAATTTCTTGGTTGGTTTAATTTAATGGAGACGACCTTATAAGTTCCAACAAAAATCCAATGATTATTTTTCTTTACTGGGCCTTTAATAGAGTTGAGGCAAACGAGAAAGAGTATGTAAGCTCCGCAACTAAATTTCTGCACGCGATATCTCACCATGCTAGTATATTTTTCGAGAACAGGATCTATATTCTTGACTCCGCGTCTCTCAGTGTACGAACGCTATCCCCAGTATTATGGTTTTACGCGAGACCCCTCGAGTATATAGGGTGTCCTGCGGGATATTACTTGCTCGAGAGCGAGTAAGAGCATTGTAAAAAAAAACCGACGGGAAGAGAAGAGAGATCAAGAGGGATGACGGAGGGGAGGGAGAAGGTCAAAGCTCGCGAGCACGAGCGAGCCGATGGGTAGAGGAAAGTGAGTGAAAATGAGTGAACGAGAACCGTGAGTACGGAGCGGTAGGGTAGATGAGATCGTGTGAGGGGAAAAGTCGAAAGGTACGAAGAAAGCCGAAGAGTTTAAGGGTATTTCGAGGTAGCGGAGGTAGTCGAGTGGCTGCTGTGCCGCTATCGATTCTTCTTCTTTTTCCTTCTTTTCATTTTATTTTTATATTTCTTATTAGAGCGAATGAAGCATCGTGCCTACTGTATAACCGACTATTATACCGCTATATATATTGTACCCGAGACCGTCGTTGCCCCTAATGGGGAAGTACCCACGCCGCCTGTCGGTTGGTGCTATACTTTCAGCTTTTTTTTTCCTGCAGATGACTCGATACGTTGAATAAAGTCGTGGAGATGAAATATAGAATCGAGATGGCAATCGAGAGGGGAAAATGGAATTCCGTGAAGTTATTTACAGTAGAAATAATGGAAGTAGGCAATTACCCCACTATAGATTTCAGTCTGTGTACGCGAGATATCGTCGACAGCTGCTGATAACCGATTTTGTTACAATATTAACAAAGAGCAGTGGAGATGAGCGGATCAGAATTGCAATTGAAAACTTTTGCGAACTCTTAGAGTTCCCGATCTCTCTTTCTAGACATTATACGAAACGAGGACTCACCCACGAGCTATCGACTTGATCGTCCCACCAGCAAGAATCACGTGCCTGGAAAATTTTATTTCTAAGATGGACCGTAGGAAAGTGGCTCTCGCCAACAGACTTCAGATTTCATTATTTCCATGGAGGGCACAAAATCGTGTTGGTGTAAAGATGGGTGTTCGTGTGTATACTTATATATATATACTTGATGGATGCTTTGCACGAGACTACTTCTAAGAGTACGGATGATATTAGTGTGCCTAAGCAGCCTGTGTAGGCACCTAATTTATCATATCGAGAGCGCCGAGGGTCAGCTGAACATAGATTAATATAGAATTAATCAAATATCAACCAGCTATGTCCGATAATTGAATATAGAACTGGTATCGAACTCGATACGTAGCAGAGAAGTCTTCTTCTTATTCCTTTTATAGAAACAATGTTACTCAGGTTGAAACAAGTAAAAATTGACAGATGCCGAAATCACGACAATGGACTTTCTCTGAAAAGTCATATTTACAACTTACCTGAACAAGTTCGTTATACGTTTTAAGAAGCAAAATAAAAGGGTATCCGTATACGAAAAGATGAAGGTAGAGCAAAACGCCATGCCGAGTAACCATATTTGTTGTAAACTTTTGAACCGCACTTTTAATAGCACTGTCATTTACGAAGATTAAAAGTATGTTGCCACTTTCCCGAGCTGCCCAATGGTTAAGACCAGAAGGTTATCATTATCGGTCTCCATCTAAAAAGTCAACGAGAATCGGCCATCTCACCATCTCATACGGCTACCTCCCTCAAAGTTGACCTAAGCTTAAGACGAGGCGAAATATGTATGGGTGCGAGAGGTATAGATTTAAATGGCGCTTTATGGCAGAGTGAAAAAAAAACAGCTCATGTGTTTAAGTGTTGAGGTTTCACTTTTTACTTTGAGATCATGTGCTGTCCCTCGGTCAGTAACAAAAATTGTGATGCAAAATTCTTCGCCACGATTTATCTTTTGGATAAGATAGAAGAACGACCATCCGCATCTTACAATTATACAGTTTAACGATCTTTTATTTTATCTGAAAGATCAATCGTAGTCGCGTATTCCCGATGGAAATATTCTGCCATTCCGCTCTCACGTATAATGAGTATCTGAGAAAGACAGAAAACGTTCACCGTATCGTCTTAATTTATAGAAGAGCAGATATGTCATCAAAACTCAAAGACCATCAACTGTCGAAGAGTCACCCGAAGAAAGGAAGGTCCTACGGTTTACCAATGATTCGTCAAAGTCTAAGAGCATGCCAATCGTTTGACTTCTTGTTGATCAACCATTGATCAACCGTACAAATTTTTACTCTCGACGGGAGATGCGTTTCCCTGGCATGGCGCGACTATGCCAGTTTTAATACGTGCGATGTTCTCCGAATCGGCTAAAGATATCTTAACAGAACTGGGAACACTGGGATTCTGTGCATGGTAACCTCCATTTTTGTTCTAGATCGTATATATCAGGTGAGATTTCAAAAATATAAAAGCGTTTAAAAAAAAATGTATGAGAAGCACGGATATATATATGGAAATGCCACAAGATAGCCGTCATTCTTACTATAATCGTTGATTCGTACCTAATTTCAGAACGCTCACGGTGGAGTGAGCGAAGAAGCAAGTGGGCCATTTACAATTAGTCAATATTTGTATATATATTGTATTCAACAACATATACATTTGACTAAGTTTGTTGCGCATCAGAGACGTTGTTAACAACTAGAAATTAATAAAACGCCACGCAATTTTCAAATCGCCTTTGTTGATTTAATTATAAATACGCGACTGCAAAAATGATTAAGCGATAAAATAAAATGGAGTTATTCAAAATTATTTAGTTGTTTTAGCTTAAAAAAATATAGTAATTCCAAAAATATATATTAATTATAAAAATGCTGTAGAAAGTCATATTGATCTAGCTTTAAAAAGTATGAAATAAAAAAACTTAAACATTTTTTTAACTCCCGACTGCAAATGACTATAAAAAACAGGACTTCAGCTTTAAACATTTTTCATATGAAAATAAATCTAAAAAGGATACAATAACTTCCGATGTCATTTTAGTTAACTTCATATTTAAATTCGAATAATTAATTTACCGCTGTCACTACAGTCGGGAGACGTCTCCTGCACATTGCAACTGTCTTTTACATATCAAGAAACATGTTGGCATCTGGACTCTGATTTTTTTTTTAAATTATATACGATATGGATGTTTTCTAACGCAAAAGAATACGTCTTCTGACTGTAGTGACAGCGATAAATTAATTATTTCAATTTAAATATAAAGTTAACTAAAATGACATCAGAAGTTATATTATCCTCTTTAGATTTATTTTCATATGCAAACTTTATAAAGCTAAAGTCCTGTTTATTATAGTTTTTTGCATTCGGGAGTTAACATTTTTTTTTATATTCGCGTATGCAATTGTAGTTATGACATGTACCACATCTGAATTTATGAATCGTTCGGGTGTTCCATTTTTACTTAACCAAATACCCAAAGACATGATTTACAATGCAATAAGTATGCACGTCAGTAGTTACACAAATGTAACATCGCGTGGCCTCTGAATTTAGACAATTCATCTGAATTTTGTTCTCAGTCTACAAGAGTTTAAAGCTTCGCGAAAGCACATATTCGAAGCGACCGAAAAGGCAGAAATGTGCTCCTCATTTTATCTAACCCGTTTATATCGTTTTATACAATCAGTTTTTCCGAGTGAATTTTTCGTGATCGTTGAAGCAGTCGAGAGACGGTGGTATTCGCACGACGATAGAAAATCAACTGGCATACGAAGACGATCCACGGAAAATTTACTGCAAAACGTACGTAACTTGATATTGAAATTTATAAATACACAGATTGCCGTAGTTCGCTAAATTTTACGAGGGAAATTTTTGTCAAACTGTATGAATATGCTTCAATGAGAAAATCTATGGAAGAATAAAATAATAAAACATCGAAGAGCTTTCATAAAATATATAATATTGTTTTTGTGTTTTTTTTTTTACATAATTAGGTGAAATATGGTGTGTTCCAACTATCAATCAATTTATCAATTAGGAAAATTGGAACATTTCGGAGATCGATTTTGGGGGAAACATTGTCCATCGTTAAAGTCCATACACGTAAATACAGGATGGTGAGTAATGAAAAGAACACGAGTAACGGACAAAGGGAGAGACAAAGGTCAATTCTCGCAGATCCATCCACAGTGTACGGATGGAAAAATAAGCGAATCTATAAAAATACAATTATCTCGAGGCAAGTGCTAAGGTTCGCACGCAAACTATTGCTGCGAGGGTGCGACGTTAATGAATTTCGAAGCGCGCGT
Source organism: Cylloceria caligata (assembly GCA_963942595.1). Classification (NCBI taxonomy): domain Eukaryota; kingdom Metazoa; phylum Arthropoda; class Insecta; order Hymenoptera; family Ichneumonidae; genus Cylloceria; species Cylloceria caligata. Next base: position 4,025,372 of record OZ012705.1, on the reverse strand, counting down.
ATACCTCTCTCTTTCTCTCCCATATTCCGGGATTATTTTGTCTCTTTCTACTGCCACAGCACAACCATAGCGAAAAACGTCAGCAGCAACAGCGCTCCTTCATCCTTCTTCGCCGTGGTTGGACTCTCTTCGTTGTTCGTTCTCTCTCAATCTCTCAACCAGTCGTCATCAGTTCGTGGAGTTCTTACACTTTCTCTCCCCTCTCTCTCTCTCTCTTTTTCTCGCTCTCGCTCTCTCTCATTACGTGAGAAGCTTTAAGAATTTTTGTGAACCATAATTCACAGAACTCGACTACTGGAAGCGGAAGGTCGTGAGTGGCGAAAGGTATGAGCCGAGGGCAGCATCGGAAACGGAGGACCAAGAGGACAAAGGGAAGGAGAGTGAACGCTCGCACTACGCCATTAGAATTTTCAATCTACGCGGTAAGCGAGAGAACGTCTTGCTCCGTGGGCGAGCTTACGATAATAATCCCGCGGTTATTCCACGTAAAATATACTCACGGGAGATGGACGTTAAATTATGTCTACGCCAGACTGATTTTTATAACGATTTGGCAGCATGAAAAAAAATATATATCCACGTCAAAGGATAATTCTCGAAGCTCGTATATGTGAATTTTGGCCAAATACGGATGTACACTGTTATCCAATTACGCAAAACATACAATCAGAAGAGCAGTGGCATCGGATAACAGCAAAGGCTTCACAGGAGAGTACGCTAATATACTATATTTACCGTCAGAAAGCTCAACCCCGTGCAATAAGCTTCAAAATGAATATTATCTCGCCGAAGGCCTTACAAACCAGAGTGTACCGAGTATATGTATCGTTTTGTGATCATATTGGATTATTGACAGTAGCACAAGGAAAAAATATCTCGATGTAAAAGTTTGCGTAACTTTGATGACTTTTTTTCTTCTGTAACGCAACTAAAATTATCGTATACCAATTGCACACACACACACACGCGCGCCCTTCGCAGAACCGCGTAATATTTTGTTTCGATGGGCAATGCTCTTTTGTGAGGGTAAATCAATTTGTTGCGGTAGAAAAAAAAATCAGAGAAATTGATCATGACTCTGCGAGAGCGTAAATCGACGTGGTAAGTTTTACATCATCCAGATACGTGGTAGGTAACCTATTGGGCTGTCGATGCTCGTGTTTCAGGTCACTGACATATTCTCTGGGCAATTATACGATTGTATGAACGCAACAGATATACGAATCGATTGAAGCGCAAAATGTTATCCATATTGCCATTGACGTATGTCGATAGCACACTAGTGAAAACTAAACATCACGTACGTGAGAGACGCATACGCGAGTAAATTATTCCATTCGAAGGATAACCGACCACAGCGAAAGTTCAGTTAGCGAATATTTACTGTAGCCCTGTTCGCACTAAATTGACTCGTTTCATACGAGATGACTCAAGGCTACTTTTCTACCGTGTTTAATTTCATCCACAATAGTCATCGTAACGTCATTGCACTTTGTCGATCGATTGTGGAACAAAGTTCGATCGTTTCATTAATTTGCCACTGTATTCACTACGATGACGTATTCAATTTTTTTTTATCATACATGTGGAGTTGTGAACGAATAAAGCGCAACACAGTGCAAGTGAAAAGTGTGAAATTTCCCAGAATCAACGGACAGGTGGACGGTAGAAGCTGGGAGGTAAATACATTGTATAGCCAGAGAGTGCTACACTGTTTAGAGAGCAAACACGTGAGAACGACAACCACGACGATGCCGTGTAGGAACGAGACGGGAGATATTATTTATTTCTGCGCGACGGAAGGTCTGGGCCATAACCCTCGTGTAACTTTCCGCTGCATTGTGTACACGCGAATGACCCCGGAATTCTGCATTCTCAACTGGCAGTGTCTGAAAAAAAAAGGATAAGGCACGCGACGGTACAACCCGACCAATGCGGAATCTGTAGAAAAGAGTGAAAGGAGGAAGGGAGAGTTCTTCACCCAGGATGAAAGATAAATAGTATGAATACTTAACCAACGTATCGTCGGTATGTCGGTGGGGTCGTAGCTTTGCGAATAGTCAACAGCGGCAGCTAGCAGCCACACAATAGGGTGTAGAGGAATGTGTTCGTCGTCAAAGATGATGAGGATGAAGATAAGAAGGGTTGCCGCACCATGACAAAGAGAAGACTAAAGTATTATTATAAAGGCGACGATAATTGATGTCTCGCGAAATGTTTTTGTATACGACGAAAAAGTCTTCGTTGCTTCAACCATTTGCATAGTCAAAGACGAGTAATTTCGTTGAACCAACAAATTAATCGGTTGTGCCAACAAATTCATTGGTCGCCAATTAATGAATTGTTACTTTCATTTACTATTCATTCTTAAATGGGTAAAAGCGTGAATTTCATTAATTTTCACTGTACCGTTTAACTTTGAATCACTATTAATTTTATGTTAATTGTCGCAAAAATCTTAAGTAATTTAAAGAGCCACTTCATTTATACTACAAATATTAAGGCTGTTCCGGAGTCGATATGTATTGTAATTTTTTTTAAATGGTAGCTGCTTTAAAACGTTGCGACTTCAATAACCGTGGGAAAAAGGGATGTAAATTTGAAATTTTTACATTGCTTCCTCGTGACTCTCGCTAACCCACAGGTTCTTCTCTACGGAGAATGGTTATCTCAATTCTAGCTTCCTCATAGATGAAATGGTATCGAAATTTACAATAAAATTAAAAATGTAATAAAATTATTAAATCTTTCTTTTTCTATCTTCTTCGAGTGCAATTATCCTGAAGTTGTGTATATTATTTTTAACAACAAACTAAGCCAATATTTTTACACTTTCTCTAATGCCATTCGATAACTCAGACGGTTACGGAACATCGAGATTTTTATAGAATCTTTGACCAACTAATGGAGAGGATAACGATAAAACCGCATACAAGTATACTTTGTCAAATATCATAATTTTGTATAATAATAAAAATATTATCGATGGTAAGAATCTAAGTTTCGATACAATTTATCATATTTCGAGTAGTCTTTATTTTTTAAAGATTTAATAAAAAATCTAATATTGTTGATAATCTGTAAAAATTACTTATGAACGCCGTATATTTTTTAAGATATCCATAATTATCTGTGACACTAGAACTCTCATGATATTCGTCGGGTAATTTTGTGCGTCGAGTAACGATTTCTGTTTGTGTAGAACTACGTCTATAATTTACTAAATCCCTATCTAGGATTGAGAACAATGAGAACATTGAAAGGGAAGACTTTAGACGTTCTATATCTAAATATATTTCAAAAGTCTTTTGCATGCACACGTAATTGACGTTATCTTTATTAAAAATAGATCCTCCGTATCGTGCAGTTGAGGTGCGCTCGACGATAGCCCATAGTGCGTTACGTTATGAACGATAGTGGAAAAAGTCAAGAACCTAAAAGCTTTTACAGCGAAAGTGAACGATGCGCGGAACCCGGTGGTAAAAAAACTCGTGTAATGAATCAACTTCATGTCCGGTCTTCAATGAATTATATTTCAGGACTATATATATATAATTATATGTATATGCACACACACACACACACACACACACACACACACACACACACACACACACACACACACACACACACACACACACACACACACACACACACACACACACACACACACACACACACACACACACACACACACACACACACACACATGAGCCATAAGAAAATCTAGTGTGGGTATTGCATATATACTCGTATATCGCAACACCATGAATACAATTATTATCCTAAAATCAGGATTCATCAGTTTATTTTATCAGGAAAATCAGTTTATCCTATGGCATCTTAAAGTATTATTAATCTTTGTCCGTCGTGTAGAAAATTGTAGAACCAAAAGAAGACACAAGAAAAACTATGAACATATATGTACATGCCTGGCTAGATTTGCTTAAATTTTATTTTCGTTTTACTTTTTTCTGTACGAAAAAAAACGAAATACTAAAAATTCAGTAGGCCACAGGAGAAATCTCTGATATTTGGTTCATAATTATGTAAATTCCAGTAAAGCATGCGTGGCATGCAGTGCAAGTGGATATTTTCCGCTTTTAACCGTAATGCTTAATTTCCAACATCATTAAAAATTAAAAACGTTCAAAAATTACTCTGCGTACCATTGAAACTGAAAAGTTATTAAAATAGACATTTTACAAAATGATAAAATTGCTGGCCCGTGTGCACTTATTAATGGGCTCTATTCTGGATAATATATTGCGACAAAAATGTGTCAGGATATCTTGAATGAACTGTGATGATTTAAAATACTCCGAGCGATCAATCGTAGCATGTAAATACTGTATTACTCGATATTCTCCATTACTCGACTCATATGTTACAGGAAATTAAGGGAAACACACTAAAGAAGGATCGATTTTTTTTTCGTTTGGTATTAACGCATGGAAAAATAAATTATCTGAATCGACAACCTAACGACATAAAAAATTGTTATAAAAATTATGCGCATCGGCAGTTTATTGTTTAACGAGTAATTGTTTGTTGTTGTTATTGTTGTTACCCTTTAGCTTTATGAATCTTTTAAGGTTATCGGTTCGAGAAACACATATTAAAATGACTTCGTTCTTATATGGTTTTACTCTTAATAGAATAATAAAACTTAATACTCTGAAAATAAAAGTACTAAAGTGTATCTAAGAATCAACAAAGTAAGTGTATTATTGAGAATTCTACCATTTAACAAAGTATAGCCATAGGCCATAATGGTTTTTAATGTTGAATGCAAAAGCTGTAAATATATAGAAAGTACAGGCAAATTATATTTGTATACACTCTGAGTAACTTTCGAAAAAACACTAATACTATAAAATATTAGGGGTGACTACTAATGGTACAGTCTACCCCACAACCAGTGCATCTTCTCTAGTGCTCGAAGATTATGAGGTTTGCTCCGTAATTTCAGTCACTTTTTTCGGACGCTCTTAGATATTGCTCACAATTTGTCACATGTATTCCACTTTTTCTGGGTTACAATGTATGTATTGAAAAATAAACATATTTACTCAACTATATTTAACTCAATAGGTCCCATTTTTAGAATAAAAGATGAAATTTAGTTTTTTCAGGCATCGAATGTGAGTGAGCATCGTACATTTGAGCAGTGAAAAAAAATATATATTTGACATATTCGATGATGTAACTTTTTTATTTTACCCCTGCGAAACACAATGTCCTTTACTCGAATATAACATTATGGAAATTAAATGAATCAATCGTAAATCTGCTTTTCTTCGCGTAGATGTAGGAAATGCGTTAACGGGAGGTAATACCTGTATAAACACTGTACAGCAATTCTACCGGTGATAGATACAGATATGAGCGAACTCTACGAGAACGGTGGTCAGTCGGCAGATTAATCCCTTAAGACTCCGGTAGAATCCTCTTTTACTTTTCACTTCTTTGGCCTTTACACAAGAGAATTATATCGATTATCTCTGGTCGGCTAAATACTCCCAACCTCTGCGACGTGAGGGAGGTGAAAGCGGAAATGGTAAAGTAAATCTCGTTCGCGCCTCCCGACTCCCGACCGGATTTACTTTTGAAGCCGATAGAAAGCCATCCCGCTAAAAGTCGAATGCGCCACTACCACTGGGAGAGACCACCCAAGTTTTTCATCTCTCGAACTGTACAGCAAGTAGGCGAGAGGCCGCAAATAAAAGACTAACTTTTCCTCCCCCTTTTCAGCCTTCTTCTTATCCCTCTCCCATCTCTTTTGAAGCACGTGGTTTACCCTCGCCGCCCTGTTTCTATCTTCAATGTGAGTGACCTATTTTATCCAGGGGCAGCTAGCATCGAACTAACGCAGAGTGGACACAAGAAAATCTTTAAAGTTCATACTTGTCTCGAGGACTGAAAAGCTACATGACACACGTGGATAGTCTCTTACGTAGATGCTACGTGAAAACTAGAAGTTGTCGAAAAGTTTTTTCGTAGATATTCCCGAGGGCGGTGCCAAGCCTAAAGCAATGGAAACGGATGGTTCTTCATTGACTCGCATTGAATTGTCATTAGCAAAATACTACTCGGTTTTTGATTTATTACGAAATAATACGAAATTTCCATTAAAAATTGTACACAACCAACTAAAAATTTCATATCGACCTTTTACTTCTATGCTACGTACAATCTACGAAATCCCGGAAGATCTTAATCAGTGTGGAGTTGTCATTTCGTCGAATGCATTTTGGATTCCCTGTTTCGAGTAATCGTACTTGTTTAATCATATAGGATTCTCTTGTTCACACTTAGTTTTGAACAGACGACTGAAGCTTATTCTTGAATCCCTTCACAACGGTATAAGCCATGGAATGTACGTAGGTGAGTCAAAGTAAATTGCGATACGGTGCTGTACATGATATGTCTGTGCGACATCGACGCTACTCTCATTATCCTCTGTGTCTCTAAATTCCGCAGCTTGCAATCCACCTAGATCCGGATAATTTATACATTACATACATTGCCCGCGGTATCGTGCTCGTCATGGCTATGAGAAATATTTCAAATATCATAGAAATATTCAGAAGATATTATATAAATAATTCCAAAATATGTAAAAATATATTAACAATATTATTGAAATCTTCGTATTTAAGCGTGAAATATCAAATATGTAATATTTTAACAAGTTTTCGATTAATATCGGTATGATATAGTCAAAATCTTATAAAAGCCCCTCAGTCAGTTTTAAATTTAAGGGAAGACAGGATCAAAGTGACAATTAATGCATCAGCCTATCGATATTAGTTGTACGATTTTGTAAGCTACTGAGGAATGAAAACAAAGATCTTGTTGATAGAATTTATTAGTTACTTTGGTTAAAAATGCGATTTCCCTTTACAGTTATTTTTTAAATATAATTTTGTAGATAACTGAACTAAATTTAAACGTTAATCAATGGTACGAAACTTTTCGAAGTATTATTTGAATAGAGAAAAACACAACCGTTCATCGGAATGATTCTAAAATATTTGTAACTGAAGTTTTGTCATTTTCAATAATATTTTACAAGATCGAAATTTTAACTATGCGATCAAATGTTTTGCAATATTGAAATGAAAATAATAATCAGGACGGTTCACGTGCAATTGTTAAATAGATATTGCGCATACTTGGCGCACACTGAACACGAGACCATCGTGCTCGTATCTTAAAAGAAATCATACGCATAACCACAGTATTAGATACGATTGTACGACAAACATACAAAACTCAGTTATATTTCGTCATGAAGCTCTTCTATAATAATATTCGACCCTCATCGAACCGATTCCCTTCTGAGTATCGAAAAGAAGAAAGCTCCGAAGCGAGATTCAAGACTCGTCGTAGAATGATATAAAAGCCATTCGAAGAAGAAAGAAAAACGAGAAAGTTTCTATATACGATCCGTATAGAAACTTTTATCGTCTCAAGACCCGAACGAAAGTGCTACGTGGATAAGATAAACACTGCGGGCCATAGCGATTTGTATGTCTTTCGATAAAACGGGATGGCAAATTCAAGAATTTTGTAGGGACAAGATATTAAAAAAGCTGGAATTCTTGTAAATTCTACTGCAATGTTCTATTTTACACAAAATGAGGCAGCTATTCGAGCTTTGCCCTTAGAGACCACCGGGTGTCCTCACCCGTTTGTGTTGTACCGAACCGTGTGTGTATCGCTTGCGCACATACAGTGTTTCCACCATGCTCCGCTAGTCCTGGCAACATATTGCCTCGTCTAACGTAACAAACAGGTTGCGAAGCCCAGGTTGTCGCGTCTCGTGTAATGCACTGAGTGCGGGATGGACGGGAGTGCCGTAAGCGAGAAAAGCGATGTGCGAATGCTCACCACTACTACGGGGATGCAGAGGCACACACGTCGCGCGTCGACAAAAAATTATCACTCAAGTGGACCATCCCATATACCTTTACCCGACAGCCGGAGAGCTTTCCAACGAACAAACGCTGGACTTGCATCCGACAGTCCTCCGTTACGACACTATACACGTTTAGCGTAGCGAGTGTCAGTCGTTGTAGTGCTGTACCTCGAGACTGCCGTATCACCGCGTTGGAAGGTCTATTTTTTTCTACGGTACGGGTGAAGGGAACAAACGGAATAACGCAGCGAGACCGGAGTCGTCCAGCATTCGTGTGAAAATCGAAAGAGAGAATCGAGTATAGTGGAATCGAAGAGGCAATTTTCAGTAGCTAACGGCGGATGCTGAGAAACGCAGTTACCTGCCTGGGAATCGAGCTGACCCTTTAATCACTGATTCGCCCACCAGGATCAATCTTCGTATACGAAACTAATCTGGGTTATCTCGGCTCATTGCAGCAGCACCGGTAGCGGCGGTATAGCTGGACTAAAACTCCGGTCACTTTTTGTGCCGTTCCTGCGCGAAGATCCCTAGCACCGAAACCATGGCGGAAAATTCTTTCTGGTCGTTCTCGTCCCACGGCGTACCTCGTACAATGATCCACTCTAAAAAACCATCGAACAAGGAAGGGTGCCCGAGGAGCAAGAAAACTAGAGAGCCCAAGTAAGGGAAGTGGCTTCAGATAAAAAAAAACATTCTGTGAAAGGGTCGTCGACGAGGATAGGCCCGGCGTTTCCCGTCGTCGAAGTATCGCTAAAATGAAATTAAACTTGTGGAAGAGGGAGATTGGAGGAAGGCACTAAAAAAAAGGCTATCCGGGTCCCCCTTCGCTAATCTATGTAAGGCAACGCAGGACTCTGACAAAAAAAAATAATAATTAACGATGGACTCCCCCTTGTCTTTGGTCCTCGTGAATTCGATAAACCCCGAGAGAGATCCGAGTGACGCATTACTCGATACCTATATACCATCTCTTTCTACACGCTTCTGAGAACATTCTCCGTGTAGAAGCTTTCAAAAAAGTCTCTGCGTCACGGGATGAAGAACTCTCTGACGGGGTGAAAGTCCAAGGGGGCGTCGAGCGGCGCCACATTGGGATGGATCGTATATAGCGGGATGTTGAAATAGAGTTTCGGCTATGGAATCCAACACGTTCGTATTATACACTGTACTACATACAGTACGAGTGTATAGTATAGAAAGGGGCGCATTCGCCCCTCGCCCATCCAACCGTCTCTCGAGCGGGCACGCGATTCACGACTTCCTACGCGGAAGTACATATTTCTTCGCAGCCGTACAGGGGAGCGAGCCGGTGCGTTATATCCCGAACCTTGGAAAACTGAGAGAACAGCATCCTCGCGACAGCGGAAAAGGGACAGCGGCCCTCTTTGTTATGCTCAGCACCCGTGTTGTGTGTCGACTACGTATACATGGTCTACGTGTATCTGCAATTGAGTACAACTTTCGAGGGAAGTACACTTACAGCATGGTCACCTCTATGCAGGTACACAGAGCTTCGGGCGACGAATGTGTTCCACACAAAAAGACCACATATGTAATGGCACGACGTGAATATCTAACAATAGCCTTGCGGGTAGAAAAATTCAAGTATCTCTGCACTCGCGCAGATAGAACGTTACTCTCGTGTGTCGTACAGCCGGACGATACAGCGGATACACGGGATCGTGTGACCGATAAAAGATTGCTGAAATAACATATCGATATATGCCGCCTCGAGTAGCGCTATGGTTGACTATAGTTCTGTACATGTGGCATATATATCTGTGGATAAGGACGAGAAAATATTTGACCGTAGGATCGTCGCGGTCTATGTCGAAGACAGACTCGGAAAAATTCTAACGAAAGGGGAAGAACGGGAAAAGGAATGCTGGAGAGGGGTTCACTGGATATGTACTGGCGAGGACAGGCCAGGGGGTGGTTTCGCGTGAGAGGGTCGCCTGCTGTGGAGATGCTCATACCAGCCGAGGAGAGTCGGAAGATTTCAGCCCGTCGGAGTACCAAGTTCCGAAGAAGAGTGGCTTTTTCCGCGAGATGCGGGTAATATTTTAGCGTTCTCCGACTCCCTTCTTCTTTCCCTCTCGTACTCTACCTTCTTCTCGTCCTTATAGTTACCACAGCGGAGACACGGCGAAACTTTTCGTCGTCTCTCTTCTTCGCACTCGATCCTCTGGGACTCCTCCCTTTCCCTCCCTCTCTCCCTCTCGCTCTACAGACGACGAGCCACAGCAGGGCACATAGCCCCAACCCGCAAGCTCGGAACCTTCTGAACTGATACTCTTGACGCTCTCTCTCCGTCGCTCGCATCTTGGAATGCTCGAGACTTTAACGCTTTTGTTACAACCCCACCGTCGACGGAATAAAGCCGAAAGTCAACGGCGTGAGCGCGCGGGAGCCTGGCTCCTCAGGACACCTAGACCCGAACATCGTACCCCAATATATCTGACGTGTTCGAAACCAGCGGAACGAGACTGGTGGATAAGAAACACGCGACGGTGAGAATATGATATATAAGGAATGTTTACGTTCTTTTCTTTTCCCCGTGACACAGCGTGAGCTTGAGCTCCCCTAGTCTGTAAGATTTTTTCCGTTCTATGTGTCTGATGTATATACAACAATTTTGAAATGTACAACAACACGTTTCTCAGTTGCACGGTCGGAAAGTGAACGCTCATCATTTTCGTTATGCTACTTTCTTTTAACCACTCCCTCATAAGCCCTTTCAAAATACCCAAAAAAACCGTATAATCGCGAGGGGACGTGAAATATATTTCACTCGAATCGTAAATGTGTCGGTAAGCCGGAATAAATAAACGACGAATGATGAAAATATCGTTCCGTGAAAAATACGACAAGGACGACGACGTTGATGACGATTGTGTGTACCATTTGTTCGGCAGGATATCGTCTTCCTTTTGTATACACTCGATTGATAGTCTTTTTTTCTTTAAGGCCCGCCCTCTAGCGTCCCCTCAATGGTATGTTTATACGCGAATCATTCGGGGGAAAGGCGCGCGTCCGCCTGGCGACAAAGAGTCGTGTTTCCTTCGAGTTCTGGTTTGTAGGATATTCGCGTTCAAGGCCCAAGGAACTTTCCTGAAATAACAATGAATGACGGAGAGGAAATATGAGAAAAAGAAACGAGACCTGGTCGTACGAATACGCTACTAGCGACATCAGTCTCCAGTTCACAATTGACGAATTTTCGATCGGCTGAATCAGTCTACGGAATCCTAGCGGTACAAAGTCGCATTTGTATATTACCATAAAATTTAATTACCTTTGATACACATTTCGACAGACTGCACCCACACCATAATAATATATATGCGACATACGTTCATTAATCATGCGAGACCTATGCGACAGATACTCACGCTCGCGTGTCTCTACCAACACGAGAGCCGCGTCGTTTGGCAATGATATTTTTATTTTCCTTAGAGAGAATAATAGTTGGTGCCACCTTGGGGAACACTACCCAGTCCTTCATCAGACAAGTACAATATGGGACAAGGCTTAGAGAATACTTGCGACGCATAGAAAATACTTCGCTGGATGGAAATTTTCGTGCTCAACCGTGCATCCGAGCGGATCGTGATTCTCAACAGGTCAGAGGTGCATGAATAGAGGTCATGACTTATTCACAATTGAACATTCGCGTGTAACAACTTTCTGCTTGCAACATTCGTAAAAAATTGTTCGAATATTTTTAACTTTTGCTGTGAAAATATGTTTGCGTTATTTTTATTTTATTAATCTTAAAATTTCTAGAGAATAACAGAACAAGAATAAAAATATCATGTTGATTTTTTTTTTTTTTTGAATTATTCAATATTTTGTCTAACGACTTTCGCTTTTTGAGTACTTACAAGAAAAATCGCGAATCAAAAATAATTTTTTTCCCAATTACAGATGGAATATAAAATATTTTTCGAATTATTAACGATTTTGCATGGAATTAGGATTTCTTGTTGAAACATATACATAATGCAAGTTGGCATGTGTAATTCATTTTAAAATAATTATAAATTCGAATTGAAAGTAAAAAGTATTTTCAGATGATACCCACTTTACCTAGAATTATTTTACAGTTGTTTAAATAGAAATTTAATTTACAGTGCGCCGATTCTCCGGTTTGTCGACTACACGACTCACTCAATCTAATGCAACGTCTCGATATTTTTCTATACAATTGCCTCTTTCTCTGTTTCTCGCTGGAACATTCCTGAGCATCGAGACGCCGTCGGCGCCGATACGACGGTGTATCCAGCTCGAGCTAATGCAGAGCAAAGAAGCGCTGCCGCCGCCATCTCTCATTAGTTCTTAGGTTCTTACAGTGTAACATATTATACTGTAGTACTGTTATATGCAAAGGGCAAGGGCTTGACCGCTCTCGCAGATCTCCCGAGATAACTGCCACCGAAGAAGAGGAACAAGAAGAAGGGGAAAGCGTATTCCGCAACACGGGTATAAAGGATCCTCACATAAATTTCAGTCTCTTAATCTCTCATGATGAAAAGACGAATGCAGATGGGAGCGTGGAATCAGCGCTCGATGTTCTCTGTATTCCGCCGAAGATGGAAAAGTTCTGAGCGGGGGTAAAAGAGCGAGAACGAGAAAACACAGAAGCGAGGTAGCATAAGAGTCCCGGAATGCCTGGAGAAACACCGCGACCTCGAGGGAGACAGCAGAAGTGTTATAGCAGGAGAGAAGAGACGAGAGATCGGACGGATACCGTGAGCGAGACGAAGATGGAAGGGTATAAAGACCTTGGCGGTTGGGAACGGCAAATGAAACGGGAGGACGGTGCGTCGCCAACGGCAAACGGGAAAGGGCTCATCCAGAGTACGGTGGCTTCACGCTTGTGGTAGAAATTAGTGTCAAAGCTCCGACGTCGTTAATAAGTTTCTTGAGCCTCTCGTCTATCCTATACCGGGTGACTGCGGAATTTTACTCTGCGGTGAACGTTCTCATCCAGCTTGCGACCTCTACGAAGCTTACACCGGATTCCGTTTTTTTTTACATTTTTTTTACTTCGAAGACCGAAAACAAAACATCTGTCTAAACGAAGTAAATAGTGTACTCTTACAATTTACCTCCCATTAATCAAGTATTTTTAACGCGCTTTCCGATCCATCTCGTCAAAGTCGTATTGTATCGATTTTTATTATATTCTCATCGGGTCTCGTGAGTCGTCGAAATGTCTATATATTCACGTGTTTGTAATGTAATACCAGTTGAAAAGATACACGTAAAGAGTATATCGTGTAACGTTCCCTTTTTTTATTTCTCCCGGCTTGTGTTCCACATAGGAGCGACGAAAAATTTTCAGCAAAAATATTTATCGCAAAAGTGGTGCCAGTACGTCCAACGTGGGCGGCCATTATCGAAAAAGCAAATCGCATACTCCAGCGTTATTTACATTTCTACGCCACGGATCGCGCTGAAGAGCTAGAGCAAACGAGCGTGTGGTCTGGCATTCCTGTATATCGGCGTCTGTGGAACTGCCGAGAGAGCGAACGGACGTTCGGTACCCTGGAGAGGATGCCGAAATGCCGGAAAGACCGCGACTCGCTCGGGTGCCGCTTCCTGTTATCGAGGCTCCGGAGGAACGGCGAATGCGAGTTATCCGAAGAGCTATAGACGTCGGGGTTGTTTCACAGGACACGAGCTTGCTCGACCACCCTCTAGTCGGGATTCCCTTTCGCTCACCGTGATATGGATACTACCCTCGATCGGTTACGCGAAACGAGAAACTTACGGAAACAAAGTTCATATAACTCCTGCCTTTAAGATGCAACACCAACTGTAATTAATTCGAAGCGGTTTGATTAAGTGTCGTACGTGGTTTCCTACAACAGTGGACTACGCCATCATTTAAGTTCTCATTTTATAAACGAACCTATATAACGATACGTCGTTATGTTGGTTACGCGTTCCCGCACTGTCCAACTTATCTTCGCGTTTGATCCGGGCCGATTAAGGAGGTTAGAGTGCTTCATCTGCTATTCAGAGCAATGGAAAGTTTTAAACTCATTACTATAATTTTTAGAAGTTTTATTAACTGTTCCGAAGAGTTACACGCGCATCCAATTTTTAAAGAGTAATAGATCATAATATTTCTTAATTCTGACGAGTAATAGCTCACTTTGTTTATTGAGAGTCGTTACTAATTGAATTATAGCCGTTTGTTTATCCGGTGTTAGCCAAACAAATGGTTGTAACTTTTCAACAACTGATACAAAAACAAAAAATCATGTGGTAGATCAATAAAGAATTTATCGATAAACAAAATGAGCTGTCACTCGTGCCAATCGGGCCAATATCATCGATTATTCTTTTTAAAAACCGGACAAAAATCATTACGAAAATTAGCATAACGTTTTTACTATTTTATTGGAGCTACACAATTATCAATGTTTTTTTTAATATTATATTGACTTACCGTTATGCAAGTTATTATTTGAAACAGACAAATCGTATCACAAAGCATTTCAGAAATTATTTTTAAAAGTTAGCCTCAATTTGACTAATGTAAGAGATCCCTCTTCCTTAAAATAAGAGAAGATATACCGCATGGCCCTGCGCATACGCACAGGACGCAAGCCGTTGCGAGTTAATGGGGTAGATGTAAACCTATGTGCTAATAAATTCTGCAGTACACTGAGACAGATCTAAGATCGTACTGCGTAATATCTGTGTCAAACACAAACTACGAACGGCTGGCGCATCCGCTACTGGTTGCAATGTACTAGTCTACACACTTGCCACTGTGTTACACGAGCACGGCAAGGTTCTCTGAGGTTTGGTCTCCCGGTGCTTCAACATACACGAAACCTTGTAGCTATGGCGGCCGGTTGTTTCTAATTATCACCGTGCCAAGACGCTTCTCCGTAGTACTAGAGTTAATATATTTTTTTAAACTTTGCTTGGTATTTTGTTGCTATATCGAGACTGAGTTATTAATTATAATTTTTCATTATTATTCTAGATTATCTTGCGTAAATTAAGTTATTATCGTGCATTATTATTTCAAGATCGCGTTCCTTGCCCCCTCCGCCCTTTTCATTGGTTAGAGATTGGTCTTCTTTTTTTGATTATTGTAAATTGAGTTTTATTTTTATTTTTGTTTCTATGGATTTCTATCAAGGTAATGATATCTTTCTTGTTTTGGCCGTTTGCCTCTTAAATATCTTGTACTACGGGGACCAACTTTACATATGGGAAATTATAATCAACTACCCCGTGTATTGAATACATGAAACTATTTCTATTACGATACTTACGTGTTAACATTCAATTTGTTTTGTTGACCCTGTCTTCTGTCATTAATTGCGAGAGAGGTCACAATATATGCATATATACTTTGTTTCGTTTCATTGATTTAGATTTGGATATATTGAAAAAATGATGTATTCAGAAAATTGACTTTAAAGTTATCGACGTATGATGCTGGGCACTTCGTCTTCTCTGATACTTTCAGTTATAGCAGCTAAATTAAATGAAATAAGGCCCGAATACTTTGTCAGTAGATTTTCAAATATGTATACATATATACACGTTAAAAAAAAAAAACAATAAACCATTTGAGCTCTGGAATCACTTCGGATGACTATAAAGTTATGGAACATGAGATTATAAACAATGATTCAACCTTCTGCGATGCCTCTTCATTATTTTCCACCATTCGCAAGCCATCGCTGTGTGGAATCCCAAAATTGATCAATTTTGGCTTCCGCACAGAGTCAGTTTATTTAAAGATGAAAAATAATAAGGACACAATGTGTAAGTTCTACTTTGCAACATTATTTCTTTCGTTTAAAATGGTTCAAGAGAAAGTAGGGTTTAAAAGAAACGTTAATTGATGGAAGACGTTGTCCTGTTGTATTTAGCTGCTACTAAATACAACAACAGGACACCGATGTTTCATACATATATATGATATATTAAACAGTTTGGTGTTATTTTGTGTATGTAGAAACTTTTGACTCGTCAGCTCTAGTTTTGTGGAAACCTCGTTTACGATTACGGACAAATTTGATATCCAACAATCTAGAACATTTCTGTAATTATAAAGAACTATTTAACAGAATAACCAAAATTTTATCGAAGTTAATGACTGCATACATTTTGTAGAAAATCACAACATTGCGATTTAATTTTGCAAGCCCTGCACACGCATACGCACACGGACACGGACACGAGCACGAGCACGGACATTATTTCAAAACCAGTTTTCTCAATATTTTAGATCATTTTGAGTATCTTGGCATGAAAATCTCGATAAAAAAAATTCATGAAACAAGATTTCCCGTATGAGGAAGGAAAATGGGTTTAGATGAAAAGATTTTGTCAGTTGCTGGTTAAATTGGAGAAAGTGGTGAGGTACTTTACTCGATTAACCCGAGAGACAACCACTTCTGCCTCTCCATTCTTCGTAAGGTACTGTATTTCTTTAGTGAAAAAAGAAAAATCAACACCGTCTCATCCGTATAAAGGAAAAATAATTGTGTGTCGCGTCGCTTTGTAATCTCGTCGGGACAAATTTATGCGAAATAAACGAACGAGCGTAGATAGCATTTTCCCTGTCGTTGCTTGTAAAGAGGAAGAAGACGAAGAAGAGGAAAAAACGATCATGTTTGTATATCTGTGTATAGAAGCGGGAATTACATTGGCCGAGCATTAACGACCCACGGCGCAGCGAAGGGCGCCGACTCGATGTTCCCTTCTGCAGTACAATCCGCGCCTTCGCGAGCCGTGATGCTTCTGCTTCGTCTTCTTATTCTTCCTCCTCTTCTTCTTCTTGTTCTTCTTCTTATTCTGTTTCTCTTTCTTCTTCTTGATTTTCACCCCTCGACAACTCGTAAATAAAGATCATCGATAAAAATAAGGAAACTCGACGCGAATGCGAACTTTTCGCGAGAGTTTCTAGCTTCAGTTTTTCTCTTGCCTTTTCGCACCCATGGAAATCATGCTTTTGCGTTTCCGTTCGGCTCCTCCAAAGACGAAGATATTCGAAACGCTGAAGCACTAGTTGGAAGTAGATCGTGTGCGAGCACAACCGTCGCGCCGAGATCGTACAAAACGATAAAGGAACGCTATAGAAACGGTGGAAAACGCACCTCGAGCATCGCGCGTTTCTGGCCCACTCTCTGCAGCAAATACGTGACTTCGCTTGCTCGGACGCGCGTTCGCAGGATCGAGCATATCCCGTCGCTCGTTCACTTTTTATTCCGGCCCACGCGCGTTTCTCTGGAATGCTTCCCGCGAGAATTAATGGACACTTATCCAGCGAAGAATCTAAAACATAGCCGGAAAGAAGCGAGCTGCCCGAGTCGTACACGAAAAGCTTTGGATAATTTCTAGCGTTATCCAGATTTTGAAAGAGCCCGATGGAACTCTCTCTCTCTCTCTCTCTCTCTCTCTCTCTCTCTCTCTCTCTCTCTCTCTTTTATCTACCCAACCACTTTTTTCTTCATTTCGGCCGCATAACGGGATAAGCAACAATGGGATAAGCAAAAACAAAGCTATAGATTACACAGAGAGAAAAATATAGAAACAATTTTATACTCAGTGTGGTAATTTTGACACAGTCATTTCGGCTGTCTGACGATTTTTTCCCATTCTATGGAAAAAATGCTATTGTCCGTCAATCGTATTTCCATGTAACAATGAAGATACTCATAGAAAAAGTAGCTGGACTCATGGAATATCCTTCAATTTTCACATTGAGTAATAGGAGCCCATTCCTATATTCTTCTTTCTGTGTAGTGAGAATATTCAGAAGTAGGGAAACATAAATATCGATGAAAGATATTAGAGTGCATTTTTCTACATCCAAAGAAATGATAACTTTTTTATTCGAGAGAATTTCTCAATTTTTAAGTTATCCAATTACTTTCCTTGAGTATAGCATAGCATAGTGTAGGCTAGAAGAGAATAACATGGCATAGCACAACGTAGCATAACATGAGCTAGGGATCCAAACCCCAGGATGACTATTTTGTACCTAACACTATTTCGTGTTAATTTTAACAATTTTCACAGTTTTAAATTCACACAAGCGATTGTGTTGTAATCACTAGGCTCCACCTAAAAATTTACAACATATTTACGTTTGGAACGAGTAGATGAAAATCAATAAATAATTTGCAATCAATACAGAATTCTGCCACGAATATATTCTAAAAATGTCATTGAATTTCATTAATCTATTTTCAAGTAAAACGCGTTGAAAGTTTTGAGGTTATAATGTAAATCGGTAATAGTTATTGAACAAGGACCGTTTACACAAGTCGTCATCGTGAACTCGTGTGAACACCGTTCGAGAGTTAATTCTAACACCGTATTTTTAACAACGTAAGAATATTCGATATCAGAACAAAATAATAATTTATTGTATTTCATGCTTATTTAACCTCGACCAATTCTTTTACAAGACGGTTTTTTTGGCTCATCGCAACTCGGGTCTGAGTCAGCGCCGTCTGGATTCCTACGTTATCGATCTTTACAGGAAAGATCTCAAACAATCGAATCTCTAATTTTTGTCAACTCTGATTTTCTCATTAATTCATTAAGAATTAATGAGTAAAGAATGAATTTATTAAGAATTAACGAGGCAACCAGACCTGACGATTTTTAATTGCTAAAGAAAATTTAATAAAAAAATTTTTAATTAACAATCAATTCATGTTATTTTGGTAACTAAACGTCTACGAACATACACTTAATACATTCCATAATATTTCATAATTGGTAATAATTTGAATCTATTATCACACGGCGAATATTTTGATCTAATAAACCGCTACTTAAGAGTAGGGTCAATCACAACAATGAGTTATTTGATAGAAAAAAAGAAAAATGTACCACGTTTAAGAGTTTTTTTTCAACATTTTAACAACTTTCGGTCCTCGTTTGCTGACGAACTTAGGCTGATATTATTGTGACCGAAAAAAATGTTTAAAACAATCTCCACTTTTGTTCGAGTACAACCTCAACCTTTTTTTTTTGAGCTTCATTGACTAGAATAGTAGCATTGTTCGTCCATCTCGTCCACGCTTTTCCGTCGAAACCCAATATCTCTAGTATTGGCACAGTAGAACCCAATTTTAGTGTTCCAGTGCAACCGTCCCCTGGAGCAGTTAGTGGCCCCATTCTTTCATTTCCAGTAACGAGCGGAAGAACGTGTCACCGGGAACAGAACTACCATTGGATGATGAGCGGCGAATGGTTTATCGGACCTTTTGCTATACGTACAAGTGTGTGGGCACTTGTTTATCGCCAGGGAACAATGGTAAAGAGCCAATACAATCGAAGAACCAAAGCGACCATGCTTGAGAGTGGTAGAAACGAACTAAGCGACCAAGAGACGCGACTCGGATTCGTCGGTTCGCGAAGACTACGACAATGATGAGAAACACAATAGACACCAGTCAACAACTATTCATACAGTTCCTTGGTATAGCGGAGTGAAAGAGGAATTACAAAGCGAAAGAGAACGAAAGAGGAGGAGGAGATGATGATGATGATGATGCGGACGCTACTTGTGGAAAGAGAAATGTCAAGCGCAGATATCATACGTTCCTCTAAGTTATTCGTCGCAATCCTCGTATTTCGAGTAAAACATACCCTCTTCGTCACATTTTTCTATTTTATTTCGAACCCCACAGCTACCTCAATATCGTATCCCTCCTCATAGGATTTCCTTCGAGTGTCCTTCTGCATACATCAATAGACACATACATTTATACGTTATTTCACTGTAATTGGTCATTCGTGAAATGTGTCAGGGCAAAGTAAATGTTGTCTCCTGGCTCGCTGCTCCTGCATTTCAGCAGGTCGGTCGGTGGTCGACGTGTTACAGAGCGAGTAAGCCGTACATGTGCGATTCCAGTACGGAGAATCGCAAACTTCTGTGCGGGAGTATACGTGAGACATCAGCATGGCGGCAGTGATCTGAACATGAGAGCGAGGTTCGATTCGAATTCAAAGAGAGTCGGTCAGCCGGAAATTGTATCGGTACCTTCGTTATGTGTCCCCGGCGTTTATGGCTCAATACATATGAGTATTCGTCTGCCGCGCACTGTATGCTCACACTCGTCCTTCTACCGTAATAGTTTCGTGCTCGGAATTTCCTCATGAACCCTTTCGCTCTTTCAAAGAAACGATGCGATTTCTACGACCAACGATACCCGGTAGAAATGAATTCCTAGCTCTTTCTCCGATCTCGACCGTGCGTGTACCACGATATTTTTCCCTTGTAAATGCAGGAGCTTCACCATATACGCTCCCCTTCATCTCTCTTAGGACGGAGCATGCATCTATATAAAAAACGGATACAATGCACTGAATCGGAAGATCTCGGTAAAAGCGTTCCACGGTACAACGACGTTGAAATGAAATACCTACTTAATTGAAAAAATTTTTTTTACATATTCGCGAAAAAGTTTTATTAAAAGAACATATTGGAGGCGCATGCACGATACATTCAATTCAGCATAGACTATGATTTTGATGAAGCGGTACGAAAAGCTTTAAAACTCTGTATAAACCATCCGTCCAATTTGTTTATGCTTGTGAACATGCTTCGTCGAACTTATTTAAGAATGGATGGTCAGCTAGACGCACCCAAGGTTCCAGCGTAAGTAGACCGTAGACGGATAAATAGGCTCAGAACGCGGTTAAAATTGTTAAAATTGATATACGAGGAAGGAGCAATCGGCGGTCACTGCAATGAACCGACTACTCGCTCGGCCGAGGCGTTCATGTGTAATAACGGAAATGGCTTTCGTGAAATTACATTTGACACGTTCGAGACCCTACGGCATGGTTACCCTTGTATGTACAGAGTCCCGGGACAGGCTAGTGTCGAACGCATTGTAGTGTACGGTTCCCGGACTCGCTCTCGGGTCAAATATCAAAAGTAGACCGACCGTGCGCAAGCACCTTGACCCTAAACACCAACGAGAGTCGAAGCCACGAAACACTGCGCACCGAAATCTTTTCAAGGGACACCCTACCCGCTAAGCACTCTTCAATTTTACCATCCGCAAATAAAGGAAAAATAAAGTATCTAATGGCTAAATTCTGTTGAACTTTCGCGGTCATTCCGCACGAGGTACTTGCTCGTTGGCTCTCATTATACATATTTTTACTTCTTTCTTCACCATCTCGCAATCACCTCGGACAAATTGACCATTCTTTTCTTAAATTTTACGGATAACCAAGCTCACGCTCTCTACGCATGTTTCCTTTGTTATCCTGAAGATCAGCTGTTGAAATGGAACGGATAAAATAATAAGGACGTATACCAGATATTAGCCATCACACATACGCTCCCACCTATAAACTACAAGAAACTGCGGTAATTCTTATTTTAATATTAACCAATCGTAGAATTGTTTTTCGATCGTTGAAGTAGAGTCGGTAGAGTTATTTCAGCACTTTTTTATCGCAGTATATTGGAAATGTAAGTTTGTTTCGTTTATTTTAGCAAGCTATTTGTCAAATACGTGAAATCGGTTTAAGTGGGCAATTTTTCTATACTCGCGCTTTCTCATTCCTCGCATCTGTCGATTTAATTCGACGAGTATTCCCAATACCACCAGACAATTAATAAATTCTGTTTATTCTATGATGCATAGATATAAAACAAATCTCTCCTTTGAAAACATTTCAGGCAATATATCCCTATGGGGATTGAACATATCAACCAGCAGCTACAAAACCGCGAAAGGTTTTTTGCAACGTTCGCAAACCCTCGATGTTTCACTGCCGGTCTCGTTCCCGTCAACATATCTATGTTATAGTACTCTGAGCACGGGAGAATATCGTGCGCGACGACTACGAGTAACTCGATTCACGGAATAAAATCGCTACGCGACGTTACTACGCGCATGGGAAAAACGATGTGGCGATCGATCACCCTCGTAAAACTACATCAAGCTCTGAACTTTTCATCGTTCGCATTCACTTCAGCGAATATCGTTTCTTTCTTTTCATCAAATTTTAACGTTCGCGATCATTTCGTTGGCGACGGAAGATCGTTTATGTATACACTTGGGTGGCAGTGGTAGCACCGGCAGCGCTCGCGGATCTCACAGGCGATCCTATCTTCTTTTTTATTCGCGTTACCTCCGTATACGTACGAAGTATTAGAAAAAGATGCAAAGTTACGGAATATAACATTGTTGTACGCTGTTTCATGAGCAGGGATAGACAGCTGTTTCAATCGTAAACACCGGATTTCCCCTACAAGAAAAAACTACCACAAAAATACGAAAGACTACTTTATTGAAACACAAATATGTTAAAGCGAGCATTATTGACTCGTGATGCGAGAGCAATGCCTATTATTTCAAAAAATAATTCTGTATTATATGCAAACATAACATTTCAGGAACGTAGTGAACCGAAGATAAAATATATTATACATAGCAGCAGATAATTAAATCAGAAGGATTAATTAACCTTGATTCACGTAATGGTCCCATCGTTCTATCGAAGTTTTCTGAAAGAAAAAAATGTGCAAGTGGGCCACATCTCGTGTGAATTTCATCTTGTACCAAGAGACGTGCGTTATAGAATAACAAAAGAGGTGCCTAGCGGGATGACCCTAATGGCGATCGGCTTTTGACGCGTAAATTGCCAACGATAAATCAGAAAGCCAAAGAATATATCTCCCAACGGTCTTATTACCCATTCGAGTCACGGGGTAGTAATGGTGGGAGGTCACGCTTCATAAACGAAATGGTGATTCTCGAAGTCAATGCTTAAGCTTGGCACTCGCTTTCTCTCGGTCTCTCCTTCTTAGCTCTTCATTCCATTTGCTGCGTGCTTATCGCCCCGAATATCCCTTATACGATGGCAAATTTGTTCTGTGAACGGAAGACCGATGTAAGACGACGCGTGGATTATTCGAATACGATTGACACGGTTTGTCTTTTGTCATTTTTATGGATGCAATTTATTACTACAAGTTTATCTGCGTAAATACTAGACGACTGTATGAATCTCCGAGTTAATAATTATTGCTCCTGATAAATTGGAATTGGGAACTGACGGAAACCATTCCAGCATGAATGCATTTTCTGGCATTAATTGTCGATTGTGACAGAAGGTCGTACATCATTGTGTAATATTACGTTCTATACTTTGAGTAAATATATTATCTTTATATTTGTTCCACCGTACGGCGTCAAACCTCTTTTTAGGCCACCATGATTGTGTCCGCGGCTGACCCCTACTGTATCGTATTCACACGTGGGCACACGGAAATAGCGGAAAACCTGTCCTATATACCGTCTTTCAATGGTAGCTGGTGTTCCCACAGGGAATAACCAGTCTCCGTAAAATTGACACCAACAGAACCTTCTGCTCCGCAATACGATGCCCAATCCAGCGCAGGGCTAAACGATCGCATATTCGAGTAATGGCAGAATTTGCACATCAACCGTGCTCCTACCAATATCGGTTATGAATAGACTTTACTTAACATTTTTTGTATAAACAATATATGTAAAAGATGGTGCTACGTATAACTAAATTGGTTTTTACTTACAGCGTGTATTCGAGTAAGCGGAGTGAAGAATGAATAAAAGTTAAAAATGTTAATTAGCCGCACCAACGTCAATCCGTCACTGTTATTTCTCCGCATAGGTAAACGAGCTATAAAACCTTTCCGGATTTTCCCTTCGTTTGGAACACGACTCATGTCCGTCATTTACACCTCGTCCTTGCTTTTCCTTTGACCGTCGTTATTCGTCGTCCAATCATGCAACCGGACTGTGTATTTTTATCGTTCTATTTTTCCTACGTCCGCACTATAACACAGAATATAGAACTACACTGGGAGTCCTTTGTCGCGCCCACACACACGGAAGGTTGTTCTGCTGAAACGTGCAGAGCTCGTTTCATTTCGCGGTTATCACGGACCCGAAAGAGCAACCCTCTCCCTGTATACGGTCCGTCCATCCCGAGAGAAGATGAAATTGTTACGCCCGGTGCACACGTGACACGTGAGACGCCACGTCATCCATTCGTTATTTTTTGTTATTTTTACCAGCACTTGGCTGGTGGGTGGCTTTTCTACCCGCCCCTTGCGCAAAATTAGGAAAAGGAAACTCGTAAAAGTTGATGTTGCCGTGCTGATGCTACTATTGCTGCAACTATTATATAATATCGCGGTCGAATTTCCAATATCGGAGTACGGAGAACTCGAAATAGCTTACTTTGGAACGTGAATTTCGTCGTTACAATAATATGCAATGTTTCGAAAGATAATTTATTATAACGAAAACTTGAAATTGTTAAGCACACGGGTCTATGTTAGACATCTGGAGGTTCGAGATGCAAGTTAGTCGAGATTCGAACTTGGGAGACAGTGATTCATCGGCATACTTACACTCGAAAGCCTTGTCGACTATTTTTTTAACAAATTGAAATATTTTTCCTTGATCGAGGAAGCGCTCATCTTTTTCAATTCGTTACTTTTTTCGTTCCCCTAGTTCATCGCAGTCCCGTCGTACAGAGACGTCCGCCTCTGCTGTTTGCACATTGTGCCAGGGTCGAAGAAACTTCATGTTCACGTGCAGGATATGTTCGAAAAGGCTGTTTGAACGGCTTTCGTTTTCAGTGAATATACATTGCATTGTTGATACAGAGGTAAGCGCACGTATGCTTGTTTGGCAGAATTGCAAAACCAACGGCAAAGGTTTTTAGGATGACCAGCAATGAAGTTACCGGAGCAGGCCTGTATTTTACCGAGCACGTTTGCGCTCTTCTCTTGTGTTATTTACGTCAAGGTTGCAACCCTACCAGCCGCGCTTACACACCCCCAAAGTAACGGTGCTGGCCTTCATGATTTATGCGCCATGATTTACACTTTTTCTCGCGAGAATGAGAAGAAAAAAATATGTACATCCACCCATATGTATACTCACCCTATATCCACATTTCTTTTCTGAACCCTCGTGTGCACAACAAAAACGTGTGTTGTGCGCACATTGCTATATATATATATATAATATCCGTAGAGATTCGATACTTCACCGCTGAAATATATTTATCCTTTTGGCTATTCATGTTTTAATTCCTACATATAATATAATCATAATAAATTATACGTGAATTTGATCTTGATAGCGTTCGAATACGCGAAGGTTTGAAGTTGCTGCGAATCGACAGAGAGGTACTCGAACAATTCTGTACAAAGAGTAAGAGAAGGGAAACGGTACAAGAAAGGTACGAGAATAATCGATATCTATTCCGCTTGAGGAAATTTCCCCTAAATTTCAATTTTCCACAAGATCAGCGACTCGAGCGTCTGGCAAGCGTGACACCGACAGTGCCACGAGTAGCAGCAAAGTGCACGAAGAACGAATACTCCATAAGCCCTGTCGATATCTACGGTGTATATCGAATATAATGCGTCCTGGTCTTGGCGTGGTTGGTTGGGGTGGGAGAGAGAGAGAGAGAGAGAGAGAGAGAGAGAGAGAGAGAGAGAGAGAGAGAGAGAGAGAGAGAGAGAGAGAGAGAGAAGAAAAGATAAGAACGAAAATACATCGAGGCATCGAGTGAGGGTTCATCGCGATAACGGGTGCGAATGGACAATACGAATTCGTGATAAATAATAGCTCTCCGCATATAACAAAGGACGTCGTTCTGGCGTTATTTCAGCAACAACCTGCCGCTTTCCGAGCTACTGCGTCTACACAACGATCCACCAGCTGGTGCCATTGAATAACGAACTAGCTAGCCAGCGATAGTTAAACGTAGACGAAAAGAACTACGTAGGAAAAGAAGTACCAGAAAAACGGTGAGTGGAAGTTAAAAATTGAAGAAAACGGCAAAGAGGATTGAAAAAGAGTATACCACGAAGAGGTCGATCTGTGGGGAAAGGGGTTCGCAGGGATGAACATACTCGTTGAAGGATTCCCAACGTTTTTTTTTTTTTTTTTTGGCATTACTCCTACTACATGCTCCTTCTCCTCGCGTCTCTAACGTATACGTGTGGCGATCAACGTGCACTTTTGGATTGCACGCCTTTTTCTACCTTGTTTTCATACCGAGTTTAGTTTTTCATCGGTCGACCAAAGACCCAGGCCGTAATTCATATTCCCTGGACCACCGGTGGAAAAATACAATCAACTTTCTACACGTGAGCTTATCCCTCCATAGCGATAAACTAACAGGATATATATATACCATTCGTGAAGGGTGTGGAATCGCGAGAAAGTCTCGTCGCCGGCTGCCCTCATTGTATACAGTAAGGCAACACGTACAGGAACTCAAGCTCGACAGAAGCTACTCGAAGGTACAACGATACATATGAAAGGAAATAAAAAGGAACAAATTGCCATCCGGGGGCGGTTGGCCGACGCTCGGAGTGTATTGCCGACACTTGGCCGAAAGGCGGCAGCAAATAGGCAACCGACGGTACTTGATTACGTACCAACGTTGATCGAACTGTAGATCGATAGTCGAGCCGACATTGTGCTCGCAATGTTCCGCTTCTGGGGAAAGACCCCTCGACCCGCCGCACGTCGAATTTTTCGAACACAGTTTCTCGTAATACACCGAACAGAATTGAATTAAATTTGATTAGTAGACTGCAAACACGTAAATGTTTCAAGTAACATTCGCAGAGGCTTTTTAAACTAAAAAAAAAGGCTATATCTTTATTTAAAAAAAGCTATCGGTTATCGGCAGTTTCGTCTGAAGGAAAAATAATGTTATTGATTATTTCGTGTAAAAAGTAACAAAACGCGGAAGGTTACGTATAATATCGTTTATCGATTTATCGAAGGAACCTGTAGGGATCTTAGATTTTAAAGCTTTTAGCGTAATTTTCTCAATGGCACGCAACGTCCTAACTTGGACATTAAATTAATGCAGGGAACATGAAATTAACGTTGACGAATCGTTTATCGCTGATTTTACAACTCCGGCGGGCACTGACGTCCCAACGTTTACCTCGTTTTCACGCATTTTCCTTCGACGAAGAAGTACGTGCGAGAGGAAGAGACGCTGTATACAAATGTTGCACTCTCGCTCGCAGTCGGAATGACCTGTGCAACGCGTAAACAAGGTAACAAGCCCGATTCTAAATCCACACCTGGTCACGTACAATAATTCAGTGTTTAGGGTAAAGTCCGTACGTAGATGGTTAATACAGTTCACAGGGTAATGCGTTCGCGTAACGCCTCACACGATCAAAATACCTGTGACTTTTCCATACTCGACTTGATTCGCCTCCCAAAAGCTCGTTGCGTATCCTCTCTACCCTTCTTCTTCTCATTCCACGCTAATTCCCCCGTCGTAAAGCTCTGGGGTACCTATAATCTCGTCGCTCATGTGTAAGAGTTTTCTTGCCATTAAAACGCGATTGTCCCCTTGTTTCCTACGGTGGTGTTTCTCCAGTCCTCGTCCCTCGCGAACATAGCATTTCTTCGGTAAAACGTGGCGAGCGTGTTACGTGTGGGCTGGCTACACCAGACATCCAGTGCCACGCACCTGCTCTCCCGTGGGCCAACGAGGATAAAGGGCTGTTTTATATGTCCTGGTACGCCAGTTCTTGGTGCTTGTGCGGTCCTACCGGAAACACAGCACTCCACGAGTTTCTATGCGGATAAACGCAGAGGTATAGCATGCGGAGCTTTTCAACCTAACCCGACCACACCGTGAGTTCCATGGTTTCACCTGAAAATTGATTTTTATATATACTCGCTTTCGTTACCACAAAACCACGATTTTGAAATTATTAACCCCTCTTTTCGTACTTAAAATTTACATCGTAAATATTTTGTTTAAAGAAAAAGAACATAACATGGTCATTGCGGTTTTTCAAATCACTAATAGAAAAAAAAATTAGGATCTCGATAGGTTGGGTTGGGTTGATATGCTTGAATAACAGTTCAACATATACAATCAGGCTTGGAGGATGACACGTCTAAACAACTTCGACAAAATAACTTACGACATATAACTTTACGAAATATTTTATGACAAAATAACTTTGTTTTTATTTTGATACCTTACGTACTTTAAGGTTTTTGTTCCAAGTTATTATTGTAAAGTCAATGGAACTGTGCTAGGGATATATACCTGAATACCGCATACAGGCATTCACGTGGAATTTCTTTTGCCTGGTCGTAACAAAATATGTCTTCGCTATATTTCAGAGCAGGCCGCTTGTGCCAGTTCCGGACGTCAAGATTCATGAGTGCGCAGAAAAAGAGAGGAAGAAAAGGCGAGAAATAAGGCGGAGGTGCTCTAGGGAATGGAAGAGATGGTGAACTCCCGGGGTCATCGGTCAAGGTGGATACCTTATAGCTTATAGCAGATGTATTTGAACAGCATCAAAAATAGGGACAGGAACATTGCGTATTTTTCTTTTTCAACCCCCTATAGTGCAATATTACGACTTTAAGGCATTCACTCGTACAAACTTGACATTGGAGAACGAAGGAAGTGTATGTCGCTTATCAAAGGATTGCGAGCTTTGAAGAGATTCCTTTAGGATCCGAGAATATCTGAGGGTCCTGAAGTTATGTTCCGATAGCTCTTGTCTTCATCCATCGTGCGCTGACGCGTCAGAAGGGGAGTCGTTGGGATAGTGAGGAAAACAGATAAATCCGAGAGAGGCAGGAGAATCATATAGACGGGGCCGTTTGAGAAGCCAATTTAAGGGCAAGGATTCCCTCCTGGCACGTGGACAATCACGGTTTCATTCATGGATCCGTATATGAATGCAGGTAATAATTTGGCAAGGGGAGAAAATCAATTCTAATTGTGAAAGGATACCGGTGACGCGGAGCCAAGCGTTTTCTCAACCTCGATGAATCCAGAAATTCTTAATCCTCAATCCATTCTTAGAAGGAAGTGGTGCAATAGCCAATTGCAACAATTTCGATGAAACTTTCGGGAGTCTTTCTGCGTATTTCCTTGTACGTGATCGCGTTTCCACAGCGCGTTCGGGCTGTTGTTCGGGAGTCTTTGGAAATCACAAACTCGCAGAGCCCACAATGGCTTGCAATCCGCGTCCGGATTCTCGCTCAAAGTCCGATCGGTAACAAACCTTATTCAGACGTAAAGTTTTTGTGGTAAATTGAATGGGTCGAAAGGACTGCCAGTGTGATATGGAATTCTCTTCAAGTTTTTAAAGCACGACGAAACGAAGGAAGGTGTTGGAAATAAAATACTGGATGTGGATAGAATGGGCCGTAATAGAAAAAAAAAGTGATACAGAGCAAAATACAGACTATTACACGAAATATGCGACAGCTTTAATCATACGTAGATAGAAACATATATTTTTATGTAGATATGGAAGGTCCCGCGAGGGCTAGAGAGATAGAGAGAGAGAGAGAGAGAGAGGGAGTGAGAATACATCCGCGGGGCGGTTGGGCGTGTGAAAGAAGAGGACAAGAGTGGTGGAAGCTAGAGGGGATGCTCAGCGGGCAATGGATTGGAGGAGCGAGCTTCCAGCGGAGGGGAACCGACGACGGAACCACGGAACTGTCGAGCGCATGTGCGACTCGCGATGGCACTGCTTCGCGCGGCGACGCTCAGTCTCGCCGGTCGCAATCCGGTGCAGATATACGTGCAATTGCCCTGTCAACAGTGAGTGTGCCGAAAGCTTCAGTTGTCCATGTCCCGTTACAACGATAACACCAAGGTTGGTTTCAAACAACATACCAATGACAATACTCTGATTTTGTATTATGAAAAATTATATATCACGGGTAATCAAAGTGCGCAACATTCGGAGAACGTATGTTTCGAAAAAAGTTTGAACGCTCTCGCGGCTGATGAGTTTCGAACGTAGGTGACACGATATCACCCGACACCTGTACACAGTGATCAGCGAAAGTGGTTAAATAGATTTAAGGATTTATAAAACATAAGTTTCAAGTGTGAAAAGTCACGAAGAAGCGAAGTCACGTGGAGAAAGATATTAGTCGAGAGTGTTCAACGTGCAGGTGCAGCGACGAGTGAGTAGTGACGGTTGAGCGTGAACGGGCAACCGGCGATTGGTATACCGAGTGGTTGCGCTAAGCGGGGTTTTTCACTTTGTTACTAGGATTATAGAGCACTGTGCAAGCTGTGGGTGTCGTGGGTGTTGAAGCGATGGCTCGATGAGCGACCACAGAGGAGTCTTTGGTGTTGACTCATCAAGGAGCATCTTGCGGTGGATCGCGGTGTCGAACAGTTGGAGAAAGTGATCTACCGCCGCTGTCGTCGATCAGTCTCGAAAGGCTTTTTTTCGCAAGTAGTGCATATCCGCTACGCGCGGACAATCGCAACGCAAAAGTTCGAAGCTCGAGAAGAGTCGAAAGCCCATAGATCGAACGAGCACGCTTTGTCACGTACGGATTTACGACGAATCCCAGAAAATTTTTAAAAGAAATCAACATGACTCGTGTATCTTGGATCGAATTGACACTGCTATTTGCCATCGCTACAGGTAAGAATCGATTGCCCAAAGTTTCCTTTTTTTCAGTACAATGTGAGACGCGAAGTATAAAATATGATGAAGAATATTATTATTATTATTATTATTATTATTATTATTATTATTATTATTATTATTATTATTATTATTATTATTATTATTATTATTATTATTATTATTATTATTATTATTATTATTATTATTATTATTATTATTATTATTATTATTATTATTATTATTATTATAATATGCAATGAAAAACATGATAAATATTGTCGGAGTGCGGTTAAACAACGGGAGGCAAATAAGCACCGCGGGTTAAGTGAGAAGTAGTCGAAACTTGTGCGTAGGAAGCGGGCAATCGCGTTTAAAATTACGAGAACCCTGGGATTTCTAGCCAGTAGCTAGCTAGCTTTTACCGCACCTATAACACCACACCGGTAACATCGAGTGCACCGGGACGATTTTGCTCAATTCGCCGCATGAGTTAGCACAAATGAAAAAAGATACATAGTCGACGAGAGAGTGTCGTGGAAAGAGGCGGTAATCGGTGCCAACGACGAGCAAGAAAGGAGACGAAAATCTTTTACCTTTTTCCCCCTTTCTTGCGAAGATTGAGGGTATTACATGATATTTCGGATGTCTCACTGTCTCGAGTACCTCACAGCGAGGAATCGCTGTGTCGAGAGACTCGAAATAGGGTCAACGAAAAAAAAAGTACTGCGAAAAGTCTTCAGAGTCGAGTGAAAATGATCTTTCCGTGGCAAGACAAACTCCCGAGACTATATTCTTCCGTCACTCCGTCATATATAAAAAGCTTTTGAAAGAAAATACGGCAAAATGCCCAGTGCAACAATTTACTTTTAATTACATTGTTTTTAGAATATCGAAATTCAATCTGTTAATGTTACTTAGGAAATATTATAATTAGATAAATCATCGTGTATCAGAGTATTATACGAGGAGTTATATTAAATAAAAAAGTAATTTTCTAGTCAAAGACCGTAAAAGTTAGAAACAGACAGGTGTTTGAATCTTTGACGATACTCCTTGATTAAGCCACTATAGCTACTGTAATTCCAAAGAGGCAAAGTTTCCACGAGCTCTCCTTTGCTCGCTCAGAAACTAATTTAGTTCCGACATCCGTTGCTTTATGTAACTCCTTCTGCTTCTACGGAACGACAGAAACATTTTCCCTGTGTCTCATTTCCCGGGAATATATAAATTGCTTCCTCGCTCTATTTCCCCATAATAGTATATTCTTTCTATATGATTAATCGATCGATGTGGAAAAATGTAATTCGTTGTCTTAATTATTATTATAATTAATCTACATTTAGTCACATTCTACTGTATTATCTGCATCAAATGCGCCGTTGTTATTCTTACGATCTCACATGTAAATAATACACTCCGCAAAGTGCGGAGTCTGTTCGCGAATAAATCATGAAAATCGACGAACGTCGAGTACCCGAGCGGAAGATATAGGAGTGTCGAGGGGGGCTTAATTCGTGAGGGGGCTACGAAGATTCAACCTACCTACCGATCGCACCAACGAGTCTTGATTTAGTAAAGTTGTTAGTTCGGAAAGCCGGAACCGACAATTAATCCGGAGGGTGTTAATTATCAATGATGTGAATAATGCGTATGAAGGTTTTCCGTTCTCCAACGATAGTGATATCCGGTGGCGGGGCTGGTAAATCGTTTTATGCACATACACTATAAACTTGGGCCTCAATGGGAGAGGCTATGCTTGCCCTCGATCGGATTACGCAGAGTTAAAAATGCATCGCTCATAGCACGTGGCGAAAACACTTTTACATTAAAAATCTTGTACGAGAGAAGCCGCGATGAATACGATGCGAAAAATCTTTCCTGAACGGGGCGCGCGTTAAAGACCGCGACTAACCCTTCCCCCCTATCCTTTCATTCCATCCGTATCCGCTCCCGAATTCTCGTCTTCGCGTAAATAGATATACCTCGAGTTGCATGTCAGGCACTCGGATGATCGCTACTCTCGTCGCTTTTCGACTACTCAGCAACGGCGTGGAAGCGAATGAGGAACTGCAGAGGGTATAATCGCGCCACTCCGTTGATACTCGCGCTTCTCAGAGAGGTCGGAGGCTGCATCCACCGCGAGCTCTGTTCCGCTTTCCGTTTGAGCTCTGAAGGTTACGAGGCATTAAAGCCCGCACCGAGCCTCTACTCGAACTTCTGAAACTCGTTCTCTCCTTCTAATTCTCTCATCGAGTCGCGTACAGTCTCGCTCGTGTAGTCGCTCAAACTCCAACTTTACGGGCTGCCAAATGACTAGCCCGCTATACCGTTCCGTCACGCCTCGTCGACCAACAACTTAGTCTTCGTCCATAGAATCTCGTCCATTTCTCTGCGTTATTAGATTGCTCAACATTATCACAGGCATTATTATACAGGGTGTAAAGTAAAGACTAAATTTAATAGCTGTTCTCTGTCGAGGTTGTGGTTACGAGGATTATTTTACCGAGCACATCCACTCGCTTGAAACACGATTGGTCGTTGAAGTATTTGCAAACAACTTTCACAATTCGGTATAAAATCTTTAGCCGATAGGATTCGCTTTCGTTGCTTCCGAGATCACACTGATTCTTACAGCTCTTCACGTCAATTTTCCAACAAAAAATAGAACTTATGATTCAACTTATTGTCATTAGAAATAAATGCCCAAACAACCACGATAGCTAAAAAAAATTTGATAGTCTCTAATTTCAACGGGTTATTCAGTACTCACAATAAATACTACAAAAATTCTTCTGTTTGTTTTTACAAAAATAAACAATCTTTGTATTGCATTGTTTTTTTTTTTTTTCATCTAAATTAACAAGAGATGAAAGAAAGTTGAATAAAAGATTTTACAAATTCATTGCCAATTACCATTCGATTTATTACCGCGTAGTTGTGTCGTCTAATTATTCATTATTATATATTAATATCGCATACATAGTCGATGAATGAATTTGTTCCGCCGTTTCTAATGACATTTATTATTTACTGTCCCATTCAGTCGCAATGAGCATATACCGGTCCCTTGACTGAAACCTACATTTTTGGAACAAAACGACAGGTTTCCGCAAACAATTACAACGAGTACAATGTTTGAAGTAAATTCGAGCGTTATATGTAACGAAAATGTCTGTTTTTACCCGTATTGCCTATTATCTTGAGTAATATCAATTGATATTGTGAGTTTTAGTTGCGGCTGTGTTCGACCGTGACAACAATAAATGTTTGTAATTACGTTTCTGTCCTGATCACCGTCCGCTTCGGAATATGTTTATTCATATTGTTATTATTTAAATAATTGTTTGTACTGTGTTTGCTAGTCTTAGCCAGACTCTCCGATTAGTTTTATTTCTTATTTAGTCGATGTTTTTTCTACGTGTTATGTTGTTATTTTTATCTTCTTTGAATTTGTTTTTTAGTAGCCGGCAAGTCGGGTTGAGACCGCCGTTACATATTTTATGGTATGAATTCGTTTCGAAAATGTTCAACGGATCGACGACGACACGTCAAATATAAGTGAATACCAATTGAGTATTGGATAATATCGATCAAGTATTGACTGATCGCCAAAACGAATAAAATCTTTCTAATGCAAATCTACTATACGTAACCTGTATTTTTAAAATTAGACTCAATGACCGTACAATACGTTTTTACAACATTTTTTTACATCACACCAATATCGTAATTTAGAAACTCGTTCCTGTAACCTCACATTCGCACCAAATATATATTTCTGCTGACAAATCGACATTCCCTTTTGATACTGTGAATGGTTATCCGGATTTTACATCGAGGAATGATGACGTTTGTCGTCATAGAATGTATAGAAATTGTAGAATATATGGAGCGTGGGATGTCTTCATCAAAAGTTTTAATGCGACTCATGGTTCGTTGTGGAAGGTCGATTTGTAGTTCACACACTTGCCACTAGTGACTTATCAACAATACAGCTAGATATACAGGGTGTCCGCCGGGAAGGTATACTACTTTGTTTTGCCGCCATTTTGGTAAACGTTAGTCTTGACAGTTCATATTTGGCAGTCGTGAAGTAGACACGTGGCAAATTTATTATGGAAAAATATTCGATAAACCAACGTGTTTTAATCGTTAAAACATTTTATCAAAATCAATCATCGATTACTGTGACGATGAGAAAGTTACGTGAAATTTTTGGGAGAAACAAATGGATATGTGAATAAACAAAATAGTCGGTTCTGGGCAATGGAAAACCCTCAAATTATTCATCAGTCACCTTTACATCCATTAAAAGTGACAGTCTGGTGTGCAATTTGGTCAGGAGGAATCATTGGACCTTACTTCTTTGAAAATCAAAACGGCGTTACGGTAACTGTGAATGGGGAGCGATATCGTGATATGATTGAAAACTTTTTAACGCCACAACTGCATGCTTTGGGCTTGATTAACATGTGGTATCAACAAGACGGTGCCACATCGCATACAGCCAGGATTACAATGGAATTACTGCGAGACCTCTTTCCACAACAAGTTATTTCAAAAAATGATGATGTTGATTGGCCTCCACGGTCGCCTGATTTGACTGTTCCGGACTTCTTTTTGTGGGGATATCTAAAAAGCAAGACTTATGCAAACAAACCAGAAACGCTTGAGCAACTCAAACAAAATATTCGTGATGAAATTAATGAAATACCGCGTGAAATGTGTGAGAATGTAATGAAAAATGTGCTCAAAAGGGCTCGCATTTGTGAGGCTAACAGAGGCGGACATTTATCTGATATTGTATTCCATACATAATTGCCGACATTAAATAAAACATTTATCAATATAAGATCCATTCTCTTTCATTTAATCAAAAATTATAAACAAACAAAGTAGTATACCTTCCCGGCGGATACCCTGTATATAGTATAATCACGTTCCTCATTAAAGTGACCTTATATCATGCAAAGCTCACGATCATTCAAAAAGATGCATCATTTAAAGGGTTTTGTGAATACAAACTTGTATAGGTGTATACTAAATATGAAGGGATATTACATATTGGTCAAAGAAAACTATAAAGTACCGACATATACCGAATGCGATATATCGGTATTAACTGTAAAAATAAATGTGAGTAATCCCTGAAAAGAGATTAGAGGTCATTCATCAACCGATTAATTTAAAAACATTGGCGGCGTCCTATTAAAACGTCATGGAAATTCGAATGTTGAATAGACAGTCCGGAGAACTGAGATATATCATGAAAGCGCACTGATTGTAAATGCGTTTTACTCTCTGGTGGATATAAAATCGGAAAAAAATTAGCTATCATAAAACTAGCGGACATCAGTCAGTGCAGTAAAGTATAGAGGAGAACACAGGCGCATTTAAATGCGTTGTAAAATAAATTTTTAACGTGCCACGCTTCATTCATTTTGATGATAATAATGAGAGATAGCACAGTTTTAACTATGTCATCACATACAATTACAAAAATATAGAATATATGTATTAGATTGATCTCAAGATTAAACTGAATGTTAAATTTAAGATCGAACTTACAGCTAAAAAATGGGCGCATAAATCGGTAATTTAGTATCCTGGATAGCGTGCTTGTCTCAGCAGAACGTGGACTTTTTGATAAAGTTACGACGTATTTTTTGGCAATACAATAGTCAATCTTATCGTAGTCATTTTTAGCCAAGTGACAGGTAAATTTTTATATTTATATAGATACATGTAGCGTCTATGTTCGGTCAGCAGGATAGACATTTTGCGAAACAGAGCTCAAGGAGGCTTCTCGTTTTCGCGGTTAGAATCGCCATCGTATCTCGCACTCTGAGTTGTGTTTTGCAAATTGTCGATTCTACTGACCGATCATAGACGCTATATCTACGTAAATGCCCATAGCTGTAATATTAATACAGTAAATGGGATGATAGGGGACAGGCTCAGCATAGATGCCATGACGTGAAACGAGGGAATTTTGCTTTAATTTCGATCTTAAGTTCAATGTTAATGCGAGATGCTACCTCACTATTTACATGCAACAGCTGTTTCATTCTTACTCCACCGTGAAGCGACATTTATTTGTCTTTCTCCCACCCATAAACGTTTTGCTTCCCGATGGAACGTATGACTAAAAATTCGACCTTTAGTCAGTTATATTTATCCATTTTATTCTCCATAAAAATCGCATTGCTCATAGATGCAGTAATGTTAATAAAATATAAGGATTTAAGGAGCGAAGTAAACTCTTATGGATTTTCTGATAAATAGCTTCGATATTGCTGGAACCGTGGAACAAGCTTTGCGTAATTTCATCGAGCACTTTCGGTACGCGGTCGAAAATTCCCTAGAGCAGGATAAAGATCTTAGTAGTTGGGTTCAGAGCGTTCGTATCGCGCTATTCGCTCGGAATCTTCACACTTGTTCTTTTAACATCCGTGGAAGGGGGTTATGAAAAATATAAAAAATTGAAGAGACTAAGTGAAAGGAGAACGATAAAAATGTAGAGTCAAGAAATGTAGCGATTCGCTGTAACGTTGTCAGAGAAATGGGGGAAAATAAATTGAAAAGCAAACATTTAGAATTAACTTAGGATTTTGCAAAACTTGAGACATACACACACTCACAAAGAAAGAGAGAGAGAGAGAGAGAGGCGGAAGGACTTTAGTCAATTTTCATCTTGATCCAGCGGGAGATGAACATTGCGTTGACTGTCTGCATAACTGGTAGTGATACAAACATTTCAATACAGAGTACGCTTTTACCGTGTGACTTGACTGGTTGCTTGGTTCTGGCGTGGCGTACGCCAACTGGAAACAGCGCAGAGTGAGCGGTGACGTTAAACACGAACGAAAAAGAATGGAAAGAAAATGTAGCATGAGAGACACGAGATAGTAGAAATAAAGTGAGCTTTGTCGACTGTGCGAAGGAACACGAGCATGAACAACTGTGCTACAACGCGACGATCTACCTCTGTTCCGTCGCGGTTCCTGAAAAAGTAAAATAAAGAGGGAGACAAAGAGTGCAGTACCGAAGGCTGGAATGCTGCTGGGACGTAAACGTTTTGACTTTTCCCAAGTCGATCGACTTCCCGTTCAATTTTCGTCCAGTGGAAATATTTCTTGGTCTCCTTTGTGACATCAGAATTATATATATGTATGCCGTCGACATGTGTGCGTCATGTATTCGAGTCAAACTGCTCATATCCATATACGTGCGTTTATTCTCATTCTTCATACATTTATTTTCGCGTAACCGCGCCGGAGATAAGTGTAATGTTGTGTACGATAATCAAAGTATAGCATATCGTTGTATCCAACCATTTTTTTATGTACGAAGACCATACAATTTAATTCTTTATGCATATCACATATCTTGTCACTGTTTATATTCAGGCGGGTCTCCGGTGCTTCTTTCCTTTCTGAGAATGGCAAGTTTTTCCTTGGTGAATAGGTAAAGGGTTCAGGTCGACATCTGGAAGCTAGACAGTATAGACGTTAGTACAGAAGGATTTGCCGGAGGCACGCGTCTCTCTTCGGTGAACCGAAGTACGACCATATGTTGTATCTATATATAAGCTTTTGACGTAAAGTTGCGTATGGGTTCACTAATTTCACTAAACTAATACAGGAAGAAAAGTATTGACAATATAAGTCGTGTAAAAATCTATTTTATTATAAATACTGACAAGATTACTTCTGGAAAAGGTAAACAAACTCTAGGCAATGTATAGATTTTGTTATAAATTATTTACGCGTTAACTAAATAACGATTTATTATTATACAAAAATAATAAAGTATCTTAAAACTATCGAAACATTGTGTTACGATTCAGCGTAGCGCGTAGAAACAAGCGCAAAATGACAAAGTTATTTACTTGTATACGACGTTTTATAGCCACTATCGCGAAAAGCGACAAAGAAGTAGAAAGAAGCAATAACTTGGATCAAAGAAGAAACGTTAAAGTAAGAGAAACGCTGCTCGAGCGAGTCCAAAAGTACATGTCGAATCGGATTTACCAGTGGTATACGCGGTAACGGATGACAGGAAAAATTCGAAAAATTGACACTATCGCCTGGGGATGATATAAATTGGGGACGTTACAGAGACAGCGGCAACTGCCACCCTACGCGATTCGAGGAAAAATTGTACCCACGGTATCCAGGGAATGACAAACTATATATACTTTTTATTTGGTAGTGCCAGAAAAAGCTGGAAAAGCGAGTTTATCGAATGACTAACTTCTGGATGAAGAAAGTAATCCCTTTGGCTCAACGAATATTCTTAAGGAATCGGAACACCCAGCTGCGATTTACTATCTTTCATCGCTCCATGACCTTCGTTCAGTGAACTATTACGGTTGGAAGATAAGATTTATATCACGTGTCTAAAGCCAGAAGAGCGTATTTTGTTACTACAAATATAGAAAATGTTTCCTTCCGACTAGTCGCGTGATACTTTATATGATTGGTCGTCCAGCAAAATAAAAGACAAAAAACATATATTCACGAAATACGAATCGAATTCACCACAATTGTGTTCATATGCGATAGCGGATTGAGCAGGATAGAAAGCGTACGTGTGAGCATGGCTTGCAGATGTGTATGGTGCAATCGTCGTGAAACAGAACCGCAGACGCCAGATATAGGGGATGAAACTGTTCTCTGTGCACGCAGTATGGTTTTTGATGGGTCGGGTGCAGGGATGTAGCGAGACTGCTGCCGAGAGTGAAAAAGGATGAGAATGTCTCGTGTGTTTCTTTTGTTTTAAGAGCGAGTCGAAAGGGAGCTTAGGAACAAAGATGGTGAATCGAAAAAGGAATGAGAAAGAATTCAGCGACCAGTAGGAAAAATCTTTTCAGTGGGCTAGCGTTTTATAACAAACAAACAAAATCTTACTCTGCTTCAATGATGCTCGATAACGAGCCGTATCGAAAGTTACTCGTTTATGATATCTTTACTATGAACCGTATCGTATATGGAAAATATCGTAGCAAGCTATAAATTCCAATACTACGTAGTACATCATATTTATCAATATTTCTCTTGAGCTAGCATTCGCATTTTATCTCACGAGCTTATTTTGACGATTCTCCTTATCTCCTTTTGTAGTACCTAATAGAAATGATGACGTTTTCTCACTAGTTTTGAATGCATACAAAGGTTCGATTGATACGTACCACTTTCACTCTGTACTATAGTCATCCAATAGAGTAGATATGCATTTTATTCTCATCGTCGCCCAAGACGAGGCAACGACGGTAAAAGATTCTTACCCGCGAAGTACGTCAACGTCGCCCGCTCGACAGTAACTGACACGTTGAATTCTAGAACTCGAAGCTCGTGAGAACGAAGACGAGCGTCTCCTCTGGAAAAATTCGATTCAAATATGAGATCGACAACTACACGCCGAACGTATCAAGAGTACGTCCACAAAAGAGTCATATCCTCTATCCAATATCTTCGACTCTCGTGTAGCAAATATGACGGCGCCGGATATTTCTCGCGTCGACCTCTTTCATTCTTCCGCAGTGTATATAACTGTAGATTTACTACGTAAGATTAATAATAATAAAATATAGTATGCTGTATACGCTAAAGTAGGTTGCCGAGGGCTGTAAAATTCAATAAATTGGTCTTTTAATTTTATTTTAAGATAGCTGAGCGGTAACTGGCAAATGACAAAAGAATCGTTCCGATAGCTTTCGAGTTTACTGAAATCTGACAAATAAAAATTACAAATTCTTAGCAAACATACAGTGACACCACCCGTATCAGACGTCCACTTATTCGACGAATCCGTCTATTCGACCAACTTGTTTCCATCTACTCGACGAACCGCATTTCTCGTAAGCCCCACTATTGCCAATAGTATCATTACCGACGGTGCGCGGACCGACATGCGCTACAATTAGGCAAATGCTTAGGGGTCTCTCTCAATAGGTGTCTCACGTTCAATAGGTGAATTCACTCGGTTCCGAGTAAGTCGAATAGGTGGGGTTTAACAGTAATAAAGACTTATCGGAGTTTTAATTACTATTTAAGTTGTACTTTTCATTGTCGGAGTCACGTTTTTTGTAAACGAAAAAAATCGTTTTTCATTTGATGATTTCTCGTTGAATCATAACCATACAGACTATGCTCAGCGATACACTTTTCGAGAATCGGTTTAAATAAATCTTATTTTACAGCACATTTTACTATAACAAAAATGCGATAATGATGCAAGAATTCATGACATTTAATAGAAAAATTGTTCACTGCAAGACTCTTAGGATTAGGATAATTTTACGTTGGCATTTTAAAAAGTTAGATTATGTTATCACGAAAGTAAAAAATTTAACTGCAATAAATGCAAAAACTGTGTGGTATATAGGATTCTAATTTTGGTAATATACCAATTGACGTTCAAAAAGTTCTCAGCGCACAAATAAACCGGAGTTTGCGGTATATTGACCGATTTGAGGGTATAAAAATAAAATACAGTTGATAAGAGAACAATCTAATGAACGGTATGTCTTATACACAGTACAACAGTCGTCTCTTAAGGAATAGCACGATCAATAACTTGATACAAATATTCCGAGGAATGTATGGCCAGAAGGAAAAAAAAATTAGCGGAACGAGATGTATGCAAAAAAAAAAGTATATTACAGGAATGATCAAATGCTCATTAATTAAGGACATTTGAAAATGAACTGTCACTTATAAAAACAGATTAATTTTACGGATTATAATATATTGTTTGTGCTCTACAAGTTGCTTAACGTACCAGTGGCAATTATTTTTACGACGATCAAAGCGTAGTAAAAGACAGAAGAAACCGAGGAACGAAGAGATAAGTGTAAGACAGATAAGGTGGTCGTAACCGATAGCACGTTTCTTCATGACAGAATGAAAGAGATAGAACTAAATGTTAACCGTAATGGGAAGGCGACAGTGCACGAGGATGGCGCAAATAACAAAGTGCTAAAAGTGGTACACGAAGGTTTTTCCGTGTCGCTGGGTGAACCAGCGTTCTTTTCGAGGTTTTCTGATAGTGCGCGCGTATAGTCCTCGGTTCTAAAATGGAGTAGAAGTGTTAAGGTCGGCCGGTGTGTAAACTCACCTCGGGAGCTCGCAATATTGCACCGTGGGGGCCCAACGCCGTTGGAGAGAATTTACGAGCGATCCTCGGTCTCGCGCGCGGCGCGTGAGCGACGAGCATTGCTTTTGCTCTCTCTCGCTCTCTCTCTCTCTCTCTCTCTCTCTCTCTCTCTCTCTCTCTCTCTCTCTCTCTTCTCTTCTCTCTGCTTCTGTTTCTGTTTCTCTCTTATGCCTTTTCTTTTCCCGGGCTTGAGAGCCCAGGGCAGCGTGTAACGAGCGTGAGGGGTGACTCTCGCTCGTTTCACTCACTCTCCCGTGGCCCCGTTCCGAATTTTACTCGAAACAAGCAGCAGAAGGAAACGCGGCCCTTTCGTTCATGTCGTCGTCGTCGTCGTCTTCGTCTTCGTTGTCTCATGACGAGATGTACAGCCGAAGAGTAAATCAACATAAGCAACGACCAGCTGCACACCGTGCTCATACTAAAACCAAAAGGAAAAATGTTACTGGAACTCGAGCGAAGAGCAACAAGGGAATAAGAAGGGTATGCCAGAGACGAGAGACGCGAACATAGGGTCGAGTGTTGACCCGCGATGTACCGGTAGTACGTGCGAATGAAGTGGGTCTAACATTGGGTATAATTTTAGGCATTCACTGCAGCTTCTACGTCTTCTTCTTTGGTTCTCTATTTATCCTCGTAAAGAAAGAGGGAGAGAGAGAGAGAGGGAGAGAGAGAGAGAGAGAGAGAGAGAGAGAGAGAGAGAGAGAGAGAGAGAGAGAGAGAGAGAGAGAGAGAGAGAGAGAGAGAAAGCCTTCAGGATC
The DNA here is from genome assembly GCA_963942595.1 of Cylloceria caligata. Taxonomy (NCBI): domain Eukaryota; kingdom Metazoa; phylum Arthropoda; class Insecta; order Hymenoptera; family Ichneumonidae; genus Cylloceria; species Cylloceria caligata. The sequence continues at coordinate 3,983,059 of OZ012705.1, read as the reverse complement.
TTTGTTTAATAATATACACGCGAGTGTCCAACTGGTGGGTCGAGGAACGCCATAATAAACGATATTTATACGAGCGTAAACGTACAACAGACCGGTGCTACACCCGCTGCATCGTTTCACTCTCTTGCTACGTCAATTGCTTCGTCTTTCGTCTACTACCATACAACATTCCTGTCTCGCTCCGTTATTGAGTTTCACTCTAAGACTTATAATCCGTTAAAGAAATTGAATGAAATGTATGGCCTTGATCCAGCGAGTTATTCCACGATTAACGATACTCTTCAATCGTAATAGGAGTCTTTACATATTTTTCTGCTTCGCATAAACATCTCTTTTTATTTTTCGTCTATTTTTTCTTCTTTTTTGACGATAAAATACACTTTTAAAAAATAATACTTCGTATTCCTTGTCATGGTTTAAAGGGCACTAAAATAATTGAAAAATGTTCTCAATAACTCTCGGCGGAGCACATCGGTAATAAAAATCTTGCACACTGCATCACATAGATGAGGTATCGGGGTCACGTTCAACCTTTCTCTGTTCCGTTATCAAAATTCTAGAAAGCTTCACGAGACAGGCCCCGGGGATATAGACAGTGGCATCTCGAGCTTCCTCCTTGTCGTGTCGTCATCGTGTAATAGGACAAAGGCATCGCTTCCCACGCTCTCGTTATCGTGAAATTTCGCGCATAATTCGTTACGAGGGGTTTAGTACGAAATGCAGGAAAAATATAAAAAGTTGAATATTAATAACTTGGGAAAATTGCGACGTTGTCTCTCACGATATATTATTAATAATTACGCCGCTCGATAAGTCGAAGGAAATATGCTAATTATGTATGCAATTGTCCGCCGTACTCCTGCAATTTAAGCCAATCAATTGGGATTATAAATTACTATGATCAAGGAAATATTAATCGGATAAATCCAATCAGGCCTTTATCGATGTTTATATTTTTAGCTTTTAACGACTGATAAAGGAAAATTTATTAATCAAATGTTAATGTTTGACAGACCATCGAACAAATACGCTAGGAATATTAACCAGAAATTGAAAACTTTTTTTTTCCTATGGTTAAGTAGGCGGAAACACTTAACTGTAACTTAAAATTTTAAGCAAACGCATGACGCTTCTCCTTTTCATTTAGGTGTACAAATTTTAATAGCATAGCAGGATCAAATTCTTCATTGGCGGACGGATACGTGACAGCTTGAGTCTCTGCCATCTCTCAAGTATTCTCTCTTTCACGGTTTCCCATAACAGCGCGAATCAACAGCTTGTGCCGTCTACCCCAGTGAGCAAGCAAATCAGAAGCATCGCTCGCTTGACTAGGATACCTGAATTGTTGATCATCCTGCGGTGGTGTTGTGAGTGGATATTCTAGGGATACATCTATGATTTTCCACCTCAAACAAACATATAGTGGTTGGACACTATAGAGAGGACATTTTGTCACCGACATTGAGCTGACGCCGGGAAGTAGTCTGTTACTAAAATGTCTATATTACCATTTATTAAACTTTATAATTCATTGAATGACTAAATATGACATCAACGGGAACCGACATGATCGAGCTATTGAATATTCTTTCGATCCCTTCACTCTGTCATCTCGTATTGGATGCTACTTGAGAATCGTGTGAGCCCGAATCAACCTAAAACGTTGTCAAAAACCGGAAATTCTCAAATTGGGTTTGTACAGAGCAGACCGTATTAAATATTGTTAGTACATCGGTCTTTACACATCGTGTAATCTCTACTGCGGCAGCTAAATCGCTCTTTTGTATCTATCTCGATATACCAAGCAAGCGATTTACATATTGAATGAATTTCTTGGTAAATATAAATCTTGCATCGAGTCATTTCCCACGCTAGAATGCATACAACATTTTATGAAAAACACTTCTATCGAGGGATCTAAAAGTTATTTGAATTTTAGTTCGAGTCAATGTAAAACTAATAAATCACGGGAATGAAAAAGAGGCAAAACGCGAGGCAACCGTAAAAGACCGCACGAAGGATGCATATCCCGAAGGGATACCGATATTGATAGAGACGATTGCGTATGTGAATTCCCTCAACAATAGGGAATATGATTTGATTTGACTTGATTCGATTCGACACCCTTTCATAGACACCCCATCGAATCCACGAAAAAATCGTCGCGCTCCCACCGCGATACTCTCGACCCACGTTCGCCTATATAAATAGATGGTAAAGGGGCGATAATAGACGTACAAACAAATTGTACGAATTCCGATCACGATTCTTATCTCGAAAGTCTGCGGCCGTAGATACTTAGACGGTAGAGACTGCCGCGAGGGCAGGGTGGGTTCAGTTTATACAAAGTTGCTCCACGGCAGGATCTCAAGAAACTATGAAGTGTGAGTGAACCAGCGAAGGGTGGTGTCGGATAGAAGAGGGAAAACAAAAGGAGGGAAAAGTGAGGGTTGAAAAATTATCCTGGGTGGATTTGACCGGGGCGCCACGGAAACGTTTATTTACGTCTCTCGTCTCTCTTTTGCTTTTCTTCCTCCTTGAAACTTAGCAACTTCGATCGATTCACCCTTTATTCAGCCGAATTAGTTTTGCATTTCCCTAGCTCAATTCCGCGGTTCCCTCACTCGCGGTATTGTTGTATCTCGCAAGTCTTCTCTTCTTGCAATTATCTTATTCGAGGCATCCAGATGCAGCGCTACGTCCGGAACAAAAAGTATTTCAGCGTCAAACGTAATATTGAAACCTCTCACAGTGAAACTGACTCGACTGCAACATATATTTGCAATAGTATCTATTCGACAATAATATAAGCCGTTCAACTTGATCGTGGGGTCCAGCTATGGTGGGGTACCCTAAGGTTTAGCTCTTTTGCTCGCGAAAAAGCCACGCTTATCAATGACAAAGCCTTTTCACGCGTCTTTCTGGCTTTCCCGCACGTTCTCCTTCGTTCTCCTGTCACGAGCACTTTACCCGTTGTGGTTTGTGCACGGCTTCTTAATTGATTTCCCATGCTCGCCTCTCTTATTATTATTCTTAGCGTGATTTTTCCTCGGTCGTTGAGGCTTTTCATCGCAAAGCATGGGAAATATTCGGTTTTCGACCGTTGATATATCGTTCCTGCTGCATGCGTAATTAGTGTAGCCGTACATTACATGATGTTTTCATTTCAATATTGTTTTTTTATTCCGTCGGTGGTTGCTATCACGAGGATGATTTTACCATTTTGCAAGGTGAAGTTACAGACACGATCGAGTCTAAATTTAATTAGATTCAGGGATTGCAAATATAGCTTTGATCCGAGACCGCATCACAACGTCATCAGACTCTGATCAGGTCATGTAGTTACAGAAGCCACAAAAATAATTTTAAAATCGATTTGCGTTATGTTAACCGAATTTATTATCACTTTAATTGACTATCAACGTCGTAATTCGATCCTGAGACCCCGTAGACCGTTTATTCCGACCATTTCGATTGAATTCTGATTAGCCCGATCAGGCATGCCTTACCGTTATCTGAAATGATCCTGATGTAAAATCAGGCCGCCCGAATAAATTCCTGCTCGAGTAACTGTCTAATTTATATTCGAATGAGTTCTAAAGAAAAACCGACAAAAATATTGAAGATTTCATAAATAGAACCTATGTAGCGGTAATAAGCAAATCGAGTTGACGATAGAGAGTCACGGGCATGTACAGCGTATAACGATGGTAGAAGCAGGGAGTGACACACGGTACAGCGTGTTTCATTAATTAACTCTCATTAAACTGCATTATGCAAAAATGAGTCAACCAGCGCGTCAACTGGAAATTAGGAGGACGTAGACACGCGTCGCGCGTCACCGAGTGCACCGGTATACGTGATATATAGGTAACCACATGAACACGAACAGGATCAACACCAACCCTGCTTTCCTTTTCTCTCTCTCTCTGGCTAACGAGTGTGACTGTACGCAGTTCCGACGTAACGGCAGCATATACTCACACGGGAACACCGGTCCCGCTTCCTCTCCTGTTGCCTATTTCTGTCGCCAAGAGTACGCAGAGGCTAGATAAGCGACACCCGATATGATTATCGGGCTCATAGCCTCATTCTCCTACCATTGCAAGCAGCCTCTCCCATCCACGCCTCTTTCTCTCTCCCGCCAAGACTTAACCACCAGTGAACCCTTTTCCCGCGCTCCCGTTCGCATCGGGTTTATTTACGAGAATGTCACACACGCCTGGCGTGCAATGTAGTACCGGCTTGGAGAACTCCAGCGTATACACACCATAATAAAACCATAGTACCTATTACATGAGTATATTGCGTATAGTTTACCCAGGTACACGTTGCATATACATAGGTGCGCTTCTCTCTTTAATATGATCGCGAGATCCTGTTATGGGGTTTATATATACACCGCAATGATATGCCACGATATGCCTGTAAAATATGACGGTGAGGTCGAAGCATAAAAAAGCAAAGAAACTACGGCTGAACGGGCTTCATGGACTTTATGTCTCTTAGATCAGTCACCCTCTCAAACTTATTAAGATCCCCCACTTACTTCCCAACCGCTAGGCTATCTCACGATTTTCCACTTTTTGTCGAATCGCTTAGCCTAGATATTCGAGTGGATTTGCTTCGCTTTGCTCAGTGTGAGAATCGGCGCTTACAGTAGGAAAAGATGAGCACGGACGAGAAAGATAGAGGGCTTGGCGTACCGTGCGGTCACGCAAATAGGCAAATTTCACCCCGTGGTGGAATTTGCTCCGGCGAGGGTGACTCACCCTGTAACCTCTTCCTTCCTTCCTTCCTTCCTTCCTTCTCTATCTCCCTTCCTCTCATCCTCTCGTTTCTATCTTTACGACACTCTGTGCTTTAGCCTCTATTTCTCCGTGCCATACCATTCGCGTCTCGGCCTTGATCCGATATACATTTCGCATACCCCATTTTTCTTTAAGGATACAGCGAGTTCTTTGAGTAGTGAATCCCTTCTGAACGCTTCATGCGCATTTGTAATATTTATGCTAAGAATATAAAGATGAAAACGAAATATTGATACGAGTTTAATATTTATGATTGCTACCAGTTTAATATTCATGATTGATATCAGTTTAATATTCATGATTGATACGATAAACAATTATTGACATCAACAAAATTGTCGTTTGATCAATTTGCTTGCTTTTTATTCGTCCCAATTTTTTTTTCAAATTTATCTACACGGTACTTTGACAAATAAATTACAGAAGTTGCAAGTCGTTGATGGGGAGTTCGCAAAGATGTTTCAACTTTTTGTTTTACCTGTGTTTAACTATTCATACCGATAACGTCCCGTACGCCGGGAACCTCGCGGTACCGGTACGACGGTTCAGAGTTGTAAGGTCTCAATTCACGTTGGCGGTGACGAAGCTTCTTTATTTCTTTTTCTTTGTTAAGAAGGATAAGAGTTCGATATATTAAATTATCAGTGAATCGATGATGCGACTGTTTCTTACGGCGACAGTTGTTAGATTCATTTTTAAAAGTTCTACGTTTGCAGTAACTTCAAAATATGGGTGTGTCTCAGATTCTCGAAGCGTCCTGAGTAAGTTAATTGATTTGCCGAAAGACAAACAAGAGAGAATTTTTCCCGAGCCGTCGAATGAAATTCGAGTGGTTATAAGTGGGAGGCTAGTGCTTTCTGCGCAATAATGTTTTAAGCAAGTAAAAAAGGTTTCGCACTAGACACTGACGTGTGAGCACCCTTGTACTGTACCTTAAGGTTTAACCCGCGAATCTGAACGAGATACGCGGGCTCGTAAATTACCCGTTTCGAAGAATTATTTTCAATGTTTTTATCACCGAAAAAAAATCCCGGCTGCTCTGCAGATGTTTTATTGCTACGGCTTACGAAGATTCAAGATATCGAGAGATTATCGGAGATTCAGAAAAATTCCGCGTCCAGAAGTTTGTCCATTTTATATAGAATTAATGTAAATTCGTTCCATGCGACGTAACGCACTGCACTATTAATGCAGTTTAACTTGCAACTTTTTAAAATTGCAGAGCTGTGCAGAATTTGATTGGGTACGATTGCATACGTAGAGTCAGATAAGCGTGGAGATGCATCCTGTCGACACAATTTCCTGCATTCTCATTTTATAATATTCTTCCTGACCATTCCGTTAACTATTTCATCGGCTAACGCCCTTCTTACGATCCACAGGTTCTGCCCTTCTTCTTCTTCCTTCCATCTTTTTCTAACTACTTTCGTTTTGCTCGTATTCCGTACTACTGTAATTCTACTTTTTTCAAATGTTTTCAGTTTGTCTTACGTGCTAAAAGCATCGAACTTGACTTATTCCTCATACCATGCAAAAACCCAACAGTTGAGAGTACACGTTGCTTCGAACAAATAAGCAGCACGAGATCGAGAAAAGAATAAAGGCGCCGGAAATCTTTTTCGTTCGTATCCCTCCAGTTATACATTTTCCTTTCGCCTTGCCGTACCGTTACTTTCACTCCGCGATCTCATGTTGAAAGAGCGCACTACGTATAAAAGCGCGGAAAGTAAAACGGGCTCAGAAGAGTAAAGCAAAACTTTGTCTTTCACTCGAATATTAATTTTCTATTTTCTTCCTTCTTATTCTCTCGTCCTCCACCGACTTTTCCTCTCAGCTTTTTTTTTTTCTCTTTTTTTTCATCAAGCGTCGATAAAAGTTCTGAAAGTCTCGAGACCCCGTTGTTTCAATAGAGATAAGAACGAGCGAGATGGAACGTGCACGAATGCAGTTTTTATTAATACCTCCCTCTCTCCATTGCCCATCGTCGTATGGTCGCGTTGTTAATATTTCGAAAAAGTTAATAATTCAACCATGTTGGATTGTGCAACAACGTCACTGTCGGTATGGGAAACATTGTCTTGAAGATAAATTGCACGTCACTCGGCAAAGGTATAAGTGGCTCGTGAGTAGCGAGAGAGTACGGAACGTTAACTGGGCAAGGATGTCGACTCTCGAACAATTGAGTAAATCTGGAAATACTACTCTTTTATATAATCTGGAAATACTACTCTTTTATATAATCTGGAAATACTACTCTTTTATATAATCTGGAAATACTTACTCTTTTATATCAAATAATTCGTGCGGTCTCACGAAGAGAAGGATCCATTAAAACTTATCGTGTAACCTGAGAAAAAATGCTAATAATGTATTGATGGTCTTTGTAGTGATTCCACCTGTCAACAAATATGGCATATACGGATAATTTTTACCATATTTAATGAAATTATTGCCATTAATGCGTATGGCGAAAAATATGATTAAATTTCGCTTTTGTTGACACATGGCGACATACACCCGTAATACCAGATGACTAGCATTTTTATTCAGACATATGGTTATTTTTACTAGATCCATCTCTCTGTGTACTTTACTCGTCGAGCTTGAGAGTCGTGGTTTGCGAATGAATCGGTTAATCGGCTATGACTCTATCGTATAACCATGAAGCGTGTAAGATCGCGTTGCCCTCATCCAAGCTACGTGAGTGACAAACTGCGTAGGTACAAGCTGATTCATCAACCGAGCAATCCAAGATACGATAGCACGATGACGAACGTTGTTGAATATCAGATTCAGAGAATAATATATCCAGAGTTCTCTGGATTTCACAAAAGCTACCCGCGACAGTGAGATCCCCGATGTCATCTTTCCGCTCATAACCATTCACTCGCTTTTCATCTTTACTCCGCATACTTTAGTATTTCCCCGTGTACCTCGCGAGACTCTTTCGAACTCGTACTATGTGGGTCGCTAAGACAAGCACAAGCGCGCTAAGAACTTATATAGTATAGTCAGTTGGTTAAGGTACTTCAGGTTTCTCGACTTTTCAGTTCCCGCGGGAACGACGAGAGAATCTTAGCTTTGACTGTGCGCGCCCTCGTAGTCGTGCGAGGTAAATTTACGAGATGATTTTTAATCTTCCAGATGTGACGGTGGGTGCGAGAGCGTTCGTGTCACATCTCGAACGGGTACGCCCTTGCCACTTAGTACTCTTCCGGACAAACACGCGAACTCTGCGCTTGATTCTCGTGTTAGGATGAACAACGTGACTCCCCCCTCGTTGCCTCTCCTTCATCCCTCGCCATCACACTTTCCGACAAGGGCTCGCTGCGCTCTGGCTGAGAATGATTTACCGCGACGACCCCGCCCTATACCCTCGGGCACCCCACTACTAGTAACATACGGTTTACATAAGCACGTCGTTGTAATTCCCGATGGGTCCCGGCAGACAACGGGCGACGAGTACACACTAGACCGACATTTTTTTTCTTGTTTTTTTTTTTGTTGCGTCTGCGTGTCTACGAGAGAACTGTATCAGAGAAGACGTGAAGGAGAACTCACACCGTGCACTTCGCACTTGTGCGTTTGATTAAACATTAAGAAATAAAAACTTTTTCTGCAATTCTTATGAAAAATAAAAATGAAAGAGTTCTTTTTAATAAATATAAGTAAAAATGGGAAATCGAATAAAACGATATAACGATCTTTCAGAGGAATCGAATAATTGTAAATTATTTATCTTCCTCATAGATCTTTCAAACATCCTTAAAAGCGGTTGAGACAAAATATCAGGCGCGCGTGTGCGTCTGTTTGTGCGCGTGTGTGCGCACGCGTGTGCGCTTCCAAAGTAAAGAGTTTATAATTCAAAAACCGACTTAACGGATCATGATGACAGTTTGTAACCACATTGCCCATACATTGCCCTTTATTACATGATGAAACATACATTGCCCTTTATTACATGATGTCTTTTGTTACAATCGTTAAGACAGTTACAATTTTTTAAGATTTTAAATTTATTTAAATGTATCGATGAACGCGATAATTTTTTTTTCTCCGTATAGAGGTGGCTTAAAATGGTACGAGGGCCACAACCGGAACATCTATATCTTAATTTGGTTAAACCGAGTGATTAGTTGACAATCAATCAATCGGATTGACCCAACAAATTAATTTGTCAACGCAACGAATTAATTGCCAAGTCCAATCAACTGATTTATCGATGCAACCATATTAAGCGCCCGAAGCATATATTCGACCATGCGCAGTTGTTTGAAGCAGCAAAACCTTTTTTTTTAGAGTGAGAAAGTTAAAATGGAAAAACATAGTTCTTCGACATCAATCTCAGTGCACAAAGATGGCTCTGTGAAAGGTGGAAAATAATGAGAGAACAATGTGCAAGATTCTACTTTCCAGGGTTTTTCGTATCCTAACTCAGAGGAAGGAAAAGAATTAAATGGATTTTCTCATGCATGTTGGAAATATATCAAATCTCTTGTCATAATATCAGCAAGGTTAAACGAAAAAATGTCAGATTCGATATTACTCTATAGAGTTACATCGCAGGCTGCAGGATGTATTCGCTTTCGTTGAGAAAATTGGCAATCGTCTCGCAACGGAAGATCGGCTGAAATACAGTGAAAGAAGGAAGTATTTAAGACGGTAGTTGGAAAGCATCGATTCGATACCAATCCGTAAGATGTGATTAAGATAGAGTCCGCGAGGCCGTTTGCCCATGATTTTTATCTGCTCTAAAGTCGATAGTAAAGGTAATACAGCGTGTAGGGCGAAAAACTCTTCCAATATCCATCAAGTAGACGAGGGCCGGAAGACTCGAAGAGAGAGGAAAAGAGAGGAAAAGAGAGAAAAAGAATTCAAGAGCTCGAGAGCTCGAGAGACGACGAGATTCCGTCAATCTCAACGACGATGGGTTTCCCTTTTGCTGTCTCACATTTCTCACCCTCATCGCGTCCTAAAGAGATTCCCGTCCTCCTCGAAGGCTACGCGAGAATACCTCGAAGCCCTTCACCGGTTGGTGTGCGCGCTGTAGGATATATTCGTGGAGAAACGAGGGTGTCGATTTTAAACAAAGTTTTGCGTATGCAAGCGGTCGTAAGTAAGAACGAGACGGCGATAAAGTATCCCACAATTTACGACTCTTTCTCCTTCGGCATATACAGCCGGGCACCGTACGATAGAGGCAAAGGTAAGACGACTTTTAGTACTACGAGGGGGCTGCCCGCGTGCTTGCACTAATTCGTGAAGCAGGAAACCGAAGGATTACGAGGGATTTTTCCAAGACCCGAATCGGAGTTTTCATATTTTCTTTAGTTCCGTGAATAGCTTCTCGACGATCTCGTAATTACCGATAGGACGAACTTCTCTGTTAGCGCGTGACGTCTTTTCCTATTACCGTTTCACACTCTCGTACCTCTTGGGGTCCTGCAAAATCGGAAAATCGATATATCGTGCAATAGCCAACGTGCTCATGGTTGAGGGCCAAACGAATTGCTTAACGCATGGGCGATATATCGAAAGAAAAAATCGGTGAAGGAAAAACGTCAATGAAGTTCGCTCACGTGCTAGTTCACAAATCAATTCACGAGCGAACGAGAGCGTCTGTGTGAAATAAATCGTCGTGTGGTCACAAGGAGCGAGCAGGGAGGAGAATTTCTGATGCCATAGAAAAGAGTCTGTGTATACTGTGATAATGACGTTTCTAAAAATGTAACCCCAGTTCATCCTCCCCTAAACTTTCGTTGAGCAATAGCTGTGAATTAGAAACGACGGAAGAGGTAGGGTCGAGAAGTAATTTTTTACTCGGTTAGTCGCACGGGTACTCGTAACACGTGAACGAGAAGCACTTTATTACTAGAGGAGGCACAAGCAGGCACCAAACGGTTACTCTTTCGTAGCGTCAACAGCGGCGATGCGTTATCGATTATATTTGACAAGTTACTGTGGCACGTGGCTGACACTAAAGTATTCCGTGAGGCACACCACGAGGACATTGTAATATACATCAAGGCACGCTAACTATGATGGCACCATTACGATATATAAATAAGGAGTCTTTTTTTCAGAACAAGAAACGAGGGAAATTACCCTACGATATGACAAAATATTTTATACAAGCGTATTCGTTTCTATTTCAATTCCACTATTTTTTGCTGACTTGACCTCCTTAAGGTGTAGCGTTGTACGGTAAGATTGTAATGCTCTTGGTTTTCATTTTAGCCTCTTGAAAATCGGTCACGTTTAAAGCCATTCGTGCTCACTAATACCCTGTGGGATTATCCAGCAAGAGGAAAAATAGATCGACACGAAGAAGTGGAAAAGAAGTAGAAAATGAAAGTGGAAACAGAAAAGATCCTCCAGTTTTTGCGAGCTTTTCCTTTCCATTATTTTTCATACTTTTTCTCGTTCCTTCCTGTTCATTTACGCACTCGCTCTATCCCACATTTTTCCCCATCTCCGAATCACCAAAGATCTTGCCGAGTTCTCTCAGCGAGTGTTCAACCGAGATAATCGACGCGCAGGAGCTGCAGTTTTTAAGAGGCTTCGAAGAGGCGAGTGCATCAACCAACACCTTCACCCAAATATAAAGTAGAGTATAGGATGGTATATCCGTCTACACTCGTCTGGTCTGATATACGTGCTCTCGTTTTGAAAATCGACACCCGTCCTCCGCTTGTTAAGAAATACCGGAATTGGCGCCAGCGTTGGCTAACGAAAGCCAATTCGTAGCCAATGTGCTTTCCAATATAGATTCGGGCATCCATGATTGCAGTACAGTGAAGTTCGCTGGTTCGATGTATTTGGATTCTGCGGTTAGGATTGAGTTTTGTCTCGTCTTAGCCTCTTCATCCTCTTCCTCGTTCTCCTCGCTGTACCTATTCCATTCGAATTCTGCGGCTACCGTACAGTGAAAGGAACTTGTTAACCCAGCGGTGGCTGAGAAGAGGAATACGAGAAGTCACGAAGATGAGGAAGATACGAAAAATAAGACGACGGAGTATGCGAAAATGAGAGAAAAGCGGAGTATGCCGAGGGCTGGCCACGCATGGCCGGGTATTCTGGCATTACCACTACTAACGTCATCCATTAAGACTCCGACTGTGGATAGAGGGGAGAGACGGAGAGAGCGAGAGAGTAGTTATTGCCACCCATCCTCTCTCCTGCAGCATCTACGTAGTCCCAAGTTCTCTAGCCTGTTACCTGACTACCGTACTCCTGTGCTCACCTCCTAATAACGGCGAATGGCTCGCATTAAGTCGTCGAGACACTCCCATTCTCGTTCGCTCACACCACGAACAATCGAGAAACCGGGGGTGCAATAACAAAGCTCCAATTATCTCGGCGATTTGATTGCCCGGGGTGTTCCCGTTCGTGCGCTAGATAGCTGCCTAGTAACCGATAGTTAAGTATCTAGGTTGCTGGTTCGTTGCAGTTACCGATAGCTGTCTTACCAGAAGCTCGGAATCTATACCGCGAATCCAAGTGTGTTACGAAGTCTGTAATTTTCCATACTTTTTATCGTGGTTACTTTGTACACGTTCAAAATACGTTACTTTTACGTAAGTGTAGTACAATCGGATCTCACTCGTTCGATCGAGTCGGGATCGGGATGATTCGCTTATTCGACGAGGATAGGGAGCACTAGTTTTCATATCATCACCCATTCCGTCCGCTCTGCGCATGCGTCCTGTCTAATAGGTAGATACGAAGGCGATCGAACAGTTGGGCTGGTTGAATACGTGGAGATCGAGTAGGTGGGGTACGACCGTACATGGAAATAACGTATTGCATGCGTGTAAAAAGTTACTAAAGTAAAAAGAACACGGAATTACAGATTTCGTAACTCACTTGAAAATTGAATTGAACACAGGAACTGTTGGACGCTTCCGTATCAGACCTGCACGGCCCAACGAGCTGCTTGGAACAGAGATCCGTGAATCCCGGACATATGTCCTCCGTATGGCTGTTGGCTACGACATATATAGACAAGAGCGATGCTGTTCTTCGGTTTTAACCATTCCATATCGTACTAAAGCGGAAAAATATCAAAAGCCCTCAAGTTTATAATTTAAAGTAGTTGAGAACTATTGAAAAACATGCCCAAACGAGAGTGTCGGATTGCCTTGTTTGTCGTATGTCATGCCTCGCTTTATGGAACTGTATCTTTTTTATTTCGTGAGATAACTATGTGAAACAGGGACATTGTTATTTTTAGAAGCAAAAAGAATTTCCGTATGCGACAGAGAGTCGTGTTGTGACTTCATTTAAAGACCTGTCTTGTTTCGGAGTCAATTTATTTATGCGTTTACAAATCTAGTTTGATTTTTCGAGGTATTTCATACATTTCTTCATCCATCGCTACGAGTTTCCACGTACTATACTAATTTTTTAGTCAATTCCCCCAATGTAGACGAGTGAAAGATATTTAATTACGTCACTGTGTCATTCAGCCGCATTATGACCCATCCCACTCTCGATGAGTTTCAGAAGAACACATGTATACATGACTGTGTACGTGTTTGGATGTGACAACAACCTTCATTCGTTAACGAAGACGTCTTTTTGCTTCGGTGTCCCGTGTGCCTCGCTACAGACGCCTTGTTTTCGGAGGTCACTGCACACAGCTTCATCTCGAAGGATGGGAAAGCATTGATACGATAGGGAGTGGAGTTGGAAGGAGGGGTGACCGAACCACTCCTGTACCGCGTACTCCAGGCACCTGACAGGGATAGTCAAGTTTAAATTGCATTGGTCAGTGCCGATACACGTTTCAAGCTACCTCTCCGGTAAGGACAAGTACAATAATTACCAACTTGCGACCAACCCCGACACAGCCCTCTATCCGTACCGCTGGTTAGCCCTCATCCACGTCGTCGTGTCTCGTTTGGTCACTCTCGAAAGCTCTTGGCTTTCCGCTACGCCACCTTCCAACGAGTATTCCTCCTATCGCCATTCTATAAGTTCTTCTCGAAATTCGAAAACCACGATCCTCTTACCATCCCCTCTGGCCAAACCGTGTAACGCATGGCAACGGGTCTTAAGATCGATTGCGGCAAATACATAGCTGCATGGATCTCCATTAGATTAGCTCGCCGGGGAGATATGACCGGGCAACCAGTCTGATATAGTATAGCACTTGTATGGTCGAGTACTTTGGGGCTTTTGGTGGAACAGCGCTACGAGGATGACCGAGGAAAGCAAGAGAACTCAGCAATAGATGGAGCAATACAGAGGAAAACTATGCAGTAGTGAGGTTAGAGTTCTCCGAGCTTCAAAAGCGACCGATGTATTCGACAACATATTCTGGTCTTTGTTCTCGTCGTCCAGAAATTTTGATTGCTCATTAATGTTCGTCTCATCGTGTTGTGCCTCGGAGCAGTAACTCTTTCGATGCGTAACTATATTCATTAGATAGTTTACGAATAAATTACGGTAAACAAATGCCAACTACAATATATTTGTGGTATACCGTACTGCACTGTACAGTAAAGTTAACTACTCCATCATGATCAATATTAGATGAAAAGAAGACAATCCGTGCGCGTAAACACGAAATTTTCCATTTCCTTGTTGACTGTACGGTAGTTGATACAAAAGCGGTATTTTTCGCTCGCTATGCTAGCTCCGTGACAAAATATGCAGCAAAATGAAAGGAATATTCACGAGCATGTGTTTCCAGTTAGGATTGTTCTTTGAAAATAAAATAATTCCCCGAGTTCACCCTTATCCTTTGAGATAAAATGTTTAAAAGAAATTTCAAGCGCTCTTGCGTCTAACATCTGTTTCTCGAGTTTATGTGCCCACTTTGGAAATACGTGTAACGAAATAATGGTCGCGACGTTCTCTAGGAATTCTCAATCGTGCTTCGGTGACCTTAGGAATGGCGCGCTCGGGACAGGATAACGACGTCAAGCAAGAAATCTACTTTCAGAGACTCTGGTATTCATGCACTATACGATGAGAGCCAACAAGCATTATCACTCTTGTCTTTTTCTTTTCTACAGCCCGTCTCTTGTACCCTCTTTGTCACTCGCGAAGCCAGACTATATTCTACTTCTTTATAATTTGAAATTTTATTCTTGCTTCGTAGAGTTACGTCACTCCAGAGGTCCGTATCGTCGGAGCAGATACGTTTGCACACTGTATAAATATCACTTTTGCAAAGAGGGAAACGAGCCAGTAACAAGGTTGATGCCGTTATTTGACACGAGTCCCTTTAAACTTGGTGAAAAACTCCTCAATAAAATGAAAGCTAAAATGAACATTTCCTTCGTCGATTTACATGAGAAGCGATATTTGAAATCTGCAAGCAGATTTCGTTTCCTCTTTCTTTGTAACCGTTGGTACCTCCCAGGATTTCGTTAAGGGGGTTGCAGTCTGAGCGTTTTGAAATATGATCACATGAGGTAGCTAAGTATTTTACCCTAAGCGGGTATCGCCGGATGCTTCGCCGAGCAAGCGACACTCTGATAGAAATGTCGGTAAAATAAATAGCTATCTATTTCTGTAAAAAAAAGAATGGCTAAGCTATTTCTATCGCAAGATGGAAAAATAATCAAATTAACATCCGATGCTATATTTTGATTCGTTCGAAGGCTGTTGCACCGAACTTTTTCCCAAATTACTACCTTGAAGCTTACGAAAATGTCTGACAAACGACACGCATCGACCGAAACTTGCTTAGCATTTGGAAACGGTTACTTTTTTCGTTTGTATTGGCGTAATCTTTCGAACGCGACGTGTATAGTCAAAGATTGCTTTATTTCCATAACCATTGACTTTTCTACATTTCGATTTATTTTATTGGCGAAATAAATGAAATATATACGATAACGCGTTCTCTAGAATTTCATTGCATATTGTTCGGAGAATAAAGAGACGCGCCGAGTCACGACAAACATATAATACGAGAAGAAAAGGCGTCGAATAGCTTTGTAATGATAAAATGAACTTATTATTGTTATGCGATGGTCTCCACTAATGGTGCGGCTGGTGACTGTTCGTTCTACATTCTATGGATCTCATTACAGCGGCAAATCTTTAACTCTTCTCGACATTTCTTCCTCCATTCAACTTGTCGGTATTCCCTTAAGTGCATTGTTATCATTTCACAAAAAGTCCCGCACTTAACCTGTTCGGTAACTATGTACTAAGTTTCTTTCTGCTTTTACGTGAAAAGAGACGCAGAAGGATAGCGAAAAGTCATATGAAGGAACGAATGAAAAATGAGAGTCTCCTCTACCGCGCTTCTGTCGCCGCACTCGTGAATTTTTCTCTACTTCTATAGTCGTTATACGTCTCGACGGGTCTGATATAATGACGCTCCGGTTGTGCGAATCACGCCAGAGGAGTTATAGTATATCAGTCGTCGGGGGTTTAACGGACGATTGGAGAACGAAAACGAGACGAAAGAACAAACGAAGTTTTTTTACTGTTTCCTCTCTCGATCAACCGAACACTCGATTTTGCTTCCAATCTGGCGCAGCGATCGAAAGCCCCATCCTTAAGCCCTGTGAGCCTCTTCATTGGTTTTTTGCTTCGCGGAGTTCCGAGTCCTTTGCTGCGTCTCTTCAGCCCGAGGTATTCGTCGACGAGTACGCGGTTCCGTCTTTCGTCGTCGTTTTTCATCTCGGCAACTGCATATCACAAAGCACGGAGAATGCTAAACCGTGACATATAGATAGCGAAAACATTCGTTACAGCTGCGTCAATGACAATCGCGCGCGACATACGGATGGAGAGATAATATAAATGAACATAAAAACAGAAATGTCGAAGCAAAACTGGAAGTAACGATTTTGCTTGAGCTTCGCGAAAACTCGGAAGAAGAGCGAAAGAGAGAACTGGATGAAGAAGAAACTAGAGTGTGCTTGATGTTTTTCTGGGCAAAACGAAAATAGCGAAGCAATGCAGTGCTCGGGCCCGCCGGGCCGCGAAAGCTCCTAACACAGTGGAGCCGTTTGATTAATTAAAACCGAGCGACGGAATCCCGAAGAACCGGATGTTAGCACGGGATCAATGGGCGACGCCATCCGCTTTCCTACGCCATGCAATTTGTTCAGAGCTCCCGCTATATCTATACCTACGGTCGATTCAACGCTGGCTGTTCTAGCTTCAGCACGCTCGTGAACTGGCGCAACCCTGTAGCAGTCGGTCTAGGTTCTGCGCGCATATGCTCTCTCTCTCTCTCTCCTCTCTCTCTCTCTCTCTCTATATATATATATATATATATATGTGTGTATCATTCGGTCTCAGGATTTCTCGAATTTCCGTGGGCGGTTTTCATTTGGTGTCAGAAAAATCCGGTGATCAGTAGATACGCGCGCGCGCGCGCGCGCGTTTGGAATAATTTTCCTCCGACGAGGACAGGTAGCGTTGCTCTCGACTCTCGTTTATCCGTTCCGTTTTCCTTTCCGCAAAGCCTTGCTCGCTCACACATTCGTCCGTACTTTATTCACCCTCCTGGCCCCTCCCCCTCAACCGCACACAGATCACGCTGGTTCCCAATGACGGGGAGCAATGAGCCTCACCAATGCTATTCTCCATTCTCACTTCGCTTTATTTCTGCTCTTTCTCGGGCAGCACCTCGATCCCTCCCCCCGGTCCGACGTCTAGCTCGCCACCACCCTATTTTCCCGACAGATGTGATTTATTTTCTTCGGTGATCGTTCTCGAATTACTCGCCTTTATTTTTTCTCTCTCCCGCCATCTCACTTGTCCATCTTGAAGTGCGTTCGAGTTCTTTTCCGTCACTCTCGCTCATTCTATTATATTTCTTGGCCACAGGAATCCATTCGGGCCGCGAGTGATGGATTTTTTAATCCAGTTTGGGAGGCGAGAGAAAAAGCGATGACTGTAGAAGATAGAGGATGTATGTGTTAGCTGTTTAGGAGTGCAGGATTATGTGCGGAAAAATATAAGAAAAAAAGCTTTCGGATAACGCGATTAGGTCGTGCGAGCTCACGAGCGTGTGTCAGTTCAAACCTTTTCAACCGAGTCATACATTTTCGATCGACCACTCTACCGGTTGACGGGAGAAGAGGATGAAGGGATAGAAAGTGTAAATAATTACCTGACAATAGGCCTAATCCTTTCCTTCGCTACAGTACGAGGAGGATTTGACTGAGAAATGTCAATATATTGCTTTGGCTGAAACTCCAGATATTTACAGTACATTCAATGGATACGAACATTTTTAATTAATTCAATTAATCGGAATTAATTCCACGAATTTACCTTATGGCGTTACATTACCCTGAGATTTGGTTCGGAATTATATAAAATTTGACGAATTCTCTTTTTTAATGGCATCGTTTTTTTTCTTTATTACTTATGTTCATGACGATCTATATATTGAAATAATAATATAATAATATTAAAATTAATAAATTATTTGTAAAAAATGTCAACTTCGTCTATAAAGTATAAAATTTATGGTATTTTTCATTTGACTCTCGGGTGCGCAATACGTTTTCTTTCTCAATCGCCATGGTACTTTATAGATATTTGATCAAAGAGCAAGGAAATCCAAGGTTTGTTTTTTTTTTTTTATTTCAGAAGAACTTTGGCGTTTTAACGAAATACACTGTTAGCGCGCGTAACGGCGAAAGAGCTTCCGCGGTACAACTCATAACTCACAAGGAAGGATAGTTTGGTGTCCCCCTCTGATTTTGATGAAATTCGCGTATGTTGTAGAGCATCGAAAACTAAAAGACACGTATTTTTTTTATCGGCGGAAAAACATTTCTAAGGGGTAAAATCGCCCTTCAAAGTTAGGGGCGATTATGTAGTTTCACCCCTGCAAATAAATTTTTTTCTTCAACTTCAAGTGGAATTTTTATTGTCTTTAATGAGTAGTATTTTGGTTTTTGTTTCATTAAAATCGGTTGACGCCTTCTGGGTGAAACGGCATAATCACCCCTCGACATGCCTAACTTTGAAGGGTGATTTCACCCCTTACAAATGTTTTTCCGCCGATAAAAAAAAATACGTGTCTTTTAGTTTTCGATGCTCTACAACATACGCGAATTTCATCAAAATCGGAGGGGGACACCAAAATATCCTTCCTTGTCATCTATATTGTATATTATTGTACAATATCGATACAACATGTTCATCAAATGCAGAGTCAACTGGTAATGAATGTCACACTGTAACCAGTTTACTATCAATGATCATATCGATGGCTCATTCAAAAGTAGGGAGAACCTGTAGCGTTTTGTTGATATTTGATTGATGGTAACATCGATCAACAAATAGAGCTCGACAAACGTGAGAGCTGCAGCAGTTTTAATAAAGCTCAGTTTTGCATCTTGTACTCCTGTTAAAAATGGTTCGGGGAAGGTTCGTAGTAAGCCGATTCCATAGTTTTGCTCGCGGTAATTCAAACGTAACTTATAATCGCGAGCAGCAATAACCTTGTTAGTCAAAAAGCCGGTAGAAGAGGCTAGGAACATGCCAGTAGCGTGCTGAGATGCAGCTTAGATGAAAACTTTAGTCAGTGCATGTTGGCTATCATACCAGTTGAGTACATGGAAAAGGGTATAGGGTAGTTAACGACTCGAAAGTTATCACCTTGTTTTAAGAGAGAGTTCATGTAGTAGCGTGCTCGCGAGAGTGGGGATATATAACGGAGCAAGCGTTAGAGGAGTGAAGAGTGCTCGCAAGGCTCTCCGCCCAGCACAGATCGTTACGAAAGTTTTGAGGAGCCAAAATCAGGTAAAAAGCGAGTTTGCGATGTGGGAGAAAGGAATAACCTCGTATAATCCTCGAGGCTAACTCCTACCTACGAATCAACTTTTCTCACTCGCTTGAATTCTCACACCCCGCGACGACCTTTATTTTTTACAATTCATTTCTCTTACCTTTTTTTTATCTCGCTTCTCTATTTTTTTTTCTATAATCACATATATGATAACGCGTTCCACGAGATTCCGTCAAAGTAACAACCCTCGCATTATTTAAAAACATTGTGTAACTTTAGAAGCATGAAAGCTTAATAACTAGGATTATGTGTGCTACGTCCTGGATTTTATAATAGGGACGCAACGAAGAATAATTTATTTTTACATCCATTTTAAGCCCGAATGTTTCAGGCTCGAGATCGGAGTTAGTCCGGTGATGGAGAGATAAATATATTTTTTACATCGAAATATTAAGAAAATAAAGAATTGTATTATAAAATGAAGCGAAATAACGAGTAATAATGATAGCACAATGAAAAAGGTTGAAAACACGATGGACTTAAAATTTCGAAATTCACTGCGTAATACATTTGTAAATTAGAGATTGATAATTAAATGTCCAAATCCACTGCGTAACACACTTGTAAATGTGAAATTGACAATTAAATGGTCGTATCTATTGCGTAACACGATTGCAAATGGTCGACCATACGCGATAGAACTTTTGAATTAGCTGTTACGAGGGTCGACCTTCGTGGTCGACCCCCGGAAATTAACTGTTGGAACAATTGAAGAAAACAGTACCGAAGCGCAGCGATATCTTGAAAAAGTAGCGAGCGATTAGCGAGGCGCAGCGTATCTCAAAAATGTGCTGCGTCCCACTGGTCAGCGTACAACTGTTGACCTAAGCAAAATATATATACCCAGCAGTGATAAGCGCTACTGGCTCGCGCAAGATGGATGCACTTCTGCGCGGTTGAAGCAAAAATTTTACAATGAATTTACAACCGTTTGATGCACAAAAAGTAAATTCATAATTATTCCGGACGTAACGGTTTGTATTTTTTTTATCAAGCAAAATTATCGATCAGTCAATTTAAAAACCAAGAATATTTTTTTAAAACAATCCAATATATCCGAAAATCTATAAAACGGAGAAAAAAAAGTTAAATAGATAACAGTTAGAGTTTTAGATAAACTTTTAACTGGAAATATTTTCGAGCTTTTTGGCGTATCGTAAATTCTACTAATACTAACAATCGTTACTCTTCGGCAATCATATCTGCCATCGATATTGTTCAATTGTTGTTCTTTTGGAAGATATCCGTTTTTTTTTGTAGCATTCACTTTAATTGTGTTGTATCAATTATTTAAAAAAACTATGAATTTTATATAAGAATCTTTTAAACATCAAACGTTATTCAGCATAACTTTCTTCGTGATTTGTTTTTTCGTAGTTTTCAAATATAAAATATCAAATTGACCTATCAAGCAGTATGGCTCACTTGGACTTTCTTAATATTAACACGTAGAGGAATAGCTAACCACTTAACAATGATATTTTTTCATCTCTAACGCCTGTCCGATACATTCCGAATTATAACAGTAGACGATGTACGTGAGAAACGATTTACGGTTATACGTCAGACTACCTGACGGTAACATAATAAATTTAATATTTCAGTAACTTAAGCATCTCCATAGTTCATTAAGAGTTTTCTAAAAATTACGAACAAATTTAGCAAGGTGGATTCCGTAATTCCAAACAACTGTTGTGCATATGCTTTAAGTTCAGTGTTTTGAAAATAATTTATACAACTCAATTGATGTAACTGCAAAAAAAATGTACATCTTCCAAAAAAAAAAAAAAAAAAAAAAACAAAACAAAACAAAACAAAAAATCGAAAAACAAGGGCGCAAAGGAGAACCTTGCACGTTGCCTTCTCATTATTTTCTAACTTTGATAAAGAGAAAATAAACGAGGAAGCATTTTGATCGACTTTAGCTCCCATAGTGAAAGCTTTATCCGACATGAAAAATAATAAAAAATTGAAAATTGAAAATTTCATTAAGTTTAAATCCCTAGATCGATTATCACCAAACTCGAGACCAAGTATCTTTGTCCCTTTGGTAAAAAAGAAGCATTAGTTAATATTGGTTAGATTTACAGTACTTCGAAAAATTCGAAATTTTTTCTATTTAAATGTTCATTCAACGCTTTAACTTTTATGTATTAAACAATTTTTTTCCATCATAATTTCCCAGATATATTGAGCTGGTAAGAGGAAACTATCGATCTTTAAATGCTCAAATAAAAAATTTTGCTTGATAAAAGAATATTTAAAAAAGGACAGATTATCGTATTCACTAAACTTTCATGCTCCTTAACTGACAGAGTGTTTTTAAAAAATGTGAGGATTTTTGCCTTTCGAAATTTCGTGGTATGTCTCCTATATATAATATGTATAAAATATATAAATTAATATTATCATATACAATTATAATATTATAATCATAATCGTGCCAAAAAAAAAAAACATGATCGCTGTAACTCGGTCTTGGTCTCGGTTATTTTGTCACTTCGAGCTAGACTCACTTTTTCACAAACACTCAACGACCGAATAATGAATCTAATACGAATTCGCATCCCTGAAATCTAATAAATAACAGCCTCTCCCTCCTGTTTTCTTCGCTGTCTTCTATTCTTCCACACTTGGTGGATCGCGTCGCCTTTCGCTCGTTCGCTTTCTTTTTCGTCCTCGTTACTCTCGCCCTCGAACTCCCTCTCTCAGGGGACTACGAACCGCACACGCCGATAGATAACCTCTCTGTGTTGTGCGGTTAAGCACTAATGCACTATACCTCGTGTATACGGTAGCGTAGCTTTGGTGTATGTGGCACAGTAATAGTAGCGTGCTAACGAAAACGACGGAAAAACCTTCCACGAGATTAATTGGTATCATTCGCCGGGTGCCTTGACCACGTATAACTTTGCTCCATTGGAATCAACTGGGAAATTTCGCAAGAAGAGAAGAAATGCCACGACCACTTTTTCCGCTGTGAAGTATTTTTTTTCGTGTACTCTGTAGATGGTTCTGATGTATCGTCTGGGAACGATTCTGCTTTTCTTATAACCGCTATGTGCCATCGCATACTTTTCAGGCTGTCACGTACTCGACACAGTTTCCCTTATTTTCCTTACTTTTCGCTCGTTGATGGTTCAAATCAATTGAATCACGCACGTGCTTAGTATTTTTTATAAATATAATTAATTTATATTCTAACGTACGTTAAAGAAGTCGTGTTTAATATACAAATATTTGATATTGCTATTGATGTTGCATTGATATTGCTGTTTAATCGTATATTAAATTTAATACACGAGGTTTATGTATAAAAACTTTGTATACAAGCAGATTCTTTTTCAAATATTTTTAACACCGTTGGAAATATATATGATTCTAATTTTAATAAACATATATGTATATGAATATAGATTTTGAAGGATAATTGGCCAATAAAATAAACGTATATTTTAATAACACAATGTCAATGACGAGAATATATAGAAAAATATTATTTAAAAAATATAACTTGCCTATAAATTTTTTAACTCAAGTGCCATTGATGCGAAACGTATACGAAGAATCTGTCAATTTTGCGGTACAAAGGCTACGAGCATCCAATACGTCACGCGTTCCTCCCACTCATTCTTATTGAAAATGTTTTGTTCATTCACTGAACGTAAAATAAGTTTCGACGGGTTACCGATGAATTCCCACGAGTGCATGCTTCTACAGAAGTAACGGTAAATCACTGGAATGCCGAAAGAATCGTAAATGTTTTTATACGTACGAGCACCGTATACGTATGATGCGGCAATTTTCCAACAGAACCTGAAACGTCCCTGCTTTTCCTCCCTGTAATATCGACGCGTCGCTCTAATTTTCGCGCTCCATTAAACAACGTCATTCGATACGCATCGGCCGCAACATTTTCCGCTTCGACCTCGATTCGGAACGGTAACGTAGTGGGTTTCCGGAACAGAGAAGCGAAAACGGAGCCAAGCAGAACGAAAATGTAGCCCGTGCCGGAAGTATGTGTGTATGTGTGTGGTTTCGTCACAAGGGGTTGTCGGGATCTCCGGACTTCATCTCTCGAGGGGGTATTCGGCGTCGCGTGCGGCGAGAGAAATTCACAGAGCAAGTATAGTAGCAACGATGGCAGAGCACCGTCTCCTCTACATCTCACTCTGCTTCTTCCCTGAACCCGTGCGGTAATACTCGAGAGAGAATCTTGTCGACGCGTGTTACAAAGGAGAAAAGAAAAACAAAAGTGACTTTTATATACCCAGTGCTGGCAGAACTATTCACGCTCAGTGAATGCGTTGGGTGAAATAAAATAACCAAAGATAAAATCTACTGACCCGTGTCATACAAGGGCGGAGATCTTCAATAACTTTACTATCCATTATATTAATTTGAAATAGAGTAAAAGTGGTGAATATGGCTCACTAAAACGTTTCGGCCTATATCTCCTACTCATAGGGAT
Organism: Cylloceria caligata; assembly: GCA_963942595.1. Taxonomy (NCBI): domain Eukaryota; kingdom Metazoa; phylum Arthropoda; class Insecta; order Hymenoptera; family Ichneumonidae; genus Cylloceria; species Cylloceria caligata. The sequence continues at coordinate 3,958,995 of OZ012705.1, read as the reverse complement.
AAATTCACACTTTGGTAGATGCAATTTATACCCAAAAACCGTTTGCGAGGCCCCGGGCTTTAAATATTTTTGGGAATTAATTTCATAGACGTCGCGCAGTGTTTCATCTTGATCACATTTTTCGCATGTTTGGTAACATGGACCATCGAGGTTAGCCAGGATGGACCAATCTGAGAAGGTAGTCCCACATCGGAAAGAAAAAAATATTCAAAAAGTTTAAAAACTCGTTACGAACAAGTTTGTTGATCGAACGATCATTTAGCTTATGCGTCGACTTTACCATCTTCTTATTGAGTAATGACAGGAATCGGTGTACTGAGTTATTCACCAGTATTTTATTTCCAGTTAAGCAGCTGCTTAAAAGTAATCGACTTTTGTGCAGCAAACAATGTGGGCATCCGGCTTCCGAGCAACAGGGTACGTCTGCGTACAGCGTTTAAGAAACTTTATACCGCGCTAAGTTGGCAAGTCGACTAGGCAGCCGTTTTACCGCCGTGTGTTTCCCCCACCAGCCGCGTAAGAGCGCTATATTCGAGTAAACGAAAGCTTCCTCGCTTACTTGATTCCACAATTCTAACGTGACATTAGGAGAGTCCTGATTACCGAACTAGGGGCATTACGCAAACATGATTTTGGTTGCCATCGATGAACCATTGGATTCAGCGGAAACGATCTTTATCGTTCTATAGCAAACGGTGCTCACCGTGTCACAGAATCCATAGAAATTACGACGAAAAGTCTTCAAGTGCGTCATTTGGTTCTATTCGATTGCACGAGAAAAATGTATGTCATAGTTACTGAATTCATGAGACATTTTTAGATTCCATCAGCTGCACATTTAACATTAAATTTGTACGCAAAATCGTTACGATTGTCGTCGCTTTCGATAAACGACGTAATGTCGCTCGGAATTAAAAACGCGTTTTTATTTTATTAAAAGGAAATTTATTTTTTATTTACTATCGACAGATGTACAATATTTATATTTATATATTCGTATTGTGCTTAAATATAAATATTCTAGACAATATTCTTGTTTTGTATATTTTTTCACATGAAATACTAATAACTCAGTGATCTTTCTAGATGTCTCTCACGCAATACGTCCAAATTATAATGGGTCTATGTATCTTTTTAAAATCCCTACATGCATCACATTTGTTCTAGCCCTAGGCAAGAGGGGAGTACGTTCTTTTTAACAGCTTTTATGAGACCGTCAGCCAAGCCACCATAGGAAACTACATCGCGTAATACATACAGTTTTTTAGGTACAGTCGCAGAGTTCCACACGCGATTACACGATATTTACGTGTTGGAAGCTTTTTGCGAATTATAAAATACTCTCGGGTCACGAGGCAATAAAGCAGAATTCCTATATGGGTAACGAAAGAGTATTGCAATTAAAAACGGTAAACGAACGTACTTTTATTTTATGCAATTCAATCACTTCAGAGGTTTATCAGAAGCTCACGCCGCACCCACTTTTACTTTTCACGACGTACCCTCCAGTGACGTATACACCCTAACCAACGTCGATATAATGACCACCACCATCCGCCTGTTGTAAGAATGCACGCGCTCATTTGCGCATTTCTCCATTATACACCGCTTGGCCTACGAAAACTGCGGTCACGACGACGACCATTAGGTTATTAGATTTTAATCTCGTGCCTGACCCCGCACTACCGGTAATACCAGCGAGCTATGCAGGCACTCCTACCATTTTCGTTCTTCAACCGCGCAAGAAGCACAGTACGAAACGGTGCAAGGCTATAAAGACGAAACGCGCATTACGTACATTACTGCTAGTGTAGGATATATAGCGCCTCTCGTAATCTACGTCTTCATTAGACTCTACGAGAGTACCTCGTAAATCGCTGAGTTCTGTCGGCGTGAATTTCCTACGAACTTCGTCGTTCCCGTTCTATATTTCGTATTTTGCTGTGTATTCCGAATGTATGTACAATCTTGATACCAGGATATATATACAAATTGATGAGAATTATGCGACTACGATAACATCATCTCCGAGATGTTGGAAATAAGTATAAAGTAACATCGTGAAAGATTCACTATTATTTTCGTTTTCATCCCGGTTGCGAATCCTCTTCGGAAGTTCCTTACTCACAATCTGTTACTAACCTGCAACGTGCCATCTTGATTCATGATATTCCAGTCAAAATCGCTTTTTCAGACTGATATAAATAGATAAAATATCTTATTTGCATCAGTCCAAGGAAAACATTAATTAGAAAAATATTAATAGAGCTTCAAGCGATGACCGACACCCGTCATTTTCATCGAATTCATTTGATGTTAATGGATTTTAAAAATGGCAAAACTTTCGATTAAAATCACAAGCTGATAAAGTCGTTCACCAGAGTGATGAATCACTCCAGTCCGCCAAGGCTTTCATTGCTATTACTTAGGCGGCCTTGTCGGATGTAGCTATGTATTCATATTTCGATGGATTACTTACTACGTAAGGAAATATTGGTGAACAGGGTGCTACACACCGTGAATCTCCTTTCTTGTCTGCTATACATGTACCTACGTATTATGCCGATATAAACGCATTGATTATGTATAGTTGGAGTACAAGTACTCTGATAACCCAAGTCTGCATCAGGATCAACTTTACCTGCGTTGAACACAATATACCGATAACGATACATACAACTGTCAACGAAATATTTTATGGGTGAGCCAGAAAGGTACATTGGATCTCGAACGACAGCTACGGCAATATACACACATATACATTTGCTCTCGTCTATTAGTAAATTCCCCTGCGGTCCGCGGAGGCAATTTAGTACTTCAACAAAGCTCCTAGCTGATTAGGTTATCAAAAAATACGAGGAGCGAATGTACGTTTCTTTCTCTTTCACAGCGCGCTTGTTAGACTCAGAGGTTATTGCGCAACGGTGGAGTCACAAAATAATATTCTTGAGAAGCTTGGTATTGGGAAAAATAGACGAGAACGAGCGAATGAATCGGTTGAACCAGTGATGGACGCGAGTGAAAATGGCAAGGGAAAACAGAATAGCAAAGGCAAATCGGACGCGGAGTAGAAAAGCGAGCGTTATATGGACGAGCGATTGGCTTTTTGCCGCTTCTTCAACAGCGAGGCGAGCACTAGAAGATTTCCTCGTTATATACGCCGCACACGGAGAATCGAATTCACCCGTCTCTTCGCAGATATTCTTCTCTACATGATCCTAGCTCAACCGAGACATACGATCGGGGTAAGAAGACAAGGAAGATGTAGAGTAATATTACTCTTTCTCGAGTTCTCCTTTAGCTTCCTCTTCCTGGGCGTCGTTTCTCGGAGAGATCTCCGACTGAGATCCCGTTAGAATCTGGCGTGCACTCCAGGTCCAAGATTCATCCCCTCAGCACGCCCGCAGTTCGCCCCTTTCACGCATTGATCCCTAGGAAAATCGTAAAAACACCCTCCGAGCGTCACGACGTGGCGCGCTACCTCGCTCTTAATATTCCTGGAAGAAAGACGTACGAGTCGGGCGTGGGTTCAACCAATTCCAGCAACTTATATTATGTGCACCTATTCGCGACTTACGACCCTATACACCGCAGCTGTGCTCGTGATTCCTTCTCTCGTCTCTGTGTACCGCGAGCCACCGACGATGCACGTGTCCATCTTACTATGCTTGCGGGCGAGCAAACTCGCGAATGGCTGTTTTTTGTCGGAGAACATTCGTCAGGACCTTCTTCGCCAGCACGAGCCAGCAAGGAGTGTGGGATGCGATCTATATATTTCCGTGGCTTGGAAAAACCAAGAAGCTATACTAGCATCAGCGGCACCGCACCAGCCGGCACCGAAAGACGGATAGTTGTTTATCGCTAACGGAACCGCTACGAAAGACTCACCGCAAGATCTACGAGCATTGGGTTACACGTTACGATGGAGAGCGAACCGACGAAATCGGGAAAGTAAACTGGCTATCGGTGGTCGTGTGAAAATAGAAAATAGTAGTTTGGTAGCACATTGTATAAAAGTCCTTCCCTAGAAAGGTGTAGGATCAAAAACCTTCAGTCTATTACGCAGGTTACAACACTTTTAACGCTAATCACAATACTGCTAACTTGTCAAAACTATTTGTACTGTAATGGTATTTAGCCGATTAATATTTAATTTATTAATCCAAAGAGTTTAACATTCGAGGACTGAAAAAATGTAATTCTCACATTTACAGGTTTTATCATTCAGGTGCCGGCATCCTGTTATAATCATGATCGGCTGAAAATCCCGAGCATTACTCGGTTCCGCGAACATTTCTTTTACATAGAGATCGGACGAATCGGACTACGCCACTCGCCTTTCCTTGTGTGTTCATGTAGGCGATCGCAAGGTCTGCGAAGCGCGGCTCACGTTGCTGGCTTACTTTTTAGTTGTTTCTCTCACGCACCTATCTGTTCACGTAATTTTTTGCTCAGGCATTGTCCTACACCCACTCGCGTAATTTTTACTACAATTCGAGGTTTCTGTTTCCTAGATCTCGTGCATTCATTTATGATTTCGACATCGATCAGTCTCTTAAGTGGGTCAACAATTAAAATTCCCATATCTCGAGATATAGTTCGTTTAATTTTCTCGATACTTTCAGGTTCTTTTAATTCCATAACACGTTTGTGAGCTTCAAATTACTGAAACAACTTATTCAACGGTCTTATTGTTTTTTTTTTTATGATGTTATTTACATCTCTGATTCAACTTTTACAGATTTGTTACGAAATATAAGTCAAATGCTGAGGTGGAAAACGCTGTAAACCAGTATTTTTCAGGTTTAGACAATCAATTTTTTTCTGACGGTTCAAAAGGTTGGGATAAACGTTGGACCAAATGTATCGAGTTGCAGGGAGACTACGTCGAGAAATAAATTTTGTTTTGCTTCGAAATAGGTGTTTTTCTTAAAAGAAAACTTTTCAAATAGCCCTCGTAGTATCTACAGTATTTAAAGAAGACTGCCAAGTAAAACCTTGCATATCGCTTATCATTATTATTCACGTTACACAAAGATTGCTTCATGAGAAAAGCAAAATCAATCAACATACTTCCTCAGACAAGTGACTATGGGAAAGGTAGAAATGAATGAAAAAGAAATGTGCAGTATTCTACTTTGCAGTCTTTTTTATATTACAGACATATGCACGGACAAAATAGTAGTTGCGATAACGATTTCCAGCGTATGCCGTGTCGCAACTGAGTTACAAATCAAAATAGTATTCCCAACTATTTTCGATTGATTATCGAGAAATAGTAGCGAAGCTCAACGACTTGATTTCGATAACCAATCACAGTGCTGTCGCCACCATGAGCCTTTAGGTAGTGCAGCTAGAGTCGGCGGTAGTTGCGACAAGCATTTGGATAATATCGGTAATCTACGAGTCGGTTCCCATTACCAATCGCTTTTCTTCTATAACCAACCGGTTGGTACGCGCTACGAGTCAAACTTTTCACAAAGGTAAATGATGCCGTTGTTTCAAGTGACGGGTGCTTGTGAATGGATGAGAGCACAAAATAAAAGTCAAATGCATTAAATATATCGTATTTATCGTGACCTTCGCCGATCGAAGCATCACGCCAAGATCGCACCGGTCCTCCCCACTATAATTAAATAGAAATAACCGTATTAACCTAATTTTCTTTCGTCTTGCGCCGAACCGATGGATCGCACCGATCAACCGGTAAGCTGAGATTGCCATTTCGGTTGGTTATCATTACTACCGATATTTTACCATCGGCATTGTAGTTTCTTGAACCAACCGAGCAGTTGGCGCTATGCTAACTATTCCGGTTGATCGTCGGAACCAATGTGTCACTTTCTCAAACTACTTTTTTTCTATCCGTGTGCGGTAGAACAAACTACCCCTTATCGTTATCGTTACCAAAAATATGCAGAAACAATTTTCAACGTTTATCACTGCTATTGTGAACCGCAATAATATCGTTAATCGATTAACCTTTTGAGGTTGTTCTTCACCATCTCCGTACGGTCGCCACCGATAGATATCGGACAGATTGTACGAGTATCCTTGAAATAATGGTGTATAAATTCCAGATGTAACAAAATATATTTTAAATAAAAAAAAAGAGAGTAAAGATAGAAAGGAATAAATGTAAGGGAAGAATGCATGGTACAGAGTGAGAGAAACGAAGAATATGAGTTAGGAAGGTATATAAAAATCGGAAAACGGCATCTGGCCACAATGTACACGCAAAACCCATCGCAGGATTTTCTTTATTTGCTGGTATAGATATAACGTTATGGAATGTAGCGAAGAGTTACGGACACACGTGGCACTTGAGTGCACATACTCACACGCCCTCTCCTTTCCAATATAAACGGGAGAACAGAAAAAAAAGAAAAAATGGTGGTTCGGTGCATCGAGGAGGGCTGCCGGAGGTGCGGTGCATGCCGGGGCAGCTTCGCGTTCAGAGAGCGCAGACGAACGAGGGCGTAATACCTCTGCGAGGAAGAGAAATCGTCGTGGCGTAACGAGCTCTCGACTCTTCATCACTGGGCTTCGAGCTTTCTCTATATCTATCTTCTCTGTGCTTTCCTGCACTCTCTTATATGCCGAGTCTCTTGCTCATCTCTATCTCTCGTGCCCCTCGTTGCTGCTTACTTTCCGCTTGGATTCTATTTTCATCGTAGGGGACGCGACGAGAAAAGGCCAAAGGAAAGAGAATCACAAAAAGGAGAAAAATATTCGTTGCACAGATTTTTCAAGAGTCTTCGTGTGGCAAAGGATGATAAAAGAACGGAAGGAATGTTCATCCTATAGTTAAATAAAAGCGGGAAAAAAAAACAGGAAAGCAATCATTTTCTTTGCCGAATTCCCTCTAGCGTATCGTGCTCTTATCTCGCTTCGATCGTTGCAATGCACCTTCCACTACCGAACATAGGTTGAGACGTGCTTGCAATGGATTTAAAATGCTTGTGTTGGTATACACATGCGAGCGTGCTGTTGTCTTCGAGAGATCGATTTCGACCCCTCGACGACTCTTAGGGCCGCCGTCACTCATGACAAGAGCATCGACGAAGCTGGAGATTCAGGGGCGCGTAAAAGTTCGGAGGCCACGGTGAACATAGACCGCGTTGCGAAGGGGTTGTTACTCCGCCGTTCTCTGCTTTCCCTGTGTACACGTTTGACGCGCTTCAAAGATTTGATCTTGAAAGGGTTAATCGTGCGAGTACCCGACGAGAGAACGAGAGGGACGAAGAAAACGAATGCACGATGATTGAGAGCGAGCGAGAGAGGAACGGATGCCACGAGCTTTAGACTCACCGTATGGTCCCATATGGCGCCAAAGTATAAATAACAAACGCAGTATTCTATTGTGGGCGAGCTGAAAGAAACAGGATGGGTAAAAGAGCATAAACTCTCTTGTATCCACGAGACTCGCAATATCCCTCGGCCCTTTCGTGATTAATTTATGCCATTTCGAAAGGAACTCTCAGTAAACAGCTTTGTAGTTTGAGAAAATACACAATGCTTCTTCGTATATTTTACATGTATATATATTACGATTCATATGAGTTCAAACATGAGAAAAAATGGATGGATGCGATATTAATGATTCCAGCGCTTCCGCTTCTTCGCGTTTAACATACTACGGAATAGAACAATCATTCGTACAACTGTAGCGGGCGTATACTTGAGATTTTCAGTACGAACCGGTGGATACGTAGTCCGAGGATGTAGAAACCTTTACGATGACGACGTAAAAAAAAAAAAAATGTTTGATGAATTGCAAAAAAACAAACAAAAAAAATTATGGGATGTTTGTAGACGTAAGAACGGTTGGAGCACGAGTACACAGAGGCTTTGGGACAGCCGGCAGCGAGAGAGCTCTACAGCCAACAGACTACCAACGGTTTGCCCATCGGGTCAACGAAACATATGGATCCCAGACCTGAGAAGATTATATGAATATGCCGCCTGTACTGTGCACTTGAACTCCTAAATCATAGCTATAACCGACCACGGACCCCTTTCCTAACCACGCGTATTATACTAGGTACGTGAATATGTGTGTGTATTATATGTATATGTATACGTGTACGTGTACGCGTATGTGTACTGTATCAGTGGAATTTGCAGTTCATCATTGTAGGTATAACGAGCGCTACAAGGAGCGAGGGGCTGAGGGGAGTGTTAACGTCAATCCGATACAGTAAGCCTCTTATTTAAATTCCCTTTGCTCTCGGAAACTCTAAGAAGCTCAGCATTCGATTCCCGAAATTGCGTGACGATACGGACTTGGAACCTAAAAGCTACGCTTTTGCGCTTTCGGATAATTTTTGTTTCTTTATTTTCGTATCACACGCTGCTCAACCATAATATTTTCTACCTATAACGGGAACATAAAAAATCGGAAAATTTTCATATTACGGTAATTGCCAGTCAACGATATTCTGCAAGGACCAAGAGACGGGAGACACGAGTTATCCGCTAGAATGCGGCCAAACGGTCTCCGGAGACCTCTCCCGAGAGACCGGAAGTTTCGGGGATTCAGATCGGAGATTTGCTCGTGTGTAATTTGTTGACGTATTCGTGTCGCATCAGCCACGCCGAAGGAGAGCAATGCGGTAGACACTGAATAGCAGAGGCCGCGGTAACGCGATCAGCTGAATCGCGTGACGGGTCGACCTTTCGAGAACGGCCAATTGCAGGTCACGTAAACCCCTACTGTGGGCCGTCTTCGGTACGGTAGAGTGGGTATTATGGGTTTTAGCTTGCAGCATGCCGTATAGCTGTACGATGCACGGTACAGGATAGCGGGGTGAGTTGTCGTATGGAGGGCGCGCGCATGGACCAGGCACGTGAGACACCGCGTCTGACAGCTACGACGACGACGACAACGACGAGGTTCCAGGGTCGCATTTGTCCCATTTACAAAAGACGCGCACCTACGGCTCTCCTAGGTATATGCACGTACGGCATTTCCGCAATCTCGCGTATTTCACATGCGCGCGCGGGCGTTTCGGCTCCCGACGGACGAGGCGAAATCCTCCTACAGTAGAAAGAAATAAACGAGGCGCGCATTTCGTGCGAAACGTAACGACAGTATTTTACTATTTTTGCATCCTCACATGTGACATAACAATAATATTAGTAAAACGAGAAAACGTCCTTTGCGGAAGAATGCAATTAATTTGCTTTCAGGCTGAAAGTAGCTCGAAAAGAATGCGAGCCCTGTAATTTTTAGTCGACGTCATTTTTTTCATAGAATATTCCATCGAGCATACGACTGACGCCGCGATCACACGATGTATGCCAACGAATGGTTCCGAAATGTGTTAATAATTAATGAGACCGCGACGATCGTTCGGCAGTTCTCTCTCATTATTTTTTTTATTTTACGTTAAATCTGTTTGAGAACATGTCGAAAAAAACCTTACGCGCTCGGGTTTAACCACCGTAAGATCGTTAAAATTCCAAAGAAACCTTTTGTCCTGGAGTATGCCGCACCGTCATTATATCACATCAAGAGACGCGCTGTAGGAGAAAATGGTCATGTACCGACAACCTAAGCAAAAACTCGAATCTTTTGATTCTTATTGTTAAAATAACCACGAGTACAAAGATTGAAGTATCTACTATAAAAATACAAGCGTTGCATGTGATGCAATTAACGACTATTTACGTTTTTTAAAAAATAATTAGAACAATTTCAATTTTAATCTTCCGTAATACCAGCCGGGTAATGTGCGATATCAATTTATTAATCTCCAATATAAGAAAAATAGTTCTGATATGCCTCAAACCGTGGGTATAACCTTTATTCTTAAACTATACGTAATTGAATTTATATAGATATAGCGTATATGTTCGATCAGCAGGATGTACACTCTGCGAAACACAACTCAGGCTTCTCGTTCCCGCGGTTAGAATTGCGATCACGTATCTCGCACCCTGAGTTGTGTTTCGCAAAATGTCCATTCTACCGACCGATCATAGACGCTATATCTATATAAATGTTAAAATTTATACGGTCGCTTGTCTAAGAGTTACTATGACTGTACTCAATGACATTACAATACATTTTTAACCAAATAATTTTATTTTTGAAGCGCAATAATATTGCTATTTGCGAATTTGCTCCTATAACCTCGTACTCACGCAAAACACATATAACACGCACGCACGCACGTACATCTATCTAGAAATTTAGTTTTTAAGTAGGCGTTTAACGCTGGTATAAGTATCCTGACATAAAAATATCGAACCGAAGTTATTCATGAAAACAAAAATGTCTTTAAGACGAAGCAAAATGAGAATTTAAAGACGGCAAAATAGCAATTAGAAAATTGTCAAGTCCAGTGAACAAAACTTGTGTCCGTAGCTGTCGCGGACTGTTTTATATACGAGAAGCTACATAAATCGTTAAACTGATCGACTCAAAATTACGTTGCAAAGTGCTCGAAAAGTGAACTCTCATCATCATCCGCTTGGCGGAGGCTCGCGTGTCAATGGTTGTAATACAACACGAGAGTCGCACTGTAGGTTTGAAAATGTCAATTTAATTGGCGCACTGTTGATCCTAAATTGCAATAGGACCGTATTGATTGGCAGCAGTGCATAACTGAAACCGTTAAGCCGGCAACGATTGAATATTTGCCAATTACCGCTTCGTTGTCTATATCCGTATATTATATGAAAGTATCCCTGGGGGCTCCTATTTCGAAATACGAATCTGCAGATCGTAGCACGATAGGCAATATTCTGCTTTCTGATTGGTTCACCGCATTAAATGGACCAATCGGAATGCAGAATATGTCACCTATCACGCTATAATCGGTAGAGTAATATCTCGGAACAGGGCTACCGCCGGACGCTAGTGTCATCCGAATCCTGAGTCTGGCGCAGCAGCGGAGTAACGGTAATAGCAACAGCTTGGTCGATACCCTTTACCCCCGCGACCGCTTTAGTCGGAGGGAAATCGCCAAAAGGAAATGGAATCGAGGGGCTTTGAATATTCCAAGCTGACCGCGAGCACCGGCAAGCCTGGGACTCCCGTTTCTCCATTTATCATTGAAACAATATTAAATAAATGGGCAGACGAACTCTCTGTTTCCACTATACGTATCTTCCTAGCTACTGGTTCAGCCCAGCAAAACCAATCACCCTCCCTCCTCCGTACAGATACTGTCTATAACCTATAGATCACCTGTTTCTACGCCTCCGTATAAAGTACGAGCTTTGAGGTCAATTCCTCGAATATCCGTGGAGCCACATTTAGCGTTTCTCTATAGTGCAAAGCGGTATATTCTTCTGGTTAGTTGTTTACAGTGTGAAAAGAGCACAGTGAGAGATACGCTTTTCATCTATTTTCCCCTTTTTTCATGAGCAAGCAAAACTTACGCTCTCGCGGGTTTTTTTACCGCTTCGTGAGTTGCTTTTTTTGTTGTTGTATAAGTAACGAAATATAATACAAAGAAGACATCTGTTACACTGCAAAAACGTTTAACCATACAAATAATTTCAAAGTACACAAATGAGGACGCAACTCGGAGGAGGACTTTGAAAATGCTCCAGATCCTTCTCTCGATGACAACGTATGCATGTAGACACAAACTTACAATGTATGTATAACTCTTGTAATTTATTCTTACGATTCCCTAGCGAACCAAGTCCAACTATGCGAGCCCGGAGTGGGACTTCGCAATTAGGTAGATATATATGATATTCTACCCCCGTTGATGATGAAGACACTTCTCTATGCCTCTTATCGTCTCTTTCTATCTCTTATACTCGCTTTCTTATACACCGCTCATTCGGTCTCTCGTTTGTACAGATATGGCACTCGGAGGGTATATAGTTACCCACGTCTGCCTATTATCTACTTCCGTATACGTACTTCTACTACTTCTACTCGCCACCCTCACCGGAGTGCGCAGTCGACCGAGTTTCCTTCACCTCGTCGACACTCGCGAGTCTCGAGAGTTTGGTCGTTGTCAGAGGTAACCCTACCTGCGAACGTAATGCCCCGCGTACTCGCGAGAACAACGCGGTCAAGGCGTGTCTCCTCGCGCTCTCAGCTCTCTCGGTTTTACCGCGATATGAGGTTCGTTAGGACCGACCAACGGCACAAAAAGTGCCTTTACGGGTGTATGTACACGAAAGACCCTGGATGGTCTAATGCTTTCACTTGGTCGAGTCTCAACATTTTTTCTTCTCGGCCTTTTTTATCCGATTCGCTAACTATGTATATTCTACATACTATATCCACATCGATTGAAAAAAAATCTCGAAAAGTACATGTTTATTTAGTAACTGAGTACAGAACCGCCGAATCGACCTGATCAGATTGTTGGTATATGACTGCCATTCTATATTCGATTAGACCAATTTTTTTTTTTCGTTCTTTTTTTTTTGTTGATCAATTAATTGAAGTCGAAATGGAAAAGATTAAGACCGACAGTAAGAAACGAATTTCTTTATGAAAATTAATTCCGTGTAAGTTATCAAAGTAATAAAAAGATCAGATACGTTTATATTTTATAACATGTCGTTCGTCGATTAGCGAGCTAATGTAGAAAATCGTTTATTTCAAGTTAATTTATGTAAAATTACCGTTGTATGACTATCGTATTGATTACTCTGTGAATTTATAAAACTGGACAGTAAAGAATATTGAATTTAACTACATTCAAAGATCCGCCTCGTTCTTCTCTTCGACTTTACAAAGACTAAACGAAACACTGACTGGTGGCGAAGAAGATCTCGTCGATCGTCGTCAGAATTTATTTGTTTCAGGACAGGGTGTCGCTCGCTGTCGCCTCTTTTACTGCCTCTTTCCGAAAGCCTAAAAGAACGGGAGTTTGGCAATGCTTTCTCTTACATCGTCGAATCCACCGCCTTTTCTCTAACGTCCCGATGAAGCTCCCTCGACTGCGCTCTACTCTTACCTTTGCACTTCCGCGTTCTGCACATAGCTTTACCTTTTCCCACCTCACCGCCAGCTTCCATCCGCTGTCTTTCTGCCAAGCAGCGATGGAACTCGCTCTCCGATCGAGTGCGGGCATCCAAAGTCGCGTCTAGTCTGAAAAGGAACGACGCCAGCAGCAGCTCAGTGTCGAGTGACGGAGGAAGACGGAAATAAGTGAAAGAAAACGAAAGAGAAGAAGACAAAAAGAAGATACAAAGCAAGTCCTCTTTCTCGAGACGCCGGCAATCTGCAGAATAAAAAAACTATATACCGTAGGGACTATAAGGACACGGTAGAAGCAGCAGCAGCGGGAGAAGGAGGTAGAGCAGAGAGCAGAGAGCAGAGAGTCTCGAGCAGAGCGGACGGTTGCTAAATTGAGGCTCTCCGGCGTCTAGGAAGAGACAGGCAGCCCGGCGTCGTGGGACTTCCTCAGCTGTACCGTAGAACGTAACCACCTTCAAATTCAGTCTATCTCTCTTCTCTTTTCCTTCACCCTCGCTGAACGACCCAATCCCACCTCGAATGCGAAACGAAGCGAGACAACTGCGCAAATAGGAGTGAGAATATATTTGGCCGCACTGTATAAACTATCGCGCGAAAGGAGAAACTCCATTGCCGGCAAATAATTGTCCCGGAAGAATCAAAAACGGTTTATTTATTTTTAAACGATGTTTATTTGTAAACGATGTATTTTTAAATCATAATAAAACGTGCTAGTGATAAAAAAAAAGAAAATACGTATACGCCGAGAAAAATTTATTTTAAAGCATTTTCATTCAGAGATTTTATTTATTTATTTATTTATTTATTTATTTATTTATTATTTTTATTATACTTCGATCAAATACAAGATAAATTCTATTACGTAATGTTTAAAAATGTCCAACGATGGCGAGCGAAAGATTCTAAAATAATGAAACGCTGTCAGTGTCAAGTGTCATAAAAATATTTTCAACTTTTTATGCGTGTTGTAATGCAGCAACAGAGAGAATATTTTGTTTCTTTGGCATTCGAATGAACGCCCGACTACAGTTTGCAGGCAGCTATTTCACTGTCCATCGGGAGTCAGGAATATAATATTTCCCGACATCCATCCGGTGGTTATTCACTTTTTTCCTTGAACCCACGTAATATGCGCAAGCTCTGGGGAACACAAGAGAAAGAAATCTCAGTGTGCATTGCAGACACAGGTAACATCGGCACAGGAATCTCGATGCACCGCAGAGCGATGAGAAGGAACGATCCAGGAGTCGGCGAGCCTGTAATCGGGATATGAAACGACTTTGAAACGAGTCCCCCGCGGTGGATTTCCTCCATCGTTACTACCTTCATCCTATTCGCTTCGAACTTTGCCTCCCGGGATCTCTTGTACGAGGCACTTTCTGCATCATCGTGATCGAGTTAATCAAAACCGCGGAATATTATTGTCGGTCTCGTTATACCCCAATCCGTGTCATGAGCATGCTGGCGCGCGATGGCGGCGTTACCACATCACAAAAGCATCCACTAACCTGGTTCTCCGTACTACCCACTCGTGCACAGCGCACACTGCATGTGACGCATGCGAAAGTGACACATGCGTATGTGACACATAAGCGTACGGGTCGTTATTACGTAAACATAGGTATCCATCGCGTATACATAACGAATGGCCAATCCGGTACGTTGTACTCGTATAATTCATGTATATTCATAAATCATTTTATTACCCGAGAAAATTCCATTGCTCCTCGCCCGCGCAAATTCTCTCTGCGTAGTTCGTGATGCGCCGAAACCACCGGACACCTCTACTTTGATTTCTGTTTCTATCTGGTTATAGAGCATTTTAATTCCCCTGAAATGAGAATCTCTCCGTGGCTCTTTCTCTCCGGAATCGTTTGCGACTCTCGTGCGAATGAATGTACGTGTATAGCTCTGAGTCTCCCCGTGCCAGTCGTTTACAACAAGGTTGTCAGAAAACATCACACATATGAAATACAGCATTTTCCTCTGTACGATAAGCACGGATGTGCCAAGTGGTGTCGGGAAATGCGTTTTTATTTACACACAGAGAGAATACATCCAAACATTATTATGGCGAGTGGTGTATAGCGACGTTCCCTCGCTTCCACGCGAACCGCGAAAGTGGGGCTTCAGAATTGCGTGTCTTAACATAATCCCTCTAGCTTCGTTCTTTCGTCTGGTTTTACCGTGCCATTACTTTTTTTCGTCGACACTGGTTGTTTCCGTGTTTGCACGATTTCCAATGATGCTCAAGTACAAATGAAGAAGTAGGATACAACCGGACTGGCACAGAAACGAAATGAAATATCCTTCTTCGTTACGTATTACAGGGCGTTAAAATCTCTAGTTATTAGAATAGAATCTACGAACTGATATTAACCGATAGCGAGAAATGTCATATAACTGGGAAAATATATCCGATATCTCTTCATTCACTTTTTTAAATTTTAATTACGACTTTTTAAGTACAGATTCGAGAATCGGGCGAGTCATAGATCAATGAGGCGGCTGCCAAATAATATATAAAAATACCTGCCAAATATTGTTTCAAAGAGAAATTCTTCAGCTTGAAAAACAAAGAAGATGCATTAATTTGAATTGAGACGAACACTTTAGGGTATTACAACACGCGCTGTATTCTACACGCAAATATCTACCTCTATCTTATTGACTAATAAAAACATGACATGTAAAAAAAAGAATAAAAATTATACTTTTGTCCTGGTGTCAAGCTTGGTACTCTACCGATCAGTTAAAACGTTAAAACAACGTCACCGTCATTTCGGAGCGACTAGTGCTTTAAGCAACATTGTGGTACCACAACCCGCCCTCTCAATAAAAAAATGCAAATTTGAGGATGCACATTGCTTCCTCGTGATTCTCGGCCACCACCAAATTCTTCTCTATGGGTAATGGTTATTTAAATTCTTATTTCCTCATAGAGGAAAAGATATTAATATTTTCAATAGAATAAAAAAATTAATAAAATTGCAAATTTTATAAAGTTTAAACCCCTTGATCTTAGATGAAATTACGAAAATTTACGAAAGTTAGAGCATAAATAAATTTTTTTTTTTTAATTAAAAAAATTCATGGTTCAATGAAATTTGAACGCATCAATTGATTCTTGACAAACTCAATACCGAATAACCTTGTCCCTTGGCCTATTCTTATAGAAAGCTTTAACTCGATAGCTAAAAATTTACGGAAGCAACAGTTCGTACATCCGTTTTTCGAAAAATGTATACAACCAAAAAATGAACACTAGGCTGCAACCCAATCGGTGTGCAACATTTCCGGATAAGCGAGTAATCCGTTCTCGACATATATCCATTGCAATGTTACAAATACACACAGACGCACGCATGCACGGGATATTTTTCTAAATATTATTTCTCAACTTTTTGAGACTTCCTCTGACATCAAAATATCGAGAAAATTTATTTTCACGAAAACATAGTTTTCTCTATCAAGAAGAAAAAAAGAAAAAAATGAATGCATCCCCGTTGTTTTACTTCGATTCGTCACGTACTATCCATCTCACATTTGCATGCAGCTGTGATTTAAAAGTTTTAGAAACTTTCATTAGGTTAAATATTTGTAATCAGACGAAAAAAAAGTGGCCTACGACTTCACATTGTCGAGATGCGCTAACTAAATGAGAATAATAGGTAGTAAGATGTTCTTATATTCTGAATAATTTTATACTTTTATAAATTCTACGGAGATATCTTAGGGATTCTGAATATCCGTCATTATGTTACTACTAGTGCGTTATGTTTATTCCATAACTAGTAACAATTACAATCGTAGAATATCCTGAATCTTAGAAGCGGATGGTATTAAGATTTTGTTAGTTGGAGTTAGTAAACAAGTTCACTATTCAGTGTAATCTGCGGATGTCCCAGGTGCAACAATCTGTCTATGTTCGTATAACGAAATCTTCTTCGGATTCTCATAACAAGGTAAAAAATTACAAGCGCGATGTAAACAGGACATATTTATCAGATCCATTAATTTAATTTTACTCTGATGTACTAAATTGGAGAGACAGAAACCATTTCAGTGCAAGTAAATTCATTATGGCTCATTAGATTTCGCTCCGTAGTACAGAATTTCATCAACTCAATCGACAGACGCTGAATACTGTCGATGTTAGCAGATAGTAGAACTAAACTAAAACCGTAGTATATTTTACGGTGGTATATTTTATGCTTTGGACCGCGACAGCATGATTACAAAAGTAATTATCGGTATTATACATAATAAATTTTACACCGCGCATAGATTAATTTTTTAACTGACAAAATTATCACCGTAATGGCAAATCTTCAATTATAGAAATCCATAAGTAATCGGTAGCAGAGTGATAGCGTACTTGTCGTCGGGTAGTTATAGGTAAGTTGGTTACTCGTAGGTCATTGGTTAGGGTCCGCCAATCGTATTTTGGAGGGCGTAACCGAAAGTTGAGTTTTCAAGATCCGATAACGTTTTTTTTTCATGTTGTGTTGTTATTCATATTGTAGGCATTTTTTTATAAACAGCGCGCGGACGGTTGAGCCAAACAGGCCGACCACTTACCGATTCCATGTAATTTGCAACGTTGCCGTGCCTCCTATGCGACGTAGCACTACGGATGCCGAGCGCCGGGATCAAAGATCAGACGTTAGACGTAGAGACGAGTTCGAGGGACGAGCTGAGGTCAACGTGCGAAGCGTCAGTCTCGACATATTTGTTAATAGAATTATATTTTTTACTATCCTGAAGAAGATACCGAGTGTGTCCAATTTACTTCTGTATTGTCTCTATCCCTACGATATTATATTTTAGTGGTGATATTAAAATATCTTTAATTAACCCTGCGCGGTCGCAATGGGACGATTTCGTCCCAAGCGAAATTTCACTTTGAAATTCCCAGCAAACCGAAATGGGGCGGTGCGCGGCTGCCGTTCCTAAAAAACAACTTAGTACAGAAATCGTTATGCACGCGCGGCCTCGCCGCCCTTGGCCAGTTAATTTTCGGGCAATAGCGGTACAAGCTTGTCAGCGAGACAAAAACTGTCCCAGTGCGACCGGTGGGTGAGTAAAAGTTGCTTTTGCGCAGCATGTAGCGGAGACACATAATTATTTTATTATTTTTATTTTACAATTGTTTTGATTATAATCTCTTGTTTGCATAAAAATAATATTATTTTTGCAGTAAATATTATCGTCAATATAATTTTTCATAAAAATCCTCGATTTTCTTTTCGTTGAAATTGTGCATTTTCAAGGACTTCAATAATTATACTTTTTTTTATGAGAAACGATCGAAGCGCGATTTTTCTTTATCATTAGGGTGTCCATGACGATAATCCATAATGAAAACTATAATTTTTGAAAAATTATAGTTCATTATTTAATTGTTGAAATTTAAGCCAAGACACTTTATTCTCTAGCGTTTTTGACCAGACACCAATTTATAGCAAAAATATAATAACTTTTGTACTTAAAAAATTATGAATTCACGTTCTAAAAGGATTTAAAAATATTCATGAATCTTTTGAGTTCTTTTTAAGCGATTTAACACGTTGGAAACTGTACGCTGATGTTTTCGTCTCAGCGCGATCGCGGAAGCAGCGACCGCGCAGGGATTACAATGCGACCGCTCATGGTTAAAAATGAAAGAGAAATTAACGGCGACGGTAGCGTGAGTTTAAAAATTTGTATTTTTAATAAATCGCGTATTGCTTAAATAAGTTAAGTAAGTAAGTAAGTAAAGTATTCAGTGTAATACTGTAAAGTGTCACAGTAAATTCATGTGTCACTAAATATTACCTGATTGTATAATATGTTTAGTATAAATGGATAGTTAATACAGATTTTAGAGTTTTCCTATTGTTAATTAGGATAATTTTTTCTCAGTGCTTGTGTAGTTTATCGTTTTGAGATGGGTTTGCAAAGTGTTGAATGCACGATTCGTGTACTTCTCGGTGTTGCAGCTCAACCGACGAATCTCCAGGGACGATGAACAACGACGATCTTTCCTCCGTTCGCTTTTCATCCCCGTCTTTGTCCCCAGCAGACGGTCCTTTGTTCTCGTTTAATCGAAATATAAAGCTCGTTCATAGTTCTCGAGCGTGGTTTGCCGTTCGTTCATCGCTGCCATAAATTTGCCGGTTCGAGCATTCAATACGTCAGATAGAGACATTGATTCGCGACTCAGCATGCTCAACCCATTCATTCTGATGCTGCGTTTTCATCTTATTATTCTCGACATTCGTGCTTCCACCGATATGAAACTCTGCGCATTTTACTGAAGTTCATCGGTGCGCGACAATAATCGATTAAACAATACTTCCATTAAGTCATATTCGTTCATTGTACCACGATCGTCCATGGTTCAAGGGACAAAAGAAAAATCGAACGTCGATGAAACGAAGTACTCAACGTGGTCTGCCGCGTCGCTAATATCATCAAACCATGAAAAAAAAAAAAGAAAAAAGTTTCGAGGTAATTGGCACTGTCGTTCGCTCGAATGCACAATCTCGACGTTGTCGAGTCCAAGGTTCGCACAAATTTTCCGTTTCAAGGAAGCAAGACAAAAGGTAGAGTCTCACTGTGATGGTACAAGCTGTTTGAAGCATATACAATGAACGTACAAGAACAGCAGGTGAAAGGGATATACGGCGCTGCTTGCACGCAGTGGTTTCCTCGGATTCTTTCAGACGGACGGAAATGGATGAAGAAGAGGCTGCTAAAGAGACGAGTATGAAACAAAATGAACAAAAAAAAAAGAGGAAATCGCACCGAGCTCGTAGAACAGCATAGGGGCGATGCAACAACGAAGTGGGCTACACTGTACGAACGAGGGTGGCGCTCGCGATTCTGCATACAAAGAAAATAAAGGAGACTCTCGGGACAATTAAATGCTCAAGCACATTTCCATCTCTTGAAAGAGCTCAAGTACCTGCTGAATTGTTCGATTCAAAAGAGCGATATTTCACTCTTGAAAAAACAATATGGATGAATATTCCACGTGGTTGGTGTACGTATCGGGCAGAAAGTAAGGTCTGCAAGGATCGCGGTCCTGGACTATGTAACAACCGAAGTGAAAGAAAGAAAGTAATGGGTATGAGACATACCCGATAGAGCCTGGAAACCCAAAGAATGCGCTATCCAGAACAGAATATTTAAATGGCGTAGTGATGCGGTACAAGAATTCCAAGTTGTCGGATAGGGAACAGGGCAATCCTAGAGATTGACGAAGCTGATGATTGAATGTCGATGAATGAGTATTCATTTCTTTGTATTTGTGTCTTCAGCTCTGTATCTTCGGTATTTCTCGTATCTGCATCAGTTCTTTCGTCCTCATGTATTGATCCTCTCTGTAAACAGTCATGTAAGCGTTCATCGAGCCGATGCGGTAAACCTCAATTTGGCGTACATGTGACTGTTTGGACAGGAACTCATGCGAGAGAGATGCTGTAGATTCCGCATGGAAATCACGTCGCATGCTGGCTAACCAACGATTGGGGGAGAGGTTATAGATCGATATAATTATTGGCGTTGCGTACACCATGAAATAAGGTCAAGCCGCCATCTCCTTTGAAACCATTGAACAATAACTGTGCCAGTAAAAGCAATATTTAATTGCAAATTTCAATTACAACCAACAGTAATTCCTTTTTTAAATAGATAGCATCGTGAAATCTGTTAAACATTGTACATAGAAAATTCATAATTGGTGACGTGAAAAAGCGAAAAATAATAAATTTCGTGGCCGTCGATGGGTTAGAAAATAATGAGGAAACACATAAAAAGATTCTTCTTACTCGTGTAATAATTGTGATGCAGACTTTGGCAGTAACCAGCGAACCCTGTGAAATTATATACACACGTTGGATGCTACGCGAACTCGTGAATACATGAGTTTTGTAGAAGTGAGAGATAAAGAAAAAACAAGTATGAATCAAAAAAGAGGCTTGCACGGTGTAACTAGCTGCGCGTGAAATGTTGCACTATGATTGTATGAAAGAATAAAGAATAGGAGAAAGAAAGAGTCAGCGATAACGCAATGTTACCCGATGCTCTCAACCTTTCTCTCTTTCTCTATCTTTCTACAGACACAGAGAAGAATACACAGAGAACGCAACTCGGCTGTTATTTTGTTTGCCCACTTCCGCTGTTTTAATTCAGCGGTTGCGGCTGTGGAAGAGATGCACCACGCGCCCGCTCGTGCTCGCTCTGTGAAATTGTCCGAAGACTTGTATGTATGTATGTATGTATATATATATATATATACACACACACATATATTTATAAATCTACTATAAACATGCAACTAAAGAGCTTGGTGCTTTCACTCCTCTCGCCGCTACTCAACCATGTCCTTTTCATCACGGATATAACTGTCAATTGTGCTTATCCCGATGTTTAATATCGTGTAATAAATACAACTCTAGGGGAAATATCTTATTTTATTTCTGTCTTGAATATGTGATTCAATATGAACATATTCAATAGAAATCAGAAAGAAGCCGAGTTAAAATGTAGTTGACAAGGAAAAATGTTTAATCGATCTCGATTTATTATTGTTAGTGTTAAGAAAATTTCCGAGATCAAAATGTCAGATGGTGTTACACATACGCATAATTCATGTATCTTCGATAACCGTTACATTCGTATCAATTAGTTATTTCAGAGTTACAGCAGAATGATAA
The DNA here is from genome assembly GCA_963942595.1 of Cylloceria caligata. NCBI lineage: Eukaryota > Metazoa > Arthropoda > Insecta > Hymenoptera > Ichneumonidae > Cylloceria > Cylloceria caligata. The sequence goes on along the minus strand of OZ012705.1, from coordinate 3,937,332 downwards.
TACGGAATAGACTCAGGATGCCGGTGAGCGAATGCAATAAATATTAAAAACAAACGGACGAGAAAGGAAATTTTATTCGCTTCCGGAATATCGTACATTGTTCATTTCTGAGCAGATTATTTCATATTCACAATCATGATCTCCGAGTCTACTAACCGATTGATATGATTCACTTCTCACTCTGGTATATCATTTCCGCAATAGAAAATCTGCCCTACGTTCATGTAGAATTGGCGAATTATCCACGAAACCTGTCGCTCGACACGGACCGTTATATGTATTTTATGAAATATTGGAATTCATTTTTCTCGCCACCCTAGTTTTCACACCCCGGAGAAGGAATACGGTTCCCGACCCCACTTATCCACGTATGAAACTCTCTCGTATACTCGTCTATTCAACTTTGACCGGGTAAAAGAGAAGAGGCCTCGTTTATAAAATATATTTCACACGAATTTTCTGTTTGAGGATATTCTAGTGTGGCAAACAACACTCTGCGCTCTACATGCGGGTACCACAGTTTACCGTAGTTAACTTTTTATTCCGTTTAAACTTGTAATAAATATAAAAATAATTAAGTTATAAAAAAATATCCCGAGCACCGAGGTACAGCGAAGTGATAAACCGTATCTACAATAAATAAATAAATAAATAAATAAGAAATCAACAGAGCTGCACAATTGATGATTAAGGGATTGAAAGTGTTCGACTCGAACTATGGAATGGTTGCCAGATGGCCAAAGAAAAACAGAAATTCGTCCTTGGTCCTACGTCAATACCAACTTGTTCATTTCTCGGCAAGTCTCGTTTCGCCATGCGAGACCCGAATCGGCGTGCCAGCGATGAAAGGAAAGCCTTTGTGTCGCGAGGGGGCGGATTCTCCGTCCCTTGTGGAAGATATTCAGTCGCGTGGGCACATTTCGACGACATGCAGGAGATAAAGGAAAACAAAATAAGAAATACGAAACAAAAGAAAGAAGAAAACGAAGAAGAAAGGCTCATAGAGCCAAATAAAGACAGAGAGAGAGGAGAGAGAGAGAAAGAGCGAAAGAGGCTGCAGGAGGGAAAGAGGAAAAGTAGATAAAAGCGAGCAAAAGAATACGTAACACATACAGACGGATATGTACACTTGCTGGCTATAGTAAAATACATAGAAGGAAAATCGAGTCGAACAAAGCAAGCCGCTGAGACTGCACAGAACTTGCTGTACCCGTCCGCTTCTAGTTCACTGGTCATAAGAAAATGCGATAGTTTCGCGTAGTTTAAAAGCAGAAACTAGTAGAGTAAAGTCGCGTGGGTGGTGAGGAAAAGGGGAGAGCGTCGCACAATCCTTCTCTTCTCCATTTTCTATACTGCAGCCACCATCACCTCACACTGTATCTACTCGAATTCTCTCTTGCCTTCTCTGACTCTCTTGTTGTCCTCCTGTTGTACGCCAAGAACAGCTTTGCTACGAAAGTGGCTGAACTGATGCGGAAGTTTCGAGTTTCCAGCTCGTTTTCTGTGTTACGACAATACAGTCCTGAATCGCGCCCAATCCCATACTCCTAAGCTGACCGAGGCGCCGCTCAAAATATGAGGATACGAGGGCAAAATAAAAAGGGGGTCACGGGTATGTACCCAGCATCTGAAAGTAGTTTTTATTTTCGTTTCTTTTTCAATACTGGCAATACAAGTACCGCTCTTTACGCGTAGCGTACGATCGGGACTAAAATTGTGCAACACTATGCGAAGAGTTCAATATAAAATAAACGTATCACAGTTGAGACCATAGATGAAAAAAAGCGTTGATCGCAGTCGCGCTGTTGAAGATTTTTCTATTATTTACATTTAAATACATAATTTCGTATGAGATTACGGCGCGCGTGCTGTCTCACTTACAGGTTACATTCGTTCCTCCGCATGGTGAACGCGTAATCAATCGACAACCAATTAATTTTGTTCCTCATGATGCGTAACTTGCGTAACGCGTAATTGACGCGACCTTATTATGATCCGAAGTTATTTTTTTGATAAACAAGAGATAAACATGCTGAATCCGTAATTGGATACGCAAGTTATTACGTGATGAGCAAGTTACGTGTCATGCGAAGGCAGTCTCCGCGAGTGACGTAAAATCCGTGGTTCCGAAAGCGCAACCACCGATTTACCTTTTATTCACCTCTGAGAATTCAATGTTACGATTTTTATCGAAGTTATCGAAATATCGTGAGCCGTTATTGTCATTTTATTCTTGCTGTGATTGGTTGTCAAGAAAAATGTAAATAAATCCAACTTTGAGTCAAATCTGACACAAAATGACGGATGCTGCAGTGGTCCCCCTCCCCCCCTCGCCCCTTGCATAACAGCACAGATGGCTTTTTGGTACGCACATAGGCACGCGTGTATTGTTTAGTCCCTCTTAAATAATTCAAGTATTATTGCCCGTTATTCTTTCGTTCTCTAATTGGTTACCAAGTATATTGTTCGGTTTCTATGTAAAAGAGCTTTTTACATTTATTAATTTTTAGAACTTATGTTGACATACACGCTCGAATAACTATAACAAAAGAATTTTTATTGAAAAATTATGACTACGAAATAAGAAAGAATAATAACCAGGAAAACGGGGAAGATAACATAAATATTTTGTGACATGTGAGACATAAAATCAAATAATCCAATTATTAATTGTGTTGTTAACTTTTTTATTATTCATGTTTCTAATATTTGTCATTATACGCGCATGGTTTCTATACTATCTTTATTCGCACAAAAATATCCATACCTTTCAAACACGATCGTTTATTATACATTCAGCACTCAGAATTTTTGAGTTCCCGAACACGCCGCGGTTCAGCGATGAACAAAAATATGTTCTCGTCTCTTGAATATTGAGGTTCAATTCCCCCGAGATGTTAACAAGTAAATTTATCTCGTAGATTTATAGTTAAAAATTTTACTCAACTCCATTGACGTGTGAATTCTTCATCGATGATAGTTTAAGATGACCCAGGTCTGGGGTTTAGATGTCGAATCGATACGTTCGATCGCCCTCGGATCGAACCGACCTTCTGGAATATAATTCACGCCAAGAGTAATCGACGACCGTTTTCTTTGTATGCCCGATAGGAAGAAAGCGAGCGAACTCAGTCGTTGCTCCAAATTCTGACCCACACGCCTGGAAAGATTTTATGATTGGTGGTTTCTCGTGACGTATGCCTTGGGTCTTTACTGATTTTCGGACGGACTCTGTTATCTCCGTAATTACCTCCGGAAACTGTTTTTCGCGTTTTATGCAACACTTTTATTTCTCACAGATAAATGTGCTTTTATTTCTATTATTTTAGTCGCAATCATTTAAATCAATACAGTCAAATGTATTATGCGTTGAGACTTTTATTATACTTTACATATAATATAAATTCACGAAATATGTTTCCTTAGATGTGAACAGAGATGTTGGACTGCGCATCAGCAGTTCACGGAGTTCTCCGTTCGAATCCTACCGACGAAAAAAAAAATTACAAGAGTTTTCTTTTAACTTTTATTCATCAATCTGTAGACTCAGTTCGAATATCTAATAAAAATAGAATAATAAATTAATTGAATAAGTAGAAATAAATATTAAAAAGTTAAATTTCTTAATTGACTTTACAGATGCAGAATGGGGAAGCCTCTTAAGGGCCTAACGAGAACTTCATTAAAAACCTCGTACTTTCAAGCATGACAAGCCTAGTAGAGCAATGATCAGATTCATTTTCTGCGTCTCTGATAGCATCAGGGCCAACTAGAAGCGCGACCGTGTACGAGATCCAATTAAGTTTTTCCACGGTTAAATGTAAAAAAAAGTTACATGCGATATGAACTTTAGCTAACGCAGGAGACGATGTGTCTCGACATAATGACGGCAAGATAAATTAATGTTTTATAATTTTTGAAATCAGTAAGTCCTTTCCTTATATTCTCTTTTTTTCCAGTAGAGAGTTTTTAGAAAAATTCATTTTTAATAGAACAAGGTCCACTCGGCCCACTTGTACAGCAGAGCCATATGTACCTACAGAATGAAGTATTAAGAATTTTATCTGCACCTTATGCGATGACAATTCTAGTACCATCTGTCCAGACACGTTTCCCTTCGATCTATAGTGTATCGTAAGCGTGTCGGACAATTCGGAGAAGACGGGCCTTTCCTCTTTCGTCTCTCTCTTTCTTTCTTTCTTTCTTTCTCTCTTTCTCTCCCTCTCTCTCTCTCTCTCTCTCTCTCTCTCTCTCTCTCTCTCTCTCTCTCTCTCTCTCTCTCTCTCTCTCTCTCTCTATACATCTTTTCCTCTCTTATTTTTTTACTTACATTCAACTCATACGTCTCTCGGTTCTCTTTTACGGGACCCATATGCTGTACGGTGGATCAGCATGCCGAGTTCACTCGAGTGGGATAAGAGATCGGGTACCAAGGCAAAGTGATATTTATTCCTACCGCGTAGGCGAGGTCTCGATGCGAGCCTCTTTCGCGCCTTCGCCCTTCTAATGCTGTCAATGCTTATCGGACTGCATACAAATTCCACTGGCCTTCGGTCCGCTTCATGGTTTTAGCATCCCTACGACGCACGTGTATTTATGCAGTACGCGCTGTGCACAGCTCCTTTTACTCGCTTATTCATACCGCGCCGAAGAACGCAGAACTGTACACTACTGTACAGACTGAATATAGTCTTTAGTTACGTTACGCAGAATTAACGGATAAGAATCTATGATTTTTTCTTCTCCCTTTTTAGTCTTTGATATAATTTATTTTTACTTATTATAATATACCGTAGCTCAATGTTTGTTTTTTTTTTAAACGGCAATTAAACATCGTGATTTAAACCGATGTTTAATCGTATTTCAAGCCACGTTTATTTCTTTTATGTAAATAAATTAAACGAGAGTTCGCTGATCGCCTGGTAATTGTTGTCAACAGTAAATTGACTGCTGCATACGTCTATGCTGTAGATTCGACAGCTCGTGGATCCCGAAGCGTGCCATTGTCAATGCAACGAATGAATATATTTAACTTTTTCAAAATGATTTTTTACGAATGAAGCCAATTAAACAAATAAAATTAATGAAAAGAACGGTGTCCATTTGATAAATAGCCCTTCTCCGACTGATCAAACTTTTATTTATATTCCATCAGTATCGTTAATCGAGTACTAAAAATGTAAATGATTATCGAACTTGAAGTTATTACAACCATGTTATTCTATTAATTATTATTTACGTCAGCAAAAATATATAGAATGTTCTATATGTTTATACGACTTACGTATAATACTTAACCTGTATGGTAAAAAAAAAAGTATAATATTCATGATTTAAAAAGGCACCGGTAGCTTTCAAAGATTTGAGCATTCCTCTGTACGTGACGTAATCCGGAGAAAAACAAGGAGGCCAAGCCGGCAGCATCAGCCTTACACAGGTGTCCCCGTCATGTCTATGTACAATTTACGTCGTGCAGCTTTCCTCTGGGCGCGGCCGTAAAAAGACCTTCGCATTTATCAACGACACGTTACGCACACGAGGAGGCTCATTAAACTATAACGTACACCCGACGGCTACTAGCTCGACTGTGCGGAGAACAGAAACGCGCACTGTTCTCTTCCCTCATTCGGTATACGATATACTTTATATATATACATAGAATATATACATATGTACTCACATGCAGCGTACACTAAAATACAGTCACATCTCTGAGCATCCTCATTTTTCCTTTCTCGTCTCTTTTTCACCCGTAAAATGTTTGCGTGTCCATTCGGACCGCTCCTGGCAAATTTTTTTTCATTGTTTTCATCCTCTCTACCGCATTTTTTTCTTTTACCTTGTTCACTTCTCGCTCTTTCGAGTTCGTACTTTGTGCTCGTACGTATGAACGAGCCCCTAACGCATTAAAATTTGTACGTGTATGCGGAGCAGCGATGTGTCCTGCACATACACGTGCGCGTGCGCCGATACGCATACACCCGCGCAGAGAGTGAGTGAGCGAGAGAAAGAGAGAGAGAGAGAGAGAGAGAGAGAGAGAGAGAGAGAGAGAGAGAGAGAGAGAGAGAGAGAGAGAGAGAGAGAGAGAGAGAGAGAGAGAGACGGTATAGTAATGTCTACGCTACGCACCACCTGAGTTTTTTCGTTGGCTTTACGGGACCCGTCCGCAGGATCTCCTTTATCTCTTGGATTATCACATCTTCCGGGGGTGCACGCTAATGCGGTCGTATTTCCTTTTTTTTTCTCCTCGCGAAAGAGAATGAAAGAAACCTCACTGCAGTCTGGCTTACCACTACTACGTTTCAAAAAATATATATCTTCTCGACGGTATGAAAGAATATGATATACAGAAATAAAAAGAAGTACAAGAAAACATACCTGACAAAACCTAATAAAGAATTTTCAGATTTTTTATACTTTTTTATGGTACTCGACGACAACGACCCACCTCCCTCTTAACCGAAATATTATATCATACATTTTCCTGCCTAAACCAGCAGCTAAATACTACTTGTGATCTTCGCAAATATTGCACCTTCACTGGAAAAAACGTACATTGTTTCGACACGTTTGCGTGTAGTCACTTAAAACACGCTACAAAGCAACACGCTTTTCGAGTTTTAATGCACTCGCGTCTGCTGCAATAACGTGTTGCTACACGCGCGAGTGCAATAACGCAGAAACAGCGCGTTGTTTCAACATTCGTTGAAAATAACCACAGATCAACGTTGGAAAACAACGTACTTGTTTTACTGCGATTACGTTGGAAAAAGGGGACGAATCAAATTAATCGTAGAGAGTGCGCAACGAAGCTTGTTTCGCGTACGACACAAATGGTTTTTTTTTCAAGCTACCAACTTTCCACTTCATTGACTTGTCGCAGATAACTGTATCACCACGCAATGTCAAAACTATTTTTTAGAGACCTTCAGTTCTATGGAGTGACGCGAAGCCCCGACGCTGTATTCTCGAGGGTTATGTATTAAATCGAAGAAAAAAAAACGACGAGTAGGTGAGTTTCGAGAGGATTGTTTACCGGTGACCGGGTGACGAGCGCTCTAACTCTCGCGTTCACGAATTTTAGGACTCTCACATTCCGACAGCCCCATGTAGATTCATTGATGAAGTTATGCGTGTCCCTGGCTTTCACCAAATGCAATATATATATATTCCGAGGGATTTTCAGAGCGAACGTGCATATGTGCGCGCATACACGCACACAGTGTCTGGTTACAAACACAGGTAAAATCAGGACGATACGTCTGTGCTCTGGCTTGTCGCGCCTGGACCATTCGTTCACCGTCGGTCCAGCCGTCGGTATGGGTCGCTGCATTTTCATTTGGCGGCGCCCGAGTACAGAACCGAGCCTGAACGGCAGACGACACGACGCCACCGGTCCTCATCGACGCAGAACAATGTTTTATTTGCTGTGCTCACCTTTTTTTTTCTATATGAGCATATTTTCTGTCGAACGTGCACTCGTCGTTGTGAATGAGCAGAAAATCCGGGAATGCGCTCAGTCACTTCCATTCGATCGTCTGCAGTATTGAGCTTTACGATGAATTGTTTAGGGACTCAATAACGATTGCTGCATTAACTCAAATGCAAGTAATTGAAATTGGCAAATATTTTCTGCAAATTATTCTTGTAATATTTATTAATCTTGCTATTGTGAAATAGCTATTAGGATCGCATTAATCTTCGCAATGTCTCGACTCACCCATTTTTTATACATTAACATTTCCAATTGCTACTACTGAATAATAAACTTTTGCTGCGATGAAATATAAATTTCTCTCTGTGAACGGTCATCGGTTATTGTGTATTTCAATCGTATTTACGATGTGACGAATTAATGTTCAGCCTCTGATCAAAAGGTAATCGATGTATGGCCAATATTGACTGGAATTAATCTACGGGTGACCGTTATAAACCGCGACGTTGGACAGTGCTGGTTATTTCTACGTTACTTAAAATCGATAAAGCAAATAACATCTTTCTACAATTTAATGATTTGTATTTTTCCAAAAGTTATATTTAAGTTTCCTAATTCGCCCTTCTTTCGGTATCGAAATTCTTTTTCATTCGAAAAATCAAGGAACATAAGAGAGACATTTTTCCATTTTTCCCGAGTTAAGCGAATGCTTTTAAACGGACACAAGAGGATAATGAATCGATTGGTTATATAGTATGCTTGTATTAATTTTGCTTGAATAATACGTTTGGATTAGTTCGTTTATTCTAAAATAAGGAAGACGGCTTATTTTCGTATTTGTACATTTTTTGTTATTTAGACTTTGCGCTGAGAGAGCTCTACCCCATTATCTCTCCCTGCCGAGTTTTTTTTTGTCTCTCTGTCGCTGGTACCATAGCCGATGGCAAGGGTAGGCAAAGTTGTGCCGTCCGCGGAACGAGAGTCGTTACGTCTCTCAGCGTTTTATGCGCGCAAGGGCAAAGTTGGCCGTGTTCTCGTGCTGGTTTGTTTTTTCTTTGTACATATTCCTAGGTTGGCTCGTTCTCTGTCACATTTGCTCTTATCTAGGTCGACAGGGAAAGAGAGAGAGGAGGGAGAGGGGGAGAGGGGGCGGCAATGAACGAGGTATAGCTGACAAGCGGGATAAGGATAATTAGCTACGGAGATGGAGAGCCAGCACCGTCGAGGGAAAACCTTCTTGCGCTGTCTGTCGTTTCTCTTGCCCCTCGTCCCTTGATTTTCCTCGACCCAAACATGCCCCTTTGGAACATATTTGATGTTCCTAAAAGAATATAGCACCGTCCGTCGCATGCACTCTCAGTCTCTCAACGAATTGGCTCATTGGGTCTCGTGTCGTTGTGAAAAAATTGCGAGGACGAGATACTTTTCGTCGTGACAACGACGATATATGGGACAAAATCTATAGACGATAAGCTCTGCCTCTATATATGTATACCGAGAAACCCTCTTACTTTTCCTCTCCCCAGGCCCTGCTATATCAGAGAACGAAATGAGAGAGGGAGGCCACGCAAGACAAAGGAATCATACATTTTCGAATAGACCGGCACCTTTGTAATATATGTATATATCTATATTTTCAGCTATCGAGCTATAAATTCACCGAGTTTCTTTCGAGTAATAACATAACGGTACGATATTAAAGGTACCTTCATTCGTGTCGTTAATTTTCGTTCACTGTTAAATTATCCAGATGCAAAGAAAAAAAATTACCCGACTCTGGCTGACGGAGGATACGTGAACTCGATTACAATCGTATTTGAAGGAAAACCAAATCGAGGGACAAATCTCCCAGTGCTTCGTCCGCGTTTCACAAATTATAGGTAGTGTACACCTATGTAACTGTGTGAACCGAGAGAACGAATAACATAACCAAAATATCTTGATGGCGACCCTATAAATTCGACGAGACATACGAGACGCCGCGCGATATACTTCGCTCGCAAACGAGGTTCTTCATCATCCGTGAGAGCGAATGAGGAAGCGAGAGCACGTTGTGTACTCGTTCGCCTGTATCATTCCTTCCTCGTCTCGTCGTCGTTCGTCGACGAATTCTCCGGGACGATGACGACAACGACGAAGACGATCTCTCATGGAATCTCAGCGACTGATAATGCACTTTACGGTAAAATCGAGCGAACCTCCACGAAGCCCCGCGTATACCGGAACTTCGAATCGGGACAAACTTTCAGCGATAACTCAGAGAGACCTCGCCAGACTCGCAGCACCGGCGGTAGAAATACGCTGTTACCGGAGACACCGCTCCTTACACTCTTCTTCTCGTTGTCGTTGTTGTCGTCGTCGATTTCGTTGGAACAGCTAGCGAAGGGACACGTTCGACTGGTACATCCAAGTAAAAGTCACGATCGTACTTCTGTATGCCACCACGCGCATTCACGGAACGTATACTATCGCACTTTCTTCGTATTTGCTATCCTCGTTCACCCTCGATGGTAAATCTGTTTGTTACTTCGCTTGATTCACCGCCATCTCAACGCAGGGGAATCGAACGCGGCCCGAGAACACACAGATGCGGAGGGTTCGCCTCGCCTTGATGTCCCTTGCACCCCTTAAGATGTGCCATGACTTCCGAGGAGAACCACGAAGCGACCGGTGTACGTATCGCGCGCCAAGTTCCTGGGAGTTATCCCGCTGGAATGACGATAAGCCGCAGCGTACTCAATGGGGCTTGATCCGTACCCCTCTGGAATTGTTGGACGACCACGATCGACAAAGGCGGAGAAATAAAGCGGACGTAGTTCACGTGCTAACATATACCTATCGGACCAACAGTTCGACAGAGCTTCCTCGATTTCCCTCTGCGCATCGGCATCGTCCGAGAATCTTTCCGTCCATCAAGATTTATTTTCTCGACCACCGTTACTCTTCTGCCTCCAGGAGAATACGTTTATATATTGGCGAGCACGGAATGCCATTGTCCGCATCTCCTGCATTCAACTCCTCATTTACCTTCATTTTCAAGTTCATATTTCAACGAGGGCATTCTTTCTCCCCTGCCATTTCTCCAGGAGAGTTATTACCAGCAAAACATTAGTTATCCAATGCGCGTCATGAGTGCTGTTAATAAACGAGCTGGGAAATAAGATCCTGACGCGGAGCTGCTGGGGTGCCAGCCGAGAGCCGAAGGAAATCCCTTCCGGTGAAGGAATGCTCTTCGTCACTGCTCATAATCTTCGACTCTTTTCATTTCTCGTTATTGAACTCTGCAGATTCGCGTTGGAGAAATATTATTTTTTTAACAACATTCTTGCCGTTATTTTTTTTTTTCTAGTGCATCGCACGTTGCTATCATTTTAGTTTTTATATTTTTAACGACCATCATATTTCAACTGGTTATCGCAGTTACGCGCTCTCACTATTTAACATCAGTTGATGCCTGGCTATAGTACAAGTGACAGGAAGATAATTAAAACATGAGATCGTGCTCGGTCCTGACTAGTTAAAATATGGAGGCGTGCACTGTACGATAACGCGCATCGATCAGGCTTTTTTCTGTTTAAATCCAAAGTCCAATAGCTTTGCGACCTACGAACCGGAATGATTTATGGGTAAAATATTATTCGTATTGCAGTTGCGTATTACAATTCACTATACATAGACTTTTCTTGAATATATTCCACACAACTTTTATGGGATTTTTCTTTCTTTCTTTAACGCTTGTAGCGTTTCTAGCGCTAACACGCCTCTTCGACAAACGTCTTGGATTTGTATTTCCAACCGCGTTTAATTCAGTAATCGAATTACCTATAATTAATCTATTAATGTGTGTCAAACGGAGTTAGAAATGAACGTACTTCCAACAATATTTCGGTAGAGGATAGTTGAAGTTTTTTGTGTGCTGCGCTATGTTCGTCAACAAATTCCGCATACTTTTTGTACGCGGACCATATATAGAAGCTTTAATCTTACTGCATATGCAAAGTCCTACTTTGCAAGTTCCCACGCAGACCGTAAATGCGGAAAATCTCGATCATTTTCTGCATCGGCAAAAGCACGTCGCACTTCCATGAGAGAAAAGTCTCGTGCTATATACCCTGTACAACGTTCGCATGAAACACAGCGCGTTGACCGCGCGGCCCCGAACGGTTATTAAAACTTCGTTACAAACTTTGGAGTTTAGTTCTGGAATACAGTGTAAAAAACCGGTAGAGGTTGGAATGAAAAACGGAAGAAAAATCTTTGCTTATTGGATCGAGCGAGAGGAGCCGTGACGGTCTTCCGGAGCAGCACGCGGACACGCCAGCAAAGCCCCCCACGTTTTATTAAAAGAAAAATAATTAGGAACTCGTTTCACTGTGGCATAGTGGCTAAATTCTTATTTTCCCATTTGTAATTAGCCACTTTAAATTTTGTCGAACTCTCTCGTCGACGTATCTTCCGCGATAGGGTGCACTTTGGTGGTACAGCGAAATATCGTCTAAGGAAGAATCCGTAAAGAACGCCTCTTTCGCCGGTCGCACGGATGACGAGAGACTTTTCTTTTCCATTATTTTTCAAGTAAACGAAACCCTACCACAGTCGTTTCTTACTCGAGGCAGAGCCCACAGAAGTTTAGGGTAATTCACGCGCGTTCGTGACTCGAAAACTCTACGAGCGTGCGACTCCGGCCGCTACGCTGGTCTCGTTTTCTTCGGGTTGCGGCCAACGAAAAGTCCAGCGTTCTTACACACCGGGTGTACCCGCTTATACCGAGAGGAAAAAAGCTGTATTTCTCTCTCTTTCTCTCTTCTCTCGACACGCTTGACTAATTAGCCTCCTCTTTTCGAGTAATTAGTCGTAAGAACGCGCGTAATGGATTCGGTGTGCTTTTGAGCGTGAAAAAAGGGGCGAGAGCGAAAGAGAAGCTCGAGTCCTGGGGTGAAGACTCGGAACGCGAGAAGCTTCAGTTTAAATTTATACAGTATACGGGGAAATGCACCGGGTTTGCCTCGGCAGTCGGTCAGCACGATCTACGCGGTAGATACTCGTCCTTACACAACATTCATGGAAACGGGAAAAGTGAGCTTTCAGGAAAAACAGATTGAAAATGGTATAACGCGTTTCTCCATGAGCGCAGCTACGCTTTCGAGCGAGCTACCTCTTCTCGAGATTCGTTTTTGTACTACAAAAATACTTTAATAAAATGGCAACCCTTTTATGGTCACTACTTTCATTGACGGCGTATTACCGCTTTACAGATGACCATACAAATATGATATATATTGTGTGCGTTGCCGCTATACAACCATACAAATACTTGTTTTTTACAGGATGCACAAGAGATCTCGAGAGTCCGTGTATATGTCATTATGTGAGATATACCTATATGCATTTATTAATTCTCACGAACCTCAGTCGCACGTATAATTTTCCTTGAATGAAAAATAAATTACATCATCATTCCCTACGCAATGCAAATTTTTTTTTAAATTTGTACTTGTCGATAATTACCTTCATTATTACAATATTTCTAGATTTTAGGCTGGATATCTTGTGCATGTTTCTTAATTCTTACCAACCTCAGTCACGCGTATAATTTTCCTTGAATGAAGAATAAATTACATCATCATTCCCTTCCCACTGCCAAATTCTTTTTTACATATAATATAATTTTATATTTATAATTACATAACATATAATTTTATATTATCATCTCAAGAAACAAGTCGCCGACGTGCATTGTAAGCGGTGGGCTATAGAGGATGCGTTTGTTCGTGTTACAAGAGATCGAATGTGTGGCAAACACGGCAATACTAACGATGTGTGAAAACTTTTGCCTCAACTACGTACTTTGTTTCTTGTGAGCTCGTTGTGAGAAGATGAGGGAGGTGGAAGGAGAATGCTTCGTGCAACCGTAAGACGACAAACTCTATTCACATTGCGTCTTACTATAGAGCAAAGATACGGGCACGAGCTTATAGCCAAAGTTTCCCGCCAGTAAAGAGAATCAGTATCAGAGCCTTTGGGTCTAGTACTTGCCGCTCGAAGCTCTCTCTCCGTTCGCGAGGGTTATGACCGTGAGACGATTTAATTTCACCAGTGCACGAGCGGGATATAGCGATGCCTCCTTCGGCGATGGCATCGGTTTACTGATTAACATCCTCCAACTCGAGCGTACTGTTCGAGCGTAAATTCACAATAAGTTTTCATTGCCCAATAAGAGAAACATGTGTTTATTCGTCGAAAATACGTATAATCACTATAATACGTGCATTCCGCGTATGCGGTAAATACGTTCATTATTTAGGAAAAACGAGACATAATGGGATTCACTCGGCTAATTAAATCTGTTTTCAGAATTTTTTACCCCAAATTCGACCAATCGGCAATTCGTAGATTAATCAATTGGCGCGGGCGCGACGAGTGTGTTTGAAAGAAAAATGCAACGTGTCGCGTCCCCCTCTTCTTTTGACAAATACTATAGAATGAGACACGTTTATAGAGAAAAAAGAAAGAGCGCGAGCGAGCGAAAGAGAGAAAGAGAGAGAACAACAATTTGATGTTAAAATCGATTCTCATATCCGACGTATGAAAGATATCCCTCATCGAGAACCGATTTCTCTGTCCCTTGCAAAATGCTGCAGTGGTAGCATTTGAATAAGAATTCTAATCGGGTGCAGACCCAATTCTTTCGGGCTTAACGGATCGTGTACTAATATGAAAACGTCAATAAACCAAGATGAGAACTAGAATGCGAATGCGATAGATGAGTAGGGGTAGCAGTGGAAGAGGATGTATTCACTGGTAGAAGTTACATTGTGCTAGATGCGGGAGGGAGTCGTTTGTCAGCACGTGACCCCACGACCAATATATATACATATAATTATAGACATACCTACATTCATACATACATACATATATATATATAGTACACTGTATGAAGGTTATATGTAGCTATTGGTGTAATGAACGCAGACCAGAGGTTACGAAGCCGGAGCGAGTGTAGAAACCCAGCGGGAGTATTCCAGCAACAGCGGTTGGAAGGAGTACCGGCAGCAGTAGTGGTTGCAAGGGATGAAGCAGGGAGGGGTTGTCATTTGCTGGAATTGCAATTTCGCACTGACGCGCTCAACCTGCACTACTTCACTGCACTCTCGTTCCGTCTCTTTCGCGCTGCAGTGGGACCCCAAGTAAAAGCGAACTAATGATGCACACTAGATTTAATGCGTCGTTGGCGTTCTCATTTTTTTCTCCCTCGCCTCGCTTCAGCGTCTCACCGCTCCTTCCCCCATTCTGATATTGCAAAGGTGCAAACGTGAGTAAGCGAGAGAGCAATTTTCCTGCTTCTCGTTTCTCCCACTGTAATTCGCGCACATTGCGGTCTGACGGCAAATACCGCGTATACCGTTGTGTACCGATGACTAACTCGCTCGACTCTATATCTCATTTCTCTTTATCTTTTTTTTTTTTTTCTATCTTTTTATGTACGGCGACCGCCATGGCAATCATCAACAAAGGTGTAAGGTGCCTCACGGATACAAGGCTGGAAGTACTCCCGGAGGTGGTGGAACGCGGCAGCGAAGCCATTCTACGTTGCCATTATGATCTTGAGGACGAACCACTTTACACGCTCAAGTGGTACCGCGGCAAACGCGAGTTCTACCGATTCTCACCGGAAGGAAAACCAACTACGAAGTCCTTCCCAATCGCAGGAATGCACATTGACGTGAGTGATATAATCTATTCATCCTTCTTTCACTTCCAACGCAGTTACGCAATACGTTAGTATCAATGAAAAAAACTGTAAAAATAATTTTCGAATCAAAATGACTTGGATGAATTTTTGTTATTTTTCGTTATCACGTGAATGAGAAAAAAATATCGTTGAAAAATACTGCGACTCCCCGAAATCAAATAAAGCAAGTGTTAAATGAAACTGGTTCAATTGATCGATAACGCTGCTTTTGTGTACGACTGTATGCACGCACCATACAATCAAACGCTGTCGAACAATAGAACCCCCTGTCGGGAGGTAAAAGTTCTCGGTTCTCTCGCATGCAGGAGAGAATGATAGAATTAGATTTCGATGCTTCTGGTAAGGCGAAAAATCGAAGATTCCGGAGTTTCACGGTTTCGCCCGGTGGATCGAAAGGTGATAAGCAATCAGCAATGAATTTAAGATGCGGAAGAAAAGAGCCGCCTTGATGGATATGCAGCTTTAATGATTATTGTCCACTTTTTTTGCCTCCGATCACTTCTTCTCTCGATATCGTTCATTTGATTCACCTCGATTCAAGTTTTACCATCATATTGAAGTAAATAACACGCGTCGAAACAACATGCCTTTGCTACATTGTTGCACTCACGTGCGCTGTAACAATGCGTCTACGTGCGATGATGCAATACACGCGAGTGTATCAAAGAGTGTAGATAAACTCATTGAAGCGATGCATCTACAAAATCCACATGGAGTTTGTAATTGATTTAGCTTTAAATACTAATTCCGGTTAAATTTGTAACTCATTTAGATTTAAGTACTATTTCCTATAGAATTCATAATTGATTTCGAATTGAATACCGTATCGTGTAGAATTAATAATCGATTTCGATTGAAATATAAATTCTCGTGAAATTAATAATTGTATTAGATTTGAATAACTCGTTTTCAGTAAAATACTCATTTCCGGAAGGAATTAGTATTCGAATATAAATCAATTAATAATTCGATCCGAAATTAGGGAAGGAACGATAATCAAAGTGCTGCATCTGTCGATTTCTGGTTCAGTTACATGTATCGAGCGTATTTACGTCGAATGGCGGTTTCGGATAGGCTGCATAGCGTACACTGTTCATGATGAGTGTACACTGTCAACAAACGATTATATACGGAGTAGAAATAAAGTGTAATCAATGTGCTTTTCATATAGCCAGTGTACGTCAGCAAAATAGTCGTAATATTGATTCACCTAGAGCTCAAAGGCGGAAATTACGCACGCTTCCAGTGCGTAATTACCCGTTGCTGCAAATTTATAAAAATATTTAATTTCGTAAGCAGTATACGATCTTTTATGAAATTCTCGCAGTGCTTATGAAGGTGAGGCCTTTTCCTGTTATCCGTTTTTCACGTTATTTCCTCCAGCACGAGCTCATAATTGGGTGCCTACATTTATTATTCCCCGGTGTCAAAGCGTTCCTGAATCTCTCGGGCCAGCTCGTCTTGCACTCTGCAGGCGAGTTACCTTCTTGTTTCTCATTTTCTTCCCGTTCTTTCAAGGCACCTTCTCTGATACCTCATCTCGAAAGAGCCGCAGCATCTTCAGAAATTATCACTTCATACTCGAGTCATTGTCTACACTTTGCTAATTATGTGCGCTTTTCGCTGATACAGTCTGGTCCTCCTCACGATTGATATTCACACTAGTAAACTTCTGGATTCTACGAAATTTGTGAATCCCATCCCTATAGGTTCGCGTCTCTTTCAGCATCGCTTCATCAATATTTTCCACAAATTTTGTCACTCACGGTAACCGAGCCATTCAAGAGTAATTTTTTATGCAGCAGTACACTTTGCGCCAAATGAGATTTACATGATCGATGCAGAAGTTTAAAAGAGGTAAAGCATGAAAAAATAACCACGAAACCCCGTTTGGCCGACTTTACTCTCGGGAGACTCGTGCACGCATTCACCTATCGCCGATTCCATTAATTCCCCGGAACTATTACGGAATTTTAGATATCCCGTTCGAAGGGTGGGAATGAGGGGAGTGTGAAAATGCTTGGCGTCGAGCCTTTATCCGCTCGGGACCTGCTTTCCGCTATCTCCCTCACCCCTCGCCGTACCCTCCCTCTCGTTACCCGCACGAGCTCTCTCTCCACCCCGATTTGTCGAATAAAACCGTCAATTTAACACTCGGATCTTGGCACTTGTGCCCATTGGCCAGCGTGCTCTACCTCACTCGCACTTCCACACTGTTTCACGCTACACCTCTCTCTCTCTCTCTCTCTCTCTCTCTCTCTCTCTCTCTCTCTCTCTCTCTCTCTCTCTCTCTCTCTCTCTCTCTCTCTCTCTCTCTCTCTCTCTCTCTCTCTCTCTCTCTCTCTCTCTCTCTCTCTCTCTCTCTCTCTCTCTCTCTCTCTCTCTCTCTCTTTATTTGCGCAACCATCGTTTGCATCCAATTGTTTACCGTCGACTTGAACAGTAGCCGCGTGACGATGCATGAACGACGTACGCAAATACTTCCATTTACATTGACGCTGAGGAACGTTCGTGAGAGTGAAAAAATCCACTCGCATAGAGTTACGCGTACGATACACCGAACGTATGGGCCAGAGAGAATTGTAGGGATGCGCGACAGAATTTCACGCGAGCACACTGTCCTCTCGTGAACGTTAACCATGCATTTAAATTGCCGTTCATTTCATTATTCCACCTGACACACGTGGTCGCGTACGTACGTATGTATTTTAATATCGATTCAACTACAAAAACGCGAGTACTTGTGCAATCCCGCGGGATTCACTCCCTGCGAATTGCATTCCACTGCACTTAAAATTGTTTGCTCCATTCGATGATGGACTAAAAATCGTGTGATACATCGTGAACGGCGAGTAAACTAATTTGAGATGATATTGGAACCCGTTACTTAATTTTTTTCTGTCGGTTTATATTACAGATCGGCAAATCAAACGAGAGTCAAGTGACGATTCACAATGTCGACTACAGCATAGCGGGCAATTATTCGTGCGAAGTTACCACTGACTTGACATTCGCCACCGAAGCTGGCTGGAATAATGTCATTGTCGTTTGTAAGTATAATATATTTGTACAATAATTTAAAAGCCGAGTAGTATCTCTGCATCTTGCACTTTTAACTTCATTAAGTAATATATATAATCGTTGAAATATTATTAAGCGCATCACTCTACATATTTCAAACTTAGTTATTCTTTTAGTTTTGTCTTTCGACTCTTGGTGTACTTTTTCTGACGACATCATCCGAGTTATCAGTTAACCTGCTTCTGCTTATAGCCACGACATGTATATGCATGTGTAATGAATTTACATTAAAGCGATCGAAGGAAGTACACTTTAAGACTCAACATGGTTACAATATTCATTTAATTAATGGAAAAGTTTCAAGATTACTAATTGTAAGTTAAATTGGCCATTGAGAATGTCAACTCCACATCTAAATAAATAAGTGAAGTAAATATTTAAAAAGTTCAACTTACGAATGAAAATAGTGCAACAGAAAATGTAGCAAGGTAAACGTTGTGAAGTGAGTCGTCGTATATTTAAAAAGCAGAGACCGGTAAATTGTAACGAGTACGTTTTGTTGCATTTAAAAAGGCCTGCACGCGCCAAAGTCGCTCAAGTGGTAATTTTATTATTCACTGCACTCCAGATGCTCCAGAACGCATGCTTCCTACACTGTCATGTACACCCGAAACGAAACGAGGAGTATATCACGCTATCGTTACGCATGCACGAGTAACGTCCCGCTTCCTGGTTTACAAGCTATACCACAATTGCGTGATACACTACGTTTCCAATAAATTGCTAAAATCGTTTACTAGCGCTGATAATTATAGTCAATTACTGATTTTCCCTTTGGCGAAACCTTTCCCTCCAACTATCTCGCGTAGTCACGGGCGAACACGTAACACAATCTATATTCAAATATCGATTTTTATTCAAATTTTCCCAATTTTAGTCGCCTTTGAATACACGAGAGAATTGTGCATTAATTTGATTTTATTCACCGAGGGGGATCGGCTTAAACTCAATCCTCATTGTATTTTTTTTCTTGCCATTTTCCTAGTGTATTTTTCGTTGGATTATCATTTAATGATTTCGCGAATTAACTAACGAAAAACAATATTTTTGTGCTCAAAATATTCGAAATACTCGCATTGCGGATTAATTGAGCTTTTATCATCCGAATCACGTAGAGTTGTAATCATAAGACATCTGACCTATTGAATTTATGTGAAAAATAAATATTTGTACCACTCTAAACTCAGCGAACTCTACTCGTTCGTAATTCATCGTATTGTACACAGCTGGAAAAAAAATTTATTTGTCAATAATATTGAAAGGTTGCATCCCCCTTACTGTATTGAGTAAAATAAATTATTGTTAAATATTTACATTTTATTTTTACAGAGCGCTTTATGCAATTGAGAATTTTTTTAAAATTCATTTTTTAATTTAAAATGTCTGTACTAACTATTACGAATATTGCAATGATTTGTATACTCATGTAGCAATTGACATATATTCTGGCAGCTTGATTTGATTTTTTCCGTGCACGAACTACGTTCCGTTACCTTTGTTGTGGAAATATTTTTTAATATAATTTATAACAGGAGCATGAAAAAGTTGGATATTTAATTTTAGCATTTAACAAGATTGAAATTTTATTTATTTATTGAAACACGACAATACACTAGAAGACACACATTGTGCAAATAATTTGGAAAAGTATAAGTTTGAAACCGGTTAATTTAAAACTTGTAGTCGTTAAAATTCTGCAATATTCCTTATCACTCGGCGACGATTAGAGGATTCGGTGGATAAAAGTGTTAACGGCAATGATTTCTTGTACTACAACTTGCGCTAAGTGGACAGGCTCAACCAAAGGTGTTATCCCACGGCAGAAACAAGTATAATTAATTACGGACATTTCAAATATATCTATTTACAAATAATTATACTTTCTAACAATTAAAAGTTAATAATAAAACATCATAGATTTTTGCCTTCATAGATTAGAAGTATTCACAGTCATTATTATTCAGAATTTTCTCAAGAGAGAAGGATGTCATCCATCGTAATTTTTTTTTCGATGGAGGTGCCAAAACCACGTCAAGGTCAACTCCACTTTTTTAATCGAACCGTATATTTTTTTTTCTTGATATAATTACTGACGTTGAGACGAGTTCAAATATGCATTGGCCTCATTTTCGATTAGTAAAGTACACGACAAAACTTTGACGTTGAAGATTTTATTTAAAAATAAACTATCGATAATAATTGCAAGACGTCGTGCGGCATAATCGTTCATTCATTGACCCAGTTAGCTCTCTCGTTATCACAACTCTTTCCTCTTTGCTGGAACTACTTGAGCCATCTTCCACTTTGCAGGTAATAATCACAAGCCTTTCGCGGAAGGTTAGGTACATGGCGCTTGTGGCGCCCCTTCGAAGTGAAGCCTTACACTTTAAAACGAGTTTCTGCTACTTTGTGGCTTGGCTAGGTGAACGATCTCAGGATCCTTTGACAGGCGCTCGTTTCTAGATTGCCTTACTGTATATTCTCCGCTTCACTTCCTAATAAAAGTCTCGCGACGAGACATTAAGCGGGGTACCCGGTTCATGGGCTTTGGTGACGCGTTAACTCAAACTCACCATAAATCCTAGATCGGTGCAGTACCTAACAGAAATATAGCAGGAAATAACAGTTTTTCGATGACGATAGAAAAACTTAATACAATAACATTTTTAAGTTAAATATAACACGATGTAGATCGATGATTGTCTTTCTTTTATTTTTTATTTTATTTTAAAGTTTAAAAGGCAAATAAATCGCGGTAGTTATTTATTTTCAGTTGCTAGATTTTGTTATTCATTGCAGGCAACAATCTAAACGCCTGCTGGTGAACTAAAGTTACAGAGGGAAGTAACGTGAATTTATTGTAGAGAAAACGACAGTCGCTGACGAGGTTCTCCTATAGAGTTTTTCTTCTGAATTGTTTTTTTTTTTTCGCTGAATTTACAGGCTACTTTGTGCAGCAAACTGTTTACGAAACTCGACGTTTAATCGTACGTTTTAATTTTTGTTCCACGTTTCCAGTAACATTGTGTCAAAAAACCGACGCGAAAAACTTGCATTCATGTGTTGTATTTATAGTACATAGTAAACTATAACTAAAGATTAGACACAGAAACCGGGCCCGGAGTACTAGGTTGCCGGGATCTTGTTTTCGCCATTGCATTTGACCGTGTTCTTCCGCATAGGTATACATATATAACATAGAACATGTACATCGCGTGCGATACGTTACGATTTAAAATTCTCTTGGGGAATGACGGAGGTGGACGCGAGGCGCAGAATGGCCCGACGGAAGGACAGAAAAAGGAAAGCGAGATAAATTGAACGGTGGAGTCGAAGCGCGAAGCGGACATCGTGTTTTCCATGCGAATATGCATTTGCACGCTCGTCCAACTCCCAGTTCACAGTTCTACCTTTTGCTCTCCCTGTCTATTCTCTTTTTCCTCTCGCTCCTCATTTACTGTAAAAACGCCGAGAAACGCGATCGAAATTTTCATTCCTGTTCGACGAACGGACGCACGAAGAATTTTAAACGCGTAATTTCATTCCGCAAGCCCTCAGCATTCGAATCCTGCTACTCTCTTCTGTACCACTACAATACCAACGTACATGTATACATAAAGCTGCTTACGCTACGCATATACACGGCACAGCTATCATTGATACGGCCGGTATACCTGCCATGACAGAGATATGCAAAATCGGGCTTATGTCATTACCCCCGTTCTCTCCGCCTCCCTCGTATCGAAGAAACGGGTGTAATATGAAATTTATACTTGAAAATAATACAGAAGTTAGTTTCCTCCGAGATCGAGAGACCAACGAACCACCCGTTATAAATATTAACGAGATATAACAACGTGCTCCGCGTTGGCAATTGTCATAATATATCGGATTCTGACATTGGATAAAGAGTGAGACGCTAGACGAAACATTCACCAAAAAGCTCTAACATCAACCTGTAGCATTCACTTTGAACGACTGCACACCCCTTAACGGAAGAGTCGAACGATGGAGATAGAAATTTATCTTTTTTTCACTCAAGAAAATATCCGCGCTAGTAGATTTGACTTTTGAATAATTAAAGTAATTAATAATTCGCATAGATTTTGCACATTCACGCGATATATTAGTTTCACAACAATTATTTTCGGACGAAAATTTTTCATGAGGGGACTGGAGGCTCGCGATAGTTCTTCGACGTATTAGCCAATTCATTGAATCGTCTACCACAGCAGGTAGTTCGTATATATTGGCGGTTGGGCGCATCGAATTTCGATCGAATCTATTCGGCGCCTAGCAGCTATACATAGGAAGAGGATGCTATATTGGTGAGCACCCGGAATCACCGATTGGATTAATCATTCTGCCATTTCATGAAACGCGAAACGGCCCGGGTTCATTTGCCCGAGTTACGGTCCATGAGCCCATGAGAGCACAAATTTACGAATTTCGAAGGTTTCACAGCCGCAAACCAGCCGTAAACCAGCCGTTATTTCATTCGTGGAAAGTCCGATCGTGATCACGGAGATAGTGAAAATCGTAGGATATCGTATCGAGCAAGTTTCGCGGTAGTGTAATGAGCGTATGGATTACGATGTTGTCGAGGAATAATAATAGAAATTCACCACGAAATCGAGATATTTCTCTGTAAAGAGATACGAGTCAATTTTTAATAAAGCGCACGAGTTTGGCGAGTTACCAAAAGAGTGAACGTATCACAAAGGAGCGCTTGTAAGACATATCAGGATTGGGGAAAATACATCGCAGGGGATGAGTGTGGCTTCGCGTTAATATGGACTACAACGTCGATGGAGCTTCGGCAAAAGGAGAAGCCATCTCGCAAACTCGTCGCTGATTCTGCTCGCTTCTAGTCCCGTCCCCCCTGCTGTTCCAACGGTGGCAACCAACTTAACCTCGACGAAAATTGGATAAGTTCTAGGTTGTGAGAGAGTCATATATACCAGTGGTATCGAGGCGGCTATGAAAATGGGGGTAGAGGGTGGTAACACGGGTAGCCGAGTTACGCAGTGTCCTGAGGTTAAGTCAAGTACACGATGGGAAACGTGTGGTTAGAGTGCCTTTAATAGTATAAAGTAATGATATCGCAGCGAAGGCATGACAACGATGGTAAAGTGTATAGCGAGGGAAGCGTAACGACCTATGATCCTGCTGATCTTTGAAGAGGTCGTTGAGAAACTGAGCCGTTGCCAGAAACGAGTTTTTCCGGGTTTGTTGCAAGAAAATTATTATTGTGTTTCAGCTCGACCGCAGGGTAGGCCGATTATGAAGTCAGAGAAGGAACGGTACGACCCCGGTGAGACCCTGAAAGCAAATTGCACTGTACCACCGTCAACACCATCGGCTAACCTAACATTCACTCTGAACAATAAACCGGTAAGTATTAAATTAACGTGTAAACACAGTTATACGCGGTAGAAAGTCTATGTAAGAGTTCACGCGGAATATTTGTGTATTGCTCGCTCTTCCGCCAATTAGCAAACACCTTGAAACACGGAGACCGAGCGTGTTTAATTAACAACTGTGCATGTTTAGGCAGAAAAGTTTCTCGTCGACTCTGTTTATGTGTACAGGTTGGATGTATACTACACGTCTTCTTGTTCCCAGTTGAGGAGCTGTGACGTATTAACCATGTACGAACTTTGCGATTCCGATTTATTTCAGAAAACGTTTATCATATCCCGTAAATATAAAATCAGTTCGTCAATGAACTCCACGGTGTATGTGAATATACTTTTGGCAGAAATGTATGTCGTATCACCTTAACAAGAAGAAGAAAAAAATGATAAATAGCACGTGCTCACAGAGCTATTGAATCATGTTGGCTTCGATTTAACGACGACTCGAGAATATCTGCAGAAAAGCCGACGGAAGATCGAGTACCACGACATTCGCTTCTACGTATTTTACTATGAAAAGTTATTTTCCTTGCGAGAGAGGGTATCGAAAAATTCCGATGATTCGACGTCGCGTATAATATTAAATATTTCCTTGTTTAATTCCATACAATCGACTTGCGCTCCGTAATTTGCGACGTATTGCAAATGAAACTAAAATGGACTTATATCGAAGAAGCTACTCTGTAACGGCGGTCCACTATACCGTACAGCCATAAGTAATTAGCCGTACGACAAGCGAGCAGGAATTAATCCTCTGGCTCTTACTCTTCGTCCTGTACCAGGGGCACTGTCAAAGTGGAGCATAGCTTGGAGAAATCCTTCGAATTTGTAAGGAGTATCTTGGTTTAGACGTCAAGCCCTGAGCGTCTCAGTCTACAACGATCCTCCACTTTCTCTAGTACTAGCATCCAGCAGAGCGGAGCAGAAGCAGTTTCACTACGTATAGCGGTATCGTTGATGAAAACAGCGGTTGTCGGTATGCGCGGTTGGTTGTTTCGTAGTGTACGTGCAACGAGGAACATAGAGATAGCTTCGCTAAATCAAATTTAACGGGTACGACGGACCCGCCTAATCCTCTCGCAGACTCTTCCACCTTCTCGGAGTCTAGTGACTTCACACCGGATATGGTGCAACCGAAATTAAACTAAGGCCTGAGGATTTACACTTGAAGTTGTAATATCCTCGGTTTCGTGCAACTGCTTCAGGGACAAGACCGAGCCAGACAGAGCAGGGATTGTGGCATTCTCCCACATAAATATTTAGATCGAGAGCACTTGCCCTAGGTAGAAAGTCATAATAAAGGGGTCACCTATCTCATCCTGATATTACCGTCGCGGAGTAGCCTCTTCGTTCCTCTTCGTTTACTTCCAAAGGAGAATATGCAGCTTCGAAGACTTGATATTTCATGGTGCATGAATCTGTAAAAGTGCATCTCTCTCCCTGTTCCTATTATTAGCCAGTGAAGAGGGAGTTGCAATAATATTGGTGTAAGTATCGTTGACCCCTCTTCCTGTCCCTATTATTAGCTTGTGGATGGGTAGTGTCAATAACAATGACACCGCTCACTCATCGATTCTATGAACAACTTGATGTAGCACAACCCTCGGTTCCGTACCTAACTTAACACTGCACGCTCCAAAATTCAATATTCAATATATGATACACCGTTTATAAGTATAGGTTTATTTTCTATATGAGTACAAGTTTCTTAGTAAAATTTCGTAGGTTTGGATCTGCGCAGGGATCTGTGAGCGTCCTCGTATCGATGAGTTCTTTACCCATAGATCCGTGTATGACATAGAGTTATGGCTCCGTGACCTTCACCACGGATCATACTCCGGGGCGTTTAAAATTCGTTAACCAGTCAACGAACCTCAATATAATTTAGAGGCCCTTCATCTTAAATGGACTGGACAATTCACGTCATCGATGAATATGAAACCGACGACGGTGTGAATGCTCTCACCGTGAGATCTAACCTCCAACCGTCACCCACTACATTCAAAGGTGAAAGCCTTAGACTTGAACCGCATACCTTGAAGGTTCGTCGATCCCTCGGGATTTGTGCTCGTTGCGATGGTTGACAGGACTACGACAGCAAGCAAAACGATAGACGGCATCTCTGATGTCATCTTAATCCCTGGATGGTTGAAGTCTCGGAGGCATGAATGTACAGCCGGACATTCGACATAAAATTAATATTAATTCTACAATCAATTTAACTATGTAATTAATTTAATCCAGGCATAAGAATTCGGCAGCGGACGTTCAAAATTTCTGGCTATTTTGCCTTGTCAGTTGAAGTTACGGGGCGCGTGGATAAACGCCACATATCAATATAAATATTAGCATAGCAGCAATGAACGAGTACTATATGATACTAATTGCCGGAGAGTAGTTAGCGGCGATGAAAACCACTGGTGGATGGCAAAAATGATACACGTACGTGTTACATCTTTTTCTTTTCATGATATACGACAAATTAGCGCTGAACCCAAAAACTCGATTTTTAAATGGATTTTCAAGAATTTTTGATAACTCAAATGTGCACGGTCGAGAGTATCTCAATTCAAGACGCCGTACACCTATTTCCCGAAACGAACATTTATATTTTGAAAAGATTGGATATATTGGTTTAAACGAAACTTTGACGCGCGACCCCTTTTGACGCTCATGTGATATCATGCAGATGTTACGTCCCAGTCCTGTCGTCAAAGCTGGGTGTGCGCAAGGGGCCACGTTTAGTAGTCCAGAGGGTTGATAGTGGTAGTATGGTCCCCGACCGTGTTGGAACCTGCGACGGGTCATCACCAACGACCTTTGATCATCCCTTAAAGCCACGTTTAGTAAGCTGTCCTCTTCGGGTGAGAGGGGTAACTATACTGTACTATATACCTTCTCAATGCGAGAGACAGGGATCCGGTCGACCATTAGTCTGCGCCCACCGTTAGCCACCTCGTCGCTTTCCCTTGCTCCCTCACCCTTGCTTTTCCTCTCTTCGTTCCTCGCCGCACTAGGCAACACCCCTACTTTTGCATCACCGACTGCCCCTGTACCGCTATCCCATGGTACTCTACTATAAATCACGAAGAGCACCAACGTATACTGGTAGTCGCTAACTCTACATCGCGTGACCGTACCATCCCGTTGACCAGTACAAAAATGAAAAGAACAACCCTTCGCCTGTTCCAGGGCTAGTGTGTCACGTATATCTCATCTCTCTATATTATAAAAATATAGTACAGGCCCTGTTACTTTTAAGTCCCTTAAGATATTCATGAAACGATATCACGAATGTTCAGAATGTTCCATCTTAAGTGTCAAAAATATATAGATAACTTCACGTCGATTGTCAATCGTTTATATGCCACCCCGCACAGAAAAAAATAGTCCCATAAGGAGTTGCGGAAGGAGTCCCGGACGGAGTCCCGGATGGATCATTGTAGTCGCCGAGGGAATCCAGCTGGAGAATGGAATTTGATCCTATCCCATTGTCCAACTGGACGCCCTCCGGGACTGCCCAGACTCCATCCGGGATCCATCAAATCTCATTGTCCAGCTGGACTCCCTCTGGGACTCTCTCTGGGACTACAATGATCCATCCGGGACTCCTTCTGGGACTCCTTCCTGGGTGAAAAGGGGCAAAAGAAGTAACGAGGGCGATGCGAGAGGTTCCTCCTCCGCAGACCCGGATTATTTCTAAGTCCCTCTTGGACCCTCCTCAAGGTCCGAGTTATTCTAAGCAGCCTTTGGACCCCCTCCCCCTCCGTGACTTCGAAGAAGCGGGTTCAACGATAGGGTCTGGAAGACGTGTCGTTTATAGGGACGAAGGGCATTGAATGATAGATTGCGAAGGCGCGTAGCATCCCAGCCTTACGAAGCCCTAGTTTCGAATCCCTGGTATATCTTTATACATTGCAGGATTGTTAAGCAGTATATATATATATATATATGTATACATATAACGTGAAGCCATGCAGCCCTTTGGGAGCCTGTAGAACGACACAACCTTCCGGCCTGTATACGAGAGGCAACGTAGGTATGAAACGATAACGACGATCTTGCGGCGATAGAAACATGTAGGTTGGGACAACTCTATTCGAGAAGAAAAGAGAGAGCGAGAGTGAAGGGAGAGCGAAAAGCGTTTGTCCCAGGAAATGAAGAAGAAACATATACAGAATGAAAGGGACGAGTCGAGGGTCGTGGCGCAAGTAGAAAGATACGATTCGGTTCTGTAGGCGTCGATATGAGTACGACAACGGGACAGAATCCTGATCACCCTCGTAACGCCTATCGCTTCCCCGCCATGGCTATGTACGGTACTTTGAAATATTTGGACTCCCGTAGCCCTGAAGCGGCTCAGGACGAACATATAATAATATATCGTAGAAGAATCGGGCAGGAACGTTGATGTTTAAATAGGGTGATGATGGTCGTAGACGACCGTTTGTTTCGAGGGTGGACGGCGATCTGTACCGGAGGATTAACAGAGTCATAACGTGTTAGTGGATACCGAAAAAGGAAAGGAGTAGCGTATAAAAAAAGGAGAATATTGGGAGGGACGCAATTACATCGGTGAATATTCTTTTTACGCTCTTGTTTGTTCTCACATAAAATCTTTTATTTTCTCGCAGCGAAGAACTTTCTACATCTCCTTCTCGATATTTTTTCTTTCGAGGTTTACTTTTATTTTCTCGATTTATACTTACCCTTAGGCTATCATTCGCGCATGAAAAAGAGAGAGAGAGAGGTGTACAAAGTAAGTCATATTAACACGCGAGATACGAGGTAGAGATGAAAGTGAGAGCCAGGTTTATGGTGTAAGTCATGGCCTCGATAGGTCGTAATACATCCACCACGATGCGCAGCTTGTACCCAAAGTTTAAGTTGCCATGCCTGAGGGTTTAACTGCTTTGACTTTACGAATACCCTATTTCCCATTCGAGTACTCTCGGGGCCTTTTCGGTATGCAAGACGCAAACGAGTATTTCAACCAATCCCTTTATGTACAACGATTGTAATCGGAAAATCATTTAACTTTTCTTTACTAGTATCGACAGAAAGATTCATGTTGAATCAAACTGAGCAAATAAATCAACTAAGCCTCAAATCGACATCACAACTACATCTATTCTAGCTACTTATGACTTAGCATTGGTATGTTCAAGTTCTTTTCAAATTTTTTTTGCCTCTCGTGACAATTATCGTAGATTAATTGTTATAACGTCAAGAATCAAGTCAGAGATTTGCAATTTTTCGAAAAAAAAAAGAAAGTAGGCCAGAGAAACTTAAAAACTACGCTGTAAATTGTAAGGGATTACGCTACATATGTGTTGCGGGAAGGCTATTGATAAAGCTCAGATAATAGTCTATTATGCTCATTACACCTCTTCTCAACCTCTATCTACTGTCTCTCGTTGCATATCCTCGTGACGTAATGAAAAGCATCGTTCCAATGAAGGATTATATAATATAATGCAGATTAAAGCTCGCTCTATCTCGCTAGCAGCGTCACCAGCAGCATTCATTATGTCGAATAGGGTGTGTACATCGGTGAGTGTACCGGTACACAATGATGTGCACATTTTACGTGTGTGAGAGATGAGGCGATTGCCCGCTGGTTCTTGCTGCTGCGCAGTTATTCGCTTCACGAGCGAGGGACATGGAAACGTTAATCCCTATCCTCTCTAGCTCCTGTCTTCTCTCGCTTTCTCTCTTATACGCTTTTTCTGTGGCTGTGCTATACCCAATTGTGTGTAAAAATAGAGAAAAATGCTCGTCCTCTCGCGAAGGAAGTTGGCTACCTATCTTGAAGAAACATACCCTTCGGCATTTCCGTGTATGGTACACTGCTAAATTCATGCGCATACAGAAATTCTAGTCGTATTTATTTTGTCAAAGTTTGCAGCTTCTTTCTCACCATTTCCAGCTATCATATAATATTGAATTTATGCAGCACTACATTACATTATTTATTATTTTTCCGAATAGGATGCAGGATATACTTAACATATATTAGGGGTAAAATTTCCAGTCCACTCGATGGTACGCTGTGGATCGCTATGGTTCTCTGGTCTATACCAAACGCTAAAACTAAATAGAGTATCTGACTGATAGTTTCAGAATGATTACTGCATAGTTTTGAAGGTCTAGGATGGTTTCGATGGACCATATCATTGTTTCGATGCGCGAGGACAATGGTTCTGGAGCTTTTGAGGTTTACATTGACTTTGACGTACGTACACGCCTAGTGGTGTAGGAGAATTACAACGGTGTTCCGGGGTTCTGGGACGACGGCTTCGTAGCTTTTGAGATCTAGGTCAG
Organism: Cylloceria caligata; assembly: GCA_963942595.1. Classification (NCBI taxonomy): domain Eukaryota; kingdom Metazoa; phylum Arthropoda; class Insecta; order Hymenoptera; family Ichneumonidae; genus Cylloceria; species Cylloceria caligata. The sequence continues at coordinate 3,907,322 of OZ012705.1, read as the reverse complement.
TTTTGACGTAGATTTCGTGCTATTGGAGAATGTAATGGGACTCGCATTATGGAATGAGAATACTGGAAATAGATTTTCTGAAAAGGAAATAGCTTTGTAAATAGTGTAAAATTATGCGAAATCATATTTGAATAATAACGTCGTTTATTTTTTAATAAATCTGGTCACTTTGCAGGTTTATTAAAAAATGTTCTGTAATTAGAATATTTAAGAACTGATAATATATTTAAAAACTTGGTTTGAACGTAAGTTATCGAACTGCTTTGCCAGAGCTTTGTAAATCAGAAAATAATACTTTGGAGTATTTTTCTTTTCAATTTCTTCCTCTTACCTTGATATATCAGCAAATAATCGATAAAATGCTTTAAAACTTACACTGATTGAGTCGAATGTGAAACGTTTCAGCCGTTCGTATAAACTGGAGAGCAGAGCTTTCACATTGGAAATCCAAACATGGTCGGATTATCTATTTCTCTATACCCGTATACGTATATAGGACCGATTCGGGATATTCCCGAGACGTGTACAGGACGTGCCGTTTGTTCTACTCGTGAAACACGAGATGTCCTTCTCGTATAACATAGTACGCTCGCTGCTCTCGCTCCGAACGTCTCGTTCCTTACAAGTACACATGCAACTACTCGCGCATACACAACTCTACCACTACCGTGCGAACCCATAAGGAATGTACAGAGGCATATGTACAGAGACAGTAATAAAGTCGAGCTATAATGAAAGCTTACACCCGCCCCCAGTGTCCAACCAACTCGTTGTCCTTGTCACCAGGAATTGTTCACGTTCCTGGGGAATTCTAGGTGTGTACACCATCAGCGTCAATGAACGAAGCAGTAGAAGCAGGTGTATTATTTAACACGACAGAGGCATTCGCGTAACCGAGGCGAGTCACCACCAAGAATCTCCTTTTCCTCTCTTATTGCGATATACCTTTGCACGCTATATAGATTGCTATATATATATATATATATATATCTGGACAATAGAATCTTCGCACGCGGTTCAGCAAGTGTGTATGTGCCTCTCGTGACATATAGTGATACGACTCGGAAAGGGTTTCGTCCCATTGTGTCCTTGAGTATACCGCGGGAAGCTGGTGTGAAAGTTGAGACGATGGAACCCAGCCCTCGTCTCTTCTTGATCACAATGAGTAATCGGAGCTCGAGCGCTATTCAGTGTGCTCGAATAATGCCAAGCGCGTCGAGACAATGCGCTTTCTACGAATATTCAAGCGATAGCGACTCGTTTCGTCTAATTGAATGTAAATATACGAATATTCATAATTGATAATGAGAAAACTGTTTCTGTATTCTGTTTTTGTGTAACAACGCGAAACAACATCTCCATTATCTCGAGTAACTGACGCAAAATAATGTAAGAATGAATAATATTTAAATTAATAGTAACGAGTATTACAAAATGGGTATATATCCCTCGGCCAATCATGTTCCAGCATATAACAATATGGTTTTAAGATATTTTTTAACATCAAAGATAAACGGAGCAGTATGGCATAGGAGCATGATAAAACATACTCCGCTCGTGTACTTTTGATAAATGAAAAATTCCCAGAAATTAACGCTGTGTCTACAAGCTTAAAGCTAAATAAACTCATATCGCTTTTAATTTAAAACGGTTTTGCAATCAGCGGAGACTAGGAAATTCACCGATGGTGTAAAGCTGTTTTTATATAAATATTTTCTATTTAAAAAATAATTTTACGTAAATTTTACATATCGCGTCACTCCGGTTTCTCCTTCTTTAAGACGCACTCTGCTTTATGCTGAAAATTATTTTACCTTTGTTAAATATCTTATAGGATAAGCGCGGGATGGAAAAAGCCCAAATCTACGAGCTGGGTACGAGATACGGGGTAGGAAGGCTGTGCCAACCGTGAATCTATTCCGATTGCATTCCCGAGTGCCCTGTTACTCCGTCGACGTACGAGCATCGGTCTAATCAACTCCATTATCATCGTGGTACCGTTAAAGAGTCGGAGCACACTGACGCCGGGTCGCGTCCCGAGTTGATTCCGATTCTCTCGTCACTCGTTGTATTCGCATTGCTGTGAAGGTTTGAGAGTTACCACCGGTGACCGGTCGCTGTATCGTGGATATATGCGTACGCTATTCAATGGCTGCTGGAATCCCACTCCGTTGCCATGAAACAATAAAGGACCAACAGAGAGTGCACGCACGATGCTTGAATGTACGTATAGTTACAGTTAGTCACGTATAGGACAAACTCGTGACGAAACACGATCGGTTTCGGGACCCGAGTAATTCTGTACCTCTCTGGCTTTTTAACGAAACTCTTGATTTTCTTCTCTTGTCTCTTGCGTACCGACATAAACCCATCGAACATACGTATGTTGAGGGCCATATACATAGCGCGACGGTGATTTTGCATGTGGTCGACTGCAACGAGCCAGAATACCTATTACCATTTACACGCGGTTATATGCAGCTAAGCGTAACAGCATACCAGCGCCGCTAATTGTGGTTAAGTTTAATTCGTCCCGGGGTCCAGACGTACTGCATTGCGAGCCACCATCGCCGGTGAATCATGCGGAGTATCCGTGCGGGTATGTTGTATTCGGTATTGTACAGCCTGGAGCATCGAGACCACGGTGACTGTGCAACCTTCTCGGCAACCTCGCAGAGGCCTGTTCCGTACGTATATATGTTTTAGATTATGCCTTCTGTTGGTGTACGGAAGCTGCGCCCCTGCGACGACCCCACCGACCGGCGGTTCCGGTCTCTCTCCCTCTGGACGCGGCTCCGGTACCTTCCGCCTTATCGGTCCGTAACCCGTAAGCGGATAGAACGAGAGACAGTCAAACCGAACTCACACATTTACCCATTCTCCCGCATGACTGAACTCCTGCGATACGGTATAGCGGCGGCTGTGCGCCTGACACGATTACCGGAAGGGTTACTCAGTTGGTTCTCGATGGCATTGGTTTACCGAATCGGTATACGGTGGAGTACGAAAGTGGTAGAAACCTGGTGGCGAACGGCTGAACTGGCGATCCTCCTCGTATATATTATCATTATGCTAGAATACTCGTCTCCACCATTTACGATATGCCGATGCACACTGATACCATCCTGCGGCATACCCATACCTGTTTAATTTCCACAATGGTGAGCCAGTGGTATCAGTCCCAGGGATGAGCGAATAGAACGACACGGAGACCCGACACCGGAGGTCCATCGAGAACTTTAGAGAGACCAACCAACTTCTCACCCACCCGTTCGGCTCTCGCACTCCCTGAGGATTCCATTAGGCGTTACGGGAGAACCCACTTATCAAGCCAAGCCAATAGATGTGCCCGAACGCCCGTCTAACAGCAACCCGTCTGGAATCAGAAGGAAACGCGACAGGGTACGATAACGCTATTTCTCTCTCCGACTCTCTTCACTCTGATCGCGTAATGGGGAGCTATGGATGCAGATGGATCCATTGTTTTCTCAAGCGGACGCTAGGGTCCTCTGACTCCCGACTCCTCGGCTCTCTATCCGAACCCTCGGACGACCGCGACGCTGGTGAACGACGACTGGGACGACGTCGTTTCAAAACCCTCGAACGTTTCTACAGGTCCTTCAGATCGTTCTGTCTCGCGTCCCTTCTATCCCTTCCAAGCTTCCATCGCATTTCTTATCGGATGAGTTCGTGGGTTCGCGATACTTCACGGGTTTCACGCATACAGCTTACCTATACCTACAACGAATCCTCCGTCAAAATTCTCACACAATCTATCCAGTTAACCGTTAACTCTTACCGTTGCTTCATTTCTATAAAGAAATAACTCTCTTTATTGTTCATCCTTTTGTTTGCACTCATAGCAGCAGTATCCGTTCTTCCTCGCCAAGTTTTTTACGCTTCGGCTCATTATTCGTTGACCCTGACTACGCCCAACTATCGACTCACGCGCGTGATCGTTTCATTCCTAATAGCGTTCCATCCATCTATACGAATTATCATTTGGAAAATTGCTGATACGCACTTCGGGGGAACTTTTTCATTGGTACTCTATGGGATATTTTTCATACTACTCAAGAAACATCTATGAAACTCACAGTGATTCTTGTAGGTCATTCATTTATATTAAAAATGAAATGAAGTTCGAATTTGTATCTAGAGCAAAATAAACTATATCTCATTTTATATAGCAATCCTCTGCAGAGAGGATGGCTAACTTATCATTATCTGTGAAACAGATTTTCACAAAAAGTATGTACTTTCATTTTAATATTAAAGTTGGAAACTATTAGATGCTAGATTTATTTCTAATCGGGTATACGACGAGTACACAAACATTTATAGCAAGTACATTAATAGTAAAATGTTAGTCTCTTCGGGATGGTTCGAACTGTACGTATAGCCAAGAGAAATAGAGAGTTACAAGAGAGTGGTGCTCAGAAGCAGCAGTGTCTGTACGCTCGCTGGTACGTACATAGTTATAGAAACGTGCTATTCTCGATTGCCCGCGGGTAAATGAAGTTTAATCCTTCGCTGTCGCGACCGCTGGGCTTAGAGCACCCTCTCTGTTCCTATTTCTCTTTCTTCGTCTCTTACTCTCCTAGCCAAGCTCTATATAACTGCGCTATATACCATACAGCGTACCCATACATTGCCTCGAGTTTCTCCAATTCGTTAGTCGGCTACGATCTCGCGTTCACTCGACTAACGAACAGGTACAGGACCAGCAGCTGCAGTTGGCCCTGGAAGCGCCGAGAAAAGCTCACAGGACCAACAGCCTCGCCGCAGAGCCCGCTTGCCAAAAAGTAGGTTTACGAGACGAGTCAAGCGAACAACCGAAAACGTTTTAAGCGAACGCCAGAGAGAGCGAGAGAGAGAAAGAGAGAGTACGGGGAAAACTTTCGACAAACTAAAGTACGCCACCGATGTATACGGAGCTGCCCGAGAACCGCAGCTTCATTATTTCACTGGGCAAGTGATTATAATTGTTATAGCTATAGTCATATCGTTGCTCCTACACGATGAGTGAACCTTTTAGTTGGAAAAAAGATGAAAACTTTAAAATTATTTGCTGTCATGTTGCTGAATATAAAATATAATATCCGAGTTGCGAACGAAACAAGGACAGTTGCAGCAAGCGTCCTTGCGGTGCCACCGGTAATTGAACGATCAAAGTATAGAGCAAGGATCATTTCAGACATTGACTAATGCCTACAATAATGACGGAATAGCTGTTACAGCACGAATACGCTTTTCCCGGAACAAAATATGTTTTACGATTAATAAAGTGAATTTTCGTGCTAATAATAGGGTTAACTGTTCAACGCCGGATGGACGCTTTGTCAAAACTTATTCAAGGTGCAATAAAATATGTATGTGTGGCTCTTTTTAACCCTTAATACTCAGAAGTTACTGTGCTTAAATAACAAAAAGCCACTATATTGTTTGTGGAAACCTCTTCAATTATTACATGCGATTGAGATCAATAGTAACGATCTTCATTGATTATTTTTTTCAGTAAACTGTGTCGTTTAGCTTAGTCTGACAATACACAGTTCACGTAATTCGTGATTGCGGATGTTACGGCTTCATTAACATTCCTTTAACGACTACAAAAACTTCCGAGTGCCCAAATTCATCGAAATTAAGTCACTCTGTTCATTTTGGTACACGTATTTGAATTTCTGACAGTTTTCAAAATGGCGGTCTAACTAAAGCATTGATTTTGTTTGAGTTAAAATGATTCGATTGTTATAATAATTGAGTTTGTTAGTGGACTGTATAATTATTTTTATTGTAGTTTAAATTGTGTACTATTCACAATATTGAGAGTGATCGTTATAGTTATTATAATACATTGTCACACGTTCGCTCTCTCGTCCATTTGAAAGTCGACTAGCTTCATATACTTAGAGCCGTTAGCTTACGCGTACTTGTCATCCCCACTCTCATACATCCTCGGACCGTTATAAATATGACTCTTTGTATACATGAGTTTCTTAGAGACAGATTTCTTTCTATCGAAAAAATTTAATGAAGTAGCTAATAGCAAGGATATCGTAGGCCATTGGACACCCAAAATCTAGCCCTTTTGGTTTAACGTGGAAGAACTTAAAATTAATGTTTGTTAAGTTCGAATCAATAATTGAGCAAATTAACACAAATTCATTCGATTTACGAAGGCTCAGCAATCACTTACTCCAGTATTCTTTTATATTAATTATGTAAGACAATCCTCCAGAGAATCAAGTGACAAGATTTCCGATACGAGTATTGAATATATACACGTAAATACGAGGTCGGGACAGGGATTATCTAGTGAATTGGAGCTTAATAATTTCAGTAGTCAAAGCGTACGCACGACTGGATCAGAAGTCGATGTACCGGGAGCAAAAGGACACTTGCAACGGACTGTACAATACAATCCCGCGTAGGATGCGTGACTATTATGTCTTCATGGATTAGTGCAGGGGTCTCCAAACTACGGCCCGAGGGCCACATACGGCCCGCGGACAGATTTTGGACTATTTCACTTTTTACCACCGGCAACAATGATAATATGGTTTTGGCCCTCGGAACTTACTGGAGTAATCAGTATGGCCCTAAGGCTGGAAAGTTTGGAGACCCCTGGATTAGCGCATCCATTTGCCTATCGGGTGGTTCTATACACTACCTCTACGTATACATGTAGATGGATATATAACAGATAAGGAGAATTCAGTCCTAAGGATGGTTCTCGAAATAGTCAAGGAATAGAATTGATTCTGTACAATCCGTGATAGAGATTTAAAATCTTGTCAAGTGCAATTTAAGCTCGAGAAAGAACATTTACGTTATACTGTCACGGAACAACGATGATCACTGACGCCATTTTTTTTACTATTGATTAATTATCTATTCATTAAGGTTTTTTAGGAGCTTTATATCTAATCCTGATCATTCGAATTTTAATAACATTGCATATGGGCAGCTGGACGAGTTTTTAGTAACGGAATATTTAAATGTTTGTCAAATACAAGCTAAAAACTCGAGGGGCAGGGGTGAGAGGGAAGAAAAAAAAACGCTTATAAGGAACTATTAAGAACCATTAGTGTTTCATCGGTATTCATTAAAAGTTTCGCGATTACATAAGTGTCTTTCCGTAAGGGTAACGTACTCGTATTATCAGTTTTATTTAGCAAATTCCAAACTTACTTATCTTATGTAGGTTAAGCATTATCAAACTCGGAAGACTCGGCACAAACTGTGAGACTCGTTGAGACGGTGAATTAACTCGACAACCGGTAAATTAAATCTAATCCCTGTAGTCCTCTGGCAGTCTCAACAGAAGGACTACGGATTCGCTTGGCTTCATCTATTCATCTCTCTATCCGTATAATAGAAATGTACCAAACAAGCTCGAGATATTCACAGTATATGTTAAGTAATTAGCAAATGCATCCCCATAGTTTCGTACTTCATTGTACTACAAATGTATCACTGTTAATTAAGCAAAAGGACTTTGGGTTATACACATATCGTACTGTAAACTGAACGTATTCGTGTAAACGACAAATCTTGGTATTCCGGAGGACGAGGCAAGGAAGACCCAGAGGAATGCGATCTCCGTCATTGCGATATATGTCACGAGATTCACTCTCCCTGTCGAATCTCATCTGGCAAGGTATGCGACTACGTGCTCGAGATATTACGTACGATGTCAGCCTACGAAGACAGCGATGAGGAGAAGGATCGATGCAGGAGATGGAACTCAATCGAGAAATTGTTCCTGATCGTTACATATTCATATACGATTACGTATATTCGCGATGATTGAAGGAACTTTTGGCTACGGAACGTTTGATAGCCGATTGATCCATATTTTAAAAGACGACCTTGGAGGACATTTTTTTTTTTTACTTTTTCACCATCTTCCAATGCAGTTACAGTGCCTTGATCGCAGCGTTAATTTACACTTCATTTACATAAAAAAATTACAAGAATATAGTACTTTGTGATACAAGTGCGAAAAAATGAACTTTCGACGAACGTTGCGAAGTTGGCCGCGCGAACCTACAGCGACGTCCACGGCGGTACGAGTCGAAGGCGAAGTTCTGTCTGTGATACGAGCTAAAGGCGCCTACTTCACACCCTTCGCCGAATGTGAACATGTAAATGCATACAAACTCCTACTTTTTGGGCACTCACTTATTAAATAAGGCAGAGCGCCTGTCGCAATCGCTTTCCTCGCTACCTTTTTATGCATGTAGCGTGGTGAAAGTGTGCGAAAATGTAACTAGAGTGTTAAATACGTGTGGGAAAAAGTAATTTGTATGATATACGCATACGCAGTATTTTTTTTCGCGCGTTGTACTAAAAAGCGCTACAATCGCCACATTCACATCCACGGAAAGAGGGACTTCTCGTGTATGTGTTACAAAAAGAATAATTTTTTTATCTATAAACTCCACTTTTTAATTAACTATATATTTTATTGAATGTAGGTAGATTGAGCGCTTGAGTATGTAGACTCTATGGCAAATTCATCGCGATGGTAATTATACAATTGCACGTTCGAAATGTTTCGTTCGTGTAAACGTCTTTCATAATTTTAATACTTGCGCAGAAAATCAATTTACGATCAATACATTTTTATCTTGTTGCAAGTTTCCATTTTTTTTCCTTTCAGTCTGAACTTGTTTTACATTTTGACGTGAAAATATCTCTTATGAGATAACGTATGTGATATTCTATCTTAAACCTTTGGTAAGAGAGGCTGAAATATTTATTAGTTGTCTACTGGAAGCTGGATACGAACCAGTGATAAAGGGAGTACAGACTCATATGCTGCTTTGTCGCAGAGACAATCAGGTTTCTGCAAACAGACACGACGTCTTATTGCGAATACGACAGACTCTGCAGAAGCTGAATGTTGAAAGAGAAGGTCGAGTACCGAGAAATCTAGAAGCTTTGATGTCGTCGGGCTGCTGAGAAACCGCTCTACTTATCCTGCTCAGCGGGAATCCTCCCTTAAGACGCACAACTCGAAGAATATACGGAGATGTAAAGAGCGAGACAGCGATAAGATATCTTTGTCAAGATAACAAAGACCCGAAAGAATTGAATTCTTTGCATTCCGTACGAGGAGAATTTTTTGGGAATAGTATCTAAAAAAAAAGTCTTCCATGTCGAACTTTGCACATCGCTTTCTCATTATTTTCCATCTTTCACAAAGCCAACGTATATTTCTCCTAGGAAGTATACGTTGATCGGTTTTAGTTCCCTCGTGGAACAGGACGCATTGTTCTGTACGACAGAACCTCGCGGTACTACTACACGCTGGCGGTGACAAAGTTTCAATGGTAGAGATCGTCGTCAGGGAAATTAATCGCCAAAAATCTTATTTGTTAAAAAGAATGAAAGTTCGATATATTGAAATAATAATTTGCATTTATGTTGAACAAAGTTATTGTTTATTCAAAAAACAAACACATCAGTGGTATACACTATTTAACTCTAATTGTTAAAAATGAATATGAAAGTTGGAGTTACAAATTAACATTTTTTTGACGATTTCAAATACTGCACTCAGTACGAGTCTATCGTAACGCGCTCGTAGTGAATCGATGATGCGACTGTTCCTTGCGGTGGTAGTTCTTACTAGACTGATTTTTAAAAGTTACTAGCTTGTTCGAATACTTCGTACACCGGTTTATCCGCTCAACCACGAACATGGGAAAGAAAATAAAATGCGTAGGCTTGTTGATCCAATCACTGATGATACAAATTTTGTTATCTATTAATGTTGGTATTTAAATAAATTTCAGTAAATATTGTCAGAATTATGAAAGCTGCAGCACTACTCTCACATAATTTCTTCCCTAAAATACGGATTGTAACAGTCATGATTCGTAGTAAAATGACTAAATTTTATAGATGTTTTCACGATGCCGGATGATTTAATTCTGAATTTATATAAAACTAATCACAAATATAACGAGAGATCAAAGTATGATCTTTATTGCTATTGTCAATCAATCGTATATTTTCACACGCAGAGTAACGACATAGATAACTATGGGATAAATAGCCAGAATGCAGGAATATATCGCAATTACTGGAACGAATATAGAAGCGATGCCCTCTCCGTGTGTATTGAAGAACGAAGCGTAAAGACGTATTATCCGCATTGATCCATTTGACGGTTTCAAGATCCCAAACAAGGTACAATATTATCAACGAACTCATAGCAATCGATAATGGGAAGATCAGATTATCGGTATCTTAGTATTTGCATGATCAAAAGACGCAGAAGCGTCTCTGTTCAATGAATTATAACTAAATACGGTAACTCCTTAGGATTCGACATATCGTTATAAAACTAATTTAAAAGAAATCTTATGTTTCCCGCCTAATGCTTTTTTGCGCAGTATTTCAAACAAAATACGTCCTATATCTCCTCGATCGATCCTGTTCTCTACCCGTATATCGCTGTATGTGTAGTACAGAGTATACTGCAGGCAAAATATAACGGTGGTGTGAGTGTTGCGGCAACATTAAGGGATGAGAAAGCGCTCTTGAGCTAGCACTTCGTTGAGGATCGGATGATGATGCGGGCTGTGATGCATAAACCCAGACAACGAACCGGGCGAGGCGATGTAGCACCGTAACAAAATGGGAGAACTGAGGGAGAAGATGGAAAATGAGACGTAGCTTGAATAAGATGCAAGACACAAACGTATAACGCGAGAGACGCAAGACCGAAAGATAGAATATCGCTTAAATTCCTCTCCGTCACTACGCTATATCCCGACCACTGGCCCGGAAATATTCGTGTTGCATAATACCTTGTACAAACTAACCAGAGACACAAGATGACGTATTACAACAAATATAGAGATTTTCCGTCCTGTTATATACGTTATTTTCTCTCGGGTATTACACGTGTAGCTGCAATTTTTCTCAAGACACAAAATAGAGCTTGAGCATGTCGCCTAACTACGCTACACGACCGTACAGGATATACACCCGACTACCCTAAACGTCGGAGCCATTATCGGGGCGAGGGTGATGTCGTTCCAGCCGAGTGGAATAGCGTCGATGCATCCCCGTAGGACCTTCTCTCGCTGTACCACCACGAATTGCACTGTGCCAGCGAAGATCCAGATCCGAAGGTGGTGGTATATACTTGCCGTGTCGTTATCCTTCCCTACTGGGACCCGATGTACCTACACCGATACTTTAACCGCACCCTATTGTGGGAGGTGAATCTATTGTGGAGAAGGCAGTAGTAAGAGATCGTAGAGGGTCGTAATAGCAGTACCCATCGTTTGAAGAAAAATGTAACGTGGCTACTAGTCGAACAGGAAGCGAGGGAATGGGCTGGCCGGGATATTCTGTTTTATATGGGTACATTACTGTACGCTAAACCTTCCATACTCGTGCAGAATTCCCGTGTCCCTCATTCTTTTGTGTACACTTTGTACGAGACCGTAAGGATTCTCTCTCTCTCTCTCTCTCTCTCTCTCTCTCTCTCTCTCTCTCTCTCTCTCTCTCTCTCTCTCTCTCTCTCTCTCTCTCTCTCTCTCTCTCATTCTTTCGTCTGAGACGCGGCTTCTGGTATTGCAGAAAAGTTGAAGAGGAGAATCCGTCACTCGAGACTATTCGTCGCGAGCGGATCTGAATTGGCGGAAATCAGACCTCTAGCATCCGGTACAACTAGCGTTTCGGACGACACCTTGGCGTTGGAGGTACGCTATGTGAAATAAGGGAAAGACGTCGAAATGCGGTGAGGATTTGTAGTATTCCGTGAACGAATGTGAGTCTAACAGAAATTGGATATTAACGTCCGGTATAACCGCATTGTTAGCGTCTGGGCGGTTTCCTTTAGGAAGCAGGTCAAGTGCGAATGTAGCGAGAGAAAGAGCTTTTGGAGATAATGAGTGATAACTGGTTGTGGAAATATTAAATAGAAATACTTTATAGACCAGTGATCTGGGATACCGGAAGAGTATGAAGGGAAAATGGCCAGGACGTAACACATGCGTCAGTTCGGCTCTGTCATTCGTGAGAAAAGAAGATAATGGTCCCGCACCAATTGAAATTCTGGAAGTAGTAGATCTCAAAAATTTGAAATGATTTCAGTGATTGTATTGATCAGCAATTCCAACTAAATAATTGTTAACGTACCTATGGATTATTCAATTTACTATCGTGAACTTTTCTCTATTCGCTACTTATATTTCCTGATGTTCAACTAATTTTCTATTTATTTACGACTTATTCTATTTTAGATCCTGAACTATTAACTATTCAAATTCTGAACTCATTAACGTTCGTTACATTGCTATTGCGGTAATATCTGACGTTTCCGTTTATCTTTCTTGTATACTTGTAGTTTGTACTTTTAATCATGAAATATGATTTTCTCACTTTTAATTTTACTCAGTTAAGCAGGAGCCGACATTTTGATCTAAACATCCTGATCTCGCTGACATTCCGTTCAACCTTGAGCCTCTCCCTAGTCGTTTATCGTGTCTCCGATATCATGCCGATATTCGCAAAGCTATAATACGAATGGACTTGACTACAACTCCCACTGTTCCCCAGTTGTAGATATAGGAACCGAAGTACCGGTAGTTCTCTGGATCCGTCGTTACTGCCCCTGTCGATAGAATAGACGACGTCATAGACAGTAACACAGACAGAGCGAGAGCGAGAGAGGGAGAGAGAGAGAGAGAGAGAGAGAGAGAGAGAGAGAGAGAGAGAGAGAAAGAGAGAAAGAGAGAGAGAGAAGATGATTCTCGTTTAGTATTCCCCAACGGCATTTACCATCGGCGCTCTTGCTACCAAGAGAAGGAGGGAATGGAAATATCCGCCGCAGTTTCCAACACGTTCATCCATGACTCTCCCTCTCTCGTATATGTAGGTATCTACGGTGGCGGTCGTTCGGAGCACCGATATTTTTATGCGAGGTTGATAACGCTCGCCTACAGCTCCTGCTTTTGGTTATTAAAAAAAAAAAATAGCTTCATGATAATATCCATCGATAGTGCGTACATCCTGCGTTGGTGCATCGATATACATCGGTACGCGGTAAGGACGCACGGAATATTCATTTTCATGCACGCATTTTGTTTTTTACTAATTCATTCGTGAGCTTTGCTCTCCCCGAAGTAACGGACTTCTCGACTGTCAGCTACCCACTCTTCGTCGCCCTCTATATGGTCATCCCCGTGTACATATCGACCGAGCCAAATGAAACGGGATTTTCGGTTCTTTCCGTGTTTTGTCCTGATCAGCGTTGCTGGTCCGTTCACGTCGCAAACTGATCGAACGACGTTGAACGAAGATTGGACCGGAATCATATCTGTACTCACGTATTCCTTTACCTCCTCCTCCTCCTCCTCATCGCATTGCTGTGATGCTGCTCCTGCTTCACTTTCCGCAATCAGCCGCCCGTCTGACTCGTTGGATAGGGGTGAAGAGAAAAAAGGTGAAGTCAAGCTAAAGCTAGAGCAACCCGAAGTTGGCTGCCGACCGATCGACTCCATAAAGTTTAATCGCCGCTATTTCCCAGTAAGCGGAAACTGGAATACGCCCAGCACGGGCATTGAACGCGCTCAGCAACCCTATATGCACCCTGTGCACCATCGTCGGTCCACCTCGTCTCACCAACATCGGAGTAGCTCCGAAGCACTGACAACAACCACCCCCGCTGAACACACCACCACCACCGACTTCCAAATCTCCGAAGCACGTACGCGTTTCATATATTGCAGTATAAGCCGATGCCTGCTGTGTCATTCGGTGTGCGGAATAAAACGGTGTTAGATGTGCTATGGCGTAACACGATACAGTGGTAGATATGCTCGTGAGCGACTCTTTCACTCGTTCACGTCCCTCCTGTCGCACTCGCTTCATCTACACTATCGCTCAAACTCACTGTCCGTTTTTGCTACACACAGAAAACGGTTAAATACATGGTAGAAGCATACCGAACGTGTGGATTTTCCATCGGAAATTCGGAAAATCCCAAAGTCGTAAATTTATCCTCAGTCGCTCGCTGTCTATTTTACTGTGGACACGCGAGGGCACGGGTAAAGGGCTTGGAACGTTGAGATACTACCGATATATATATATACATGTGCTATGGATCGAGAGGGGTTCTCGTCCCGCATCTTGTTAAAACGAGGTACAACATTCACTGGATTACGTGTTGTTGAATGCTGTGAATCGGTTTTAGCGAGATTCCGTTCTGGAGGACGTTAGAGGGGTCACTTCTATTAAAAATTCCCGTCGAACCCTTCCAAATTCCATTATAATTTAATATGATATATATAAATGTAGAATACATTAATTTTTCTTGTCAATAAAATTACGAATATTCGTTTCGAACGTTTGATGAAAAATAATTTATTATTCCATATATCGGGTTTATATTAGAATCCAAAGAACTCGTTATAAATATGTAAATTAACTCTTTACCGTTGTGTAAATCAATTTTCAAGATGTATATATACATAAACCGAAGAGATATATTTCAAGCGCTTCGTGTTTACAACGAAGTCGAGAGATGAAATTAAGTTGGAAAAATAAGTAATGTATACTGCAATGAATGACGATGATAGCGGCAATGGAATACACGGTCCTGTGGTTCCCACAGAAAAGAAAAACGCCTTTATAACCTTATCCTGTTTATTATTACTTAACAAACTAGCCGGAAGATAAATGAGTTTACTTAACCACGCGGCGTCGGTTTATCCAGCCGCAAGCCAGAAAAGTTATTCGCGGGAGCTACATCCACCCGCGCATTTCTTCGGTGGTGAAAGGGTCAAGTAGGGTTTCTTTATCTGCTTGAAAGCTTCTTCTCCCTTCGTTTCGATCTCACCATAACGAATTCCACTCCGTTCGTTCACACCTGAAATACGTTTTCCTCAGCGAACGTAGTTGCCCAGCCAGACAGGCAATCGCCAGTAGTATCTCGATTCGAATAAATCTTCCGCATTTCAAGGATCGAGATGAAAGTGTAAGAGGGAGGGAGGGAGAGAGAGAGAGAGAGAGAGAGAGAGAGAGAGAGAGAGAGAGAGAGGGCGGCCGGAGAAACCTCTAACTTCTCCTTTTCCTTCACGTGCACACTCACGCGCGTTCTCCCTCGATTATACACACGATATAAGCAAACGCTTTTCCAGCCAATTCCGTATGAGGCTAGCCGCGATCTATTTATCGAAAATCGATATCGTGTCGTGCTTTACATATTCTACGAAGACGATGTCTCGACCTCTTCCTTCTACGACTATATATGAAACTCATACATTTTTACCTTCACTTGTGAGTAATGACACGAAAAAATGAAGATTCACTTAATTCCGAAGGGAGACTTTCTTTATTTTATTATACTCATTTCGAGAAGAAAGCTTAATCCGGTAAACTGTGGGAGTAGAGGTCACTGCTCCAAAGGGA
Organism: Cylloceria caligata; assembly: GCA_963942595.1. Classification (NCBI taxonomy): domain Eukaryota; kingdom Metazoa; phylum Arthropoda; class Insecta; order Hymenoptera; family Ichneumonidae; genus Cylloceria; species Cylloceria caligata. The sequence goes on along the minus strand of OZ012705.1, from coordinate 3,891,881 downwards.
TTTTTTTTTCTTTTACTCTATAACAAGGAATCTTTATCCTCGTTCGGATCCCAAAAGACTTTACGTTCTTTCTCGAGATCTTTCCAGAGCTGGCTTTTCTATACTCGTCGCGGTACTGTATACCTCTTCGTAATACGCAGTACCTACCGCTCGTCCGCTTAGTTCGCTTGCTTGCTCCACTATCGTAAAGATACGGCTATAAAAAACGTACGATAGATTGTACGCAGTAAAGAAGCACGTAGAATTGGAACGAGAGAGGGGGATTTTCCGTCTGTAATTGCGTGGTATCTTCATAACCCTCCGCTCATTCTTCCATTCAAGCAGAAAAGTTAAGAATAAAAGAAAAATAAGAAAATTCGATTTTATTGGAAAATTCAGGAAGCTTTCCGTAGGAGCTTTGCTCCTTATCTCAAGTATATATAGCCCTTCGTCCGTTGCGGAAACGAAATATTCCACTTCGTCTTTATGCCCCGCTCTCCTCCTTGAAAAAAAAACGCTGTCTCCACACCGATTCTCCAGCTGATCACTCACAAATAGCGGTCGTTTTACGATCAAACTAAAAATACAAGTAAATTTATGAAATATGTTCGGAACGCCCGTCTATACGATGTATTTATAATGCAAACTGCATGAAAATTCTTCATTTATTCGTATTTCAAGTGATTTTTCTTTTGTTAGCCGCTTGTTGTCGGCTGATTCCAATTTGCGATAAAATCGAGGTCAATGCTCTCAGTACACGGCCATTCACGTATCAAAGTGAAAAGGTGTTCGAGTGCATACTTAGACGCACTGAGGCCGAAGTAACCGGTAGCTGCGGGTAGTCTACTTGTTAACGAAGTGAGGCAAGAGTAACAGCTGCAAGGGTATAAAGTCAATGCCAGCCGCAAGTAGGCTCCTTTGAGAGCCTTAAAGCATACGATACTTTGAAATACTGCCCTTTGACCGTTGCGTTCCCGTACCGATGTGTTGAGTGAGCTCGCCTTGTGGTCAAATGTACTTAACGCAACGTCAAAATGGCTCCGGGTCACCCGCCTGTGCAACACCCAGCAACAGAAGAGAATCCCACTGGAATATATCCGACATGACGACGGTCGTTGTTTACGTATCATCAAAACGCACTTCGCGATTGTAATATAACGTATATTTCCTAATGTATATATTCCGATATTCTCGCTCAGCTTCCCGGGGCACCGATTTCTACGCCGTCAATGGCCACCCGGGAAATCGAGTAGTATTAAAAATAATGTTGAGCTCCGAGTGAAATTGCGCGTAACTCTTATTGCTTCTATGTACTTGCTCTGCCAATGGTATTTAGAAAGAAAAGTTCTTACTCGGGCATGGAAGCTTTCAACTGGAATAAAGGCGCTCCTTCGCATTCCATCGATTTATCAGAACAAATTGATGACTGTACGCTGTACGCTATACGCGGTGTATAATTAAATACATAGCCATAGGGTCTCTCAGCGATCTACCGAATAACTCACTGCGTTCTTCCCATCTTCAATCCTCAATATTTTATCTCTGACATAAGATTAATAACGATTAAGAGCAGGCTATTTCGAATTTTATCTTTACTAATGAACGAGGTAAAAAAAATAAGTTCGTTGGCGTGAAGCAATATTGCATCTTACACCATAAAATAACAACTGTACATGAATTACCTTTAGGGGAGACAGAGAAGCCAATCGAGACGTCGGGTTACGTTTAAAAATCGAAGATCCCAAGCAGCTCTTTGGCAACTCTCCGAACAGTTTTTCTTAATATGATTTTTCAATTATTTAGAGTATTTTAAATACCCTGATATCGAAATATCGAAAAACAATGTTTTCACACTGCTTCCTTTATCAGTTAGCAACAATATATTATTATAATAAGAAAATAATAATAAATATATCATTTGAGATGCGCATAACCTTTAACCAGCTTAACTCCGGATCTACTTAACTTGCCTCACAACAACGCGAACTGGGTTCATTTATCGACTTAAGATTAATCTCTTACTCCGTAGAGACCAGAGTACACAGGAAGTTCAAATTTGTACAGAGCATAGCAGAAGGATGACTGAACATAAGCGAATAATTTTGTCGAATTTGACAGTTTCGAAAAGATATTAAAAAACTCTTAAGTAAAAATTTATCCGACGGGTATCGGTCTCACATACACCACACGGCGAATCATCCGATTCAATAATGAAATTACGCACAAACTATTCACGAATTTCTACATGAATTCTACATAATACGAATTGATACAATAAAAAATGTACATAAAATCTGTAAACCCGACGGACCCACGCAAAAACAAACTCTACACCTGACAACCGTACACTAATTCGGACTGTTCGTAGGTGGCCGTCCTATCTCGCCGTCTTGCGGCTCTGTAAAAAGTTCTGATAAGACGAGCAGTTCGATAATCGATAACGGTCTAGCGGCACGTACACGATGAAACGACGTTTCCGTTACACGACCCTAACTGTATATAGCATAGAAATGAGGGTCGAGCGAGTTTTGGTATCCGCGAGCGTAGCAAACAACCCTTGTGGGCGCTACCACGGATTTGCATACGTACGGGGGATCTCCAAGGATATTTGGTAAGACCTGGATGGCTCTTCTTGGTCTTCCAAGATCTTCTCTTCCACATTCTCTTACTTCTGCCCGAATGTCGTTGAGATAACTGCAGGTTTGAGCGTGCACTATCAAACTCGAATGAAACTGCAAGAATTCTCACGATATCCCCAAACCCTAGTTTCTTCGACTAGCCAAGTCATCCGCTTATTGTTTATTATCTTCTTAACCTTAAAATTGGTTATCAAGCGTGATTCTTGAAAAATTCATTCGCACATCGGGCATTTGGAAAATTGAATTTTGCGCATACGTGCGAATCTATGATATTCATAAAATACGATGACATACACCCATTTTCCATGCTCTCATTCCCGTCGCATAAATTTTGCAACCTGTGCATGTGCGCTTTAAAGTTTGAGTCTCGTATCCGGATTCGCCGGGACACGAAAACGCCCCGCAGTGCCATACAAGCTCCGGTACTTGTACATTTCAAGATGCAGCAGGGAACCTATACCCCGAACAAGTATATAAGATATAGTCAGGTTTGGGTATACCGCGAGTCGAGGCAGGTGTCGCTTTGCATATAGTACAGAAGACTGTACAGAGTATCCCAAGCTTTCGGAGAAGTTCGGTGTTGTTGAGGTGTTGAACTTGCTGCAAGTTTCCGCTATCCGAGAAGCAAAGCAAGCACGAGGGAACCGCGGTATGACGTGCCTGGTGTCTGTTATTTCACTCATCACCGATGTACCACGCTCTCATATATAGCGTTGATTCATTAAAACGGTATTTCAAGTCGACAAATCTAGATAGAAACCTGGATGGAAATGAAAATCCTACTTCGTATCATATTGCAATTTGAAATTGTTTTTCTCTACTAACCCACTTACGAGATAATTTCGTTGTTTATGATTTTAATAAATTATCAATCATCTTATTCACTTAAATTGTACATTTTTAGGAACTGTTATTGAAAATTTAAAGAGTCCACAATGGAATTCTAGAAGAAATAATTTCCTACCGTGAGATTTTACATAGAAATTCCTCTCTCGATATTTATCGCTAAGAATCGCACATGGGAATTTTATTGGAACTCGTCCAAAACGTTTTATGAGTTTAATACGAACATCTATCTAGCGTTTCATAGAATGCCACTTAAAATTTTTAAAACATCCTTCGTGCAATCCTATAGAATTCACCTTGAGATCATAACTGGGATCCTACCTACGTTATTTCGTTTATACTCGTGCAGTATCAGCAGATTCTTCCGATGGGTGGTTTCGTCCTCGTCATCGTTTTCAGAAGAGAAAATTCTGGCAGTTCTCCGACTGAAATAACAACCTTTTCTCTCGCTGAAACCTGCGAATAGTAGAAACAACAACAGAGCACACCAGGATGGTCACAAGTGCATCATTCTCGTGGGTAATAGGATTCCCGGGGGCTGCACGATGGTACAAGTGTCCCTTCGCCCATTGTCGTGCTACCGGGTGATTCTGCGACTACTCTATTTCCTCTTTCTCGCCCCTTCCTTCTATATTACTCCTTCCCTATTCCTACCTCATTCCCGACAAATTCTCTTTCAGCAACCAACGACGATGCGAACTCTGCCCTCGGTACCGTTCCCGACTCTCGCAGCTTTCTCGAGCTGTTTCCTTTATCCTCTATCCTGATGATGCAACCCTCTCCCACAGTGACTTCCACCCAGCTCCTTTCTCTGACTTTCCGACGATGTGGAAAGAGGGGCCGGACGTGGCCAAACCGTTTTCACAGTTCTCCTCTAATTGAACAGGGCACCGAGATAAAGTCCTTGGAACTGAGACGGGAGAAAGCAGGGTCTCTCGTGCACCGGGTCTCCAAAATGCTCGAGGCGAATGACTGCTGTAAGCGGCACCACGACTTTCTCGCTTCCCTTCCGTCGACCCGTCCAACCACCCTCTTCGCATCGCCGCTGCTTTCCTCTCTCATAAACTGTTACCGACGCTCTCCTTTTTGCTTTTACTTCGGAGAATCACCCCCCCCCCCCCCCCCCTCCCTCTAACCCACTCGCTCTTTTTCTTCGCGTCTCGAGGGAGCCTGTCGCGGAGGCGAGATGTTTACGTAAGCGAAATTTAAATTTGGCGAACGAGGGTGCTGCCGGTGGTGCTGCTTGCTACATGCTGTACCGAGAAATAGGAGGTGCAGAGAGAACAAGAGCGAAGGACTAAGGATAAAAAGTATGCGGCAGGCAAAGAAGGCGTTATAACCGACCAGCACCCGGTCTTTATCGCCGGTGATTTTCTACCCTTTATTATTTTTTTAATACCAGCCAGCGCAACACCGAACCAACATCTATAATACAATATACGTCAGGCGTGGAGAAGGAAGGACCGGACAGAAGGTGGATTAATAAATTTAGAGCGTTCTGAATATGTTTTGTATGGCAATTAGGTGTATCAGCTTAAAGTATTTTGTTTGGGACCAATATAAATGCTGTAGCTGTTTGGCATATCAAAGATACATTGATTTCTATATTTCAAAAGGACAAAAATGTTTTAGTTTTTCGTTGTGGCGCGCGATATACGGCACACGACAACTTGCCACTATGGTCAAATCGCTTTTTCGATTATCGACAAGTTAAGGTGCTCGCAGATGTAACTACGTTGACCGTGAACGGATCATTGACAAGTAATACTCACAGAAATTGCACGTTGACAGCACGCGATCGTTACGCCATTGGTCGGTGCTGCGTGTTAGTTACCGCAACGTCAAGTAAATGTGATAGGGCATCGATATTAAATATCAGTATTCTACATACAATAATTTTAAAAGTTGCTAAGTAGAACCTCGCACGTTTGCAACATAGACTTGAAAATACGTGTTTCGGATGTTTACAAGTTTATTTCAAAATTTTTTGTGACCACGAAAGAAAGCTGATCCAAATATTCTTGCCTCAAGTTTCATACTCATTATATTTTTGGGGAATACGATACGAGTCACCCGCGGAAAAGAAAGCGCCAGGCAACGGAAGAAGCTGCGTGATAAAAAGTATACGAAAAATAGACCGCGTTCGAAAGTGCGAGGGATGATATAGCTATTCAAGAGACTCTTATCCGACGGAACGTAAGAGAGAACGAGACATTCACGCAGCGTGATATAACACTCGATGGATAATCTTTTTCCTTACGAGAACGAGGGAGACAGAAACGGAGATCTCTCTCGCGAAATCGAATCATATCGATAGAGTCCTCGATCGGAGAAGCACTTCGTATCTCGACACTGTCGACGAGCCATTGCCCATCTATCTGTCGAAGTGAGGTAGTATCCGCGCTATATATATCAGAACTGGAAGAGCGAAAGGCAAATCAATTTGGTAACGGGACTCTCTTGTCGAAGGAAGAGCCGAGAGATTCTCGATCAATGGACACCTTTTAACTCGAGAATCCTGCCACGAGTACTCACCTTCTCCTTCTATTTCTAGACCCTTCCTCATCTTTTTCTTTATATAGCACTACCTCTCGGGTGATGAACATTTATAAGAAAGAACGCGAGACGCTCGCGCGCCTTCGTAGCTCTTAAAAGCGATTTCTGATTACGGGAATAAGTACGCGAGACCCTACAGTCGCGCGACTTCGTGAACCGAGTCGCACGGATTCTCGGAGATTCGGTTGAATTTCTCTTCATCAGCGCCAGAGCTCCCGCTAAATTCTCTCTCCCTCCCATAGTCTCTCAATTCGCTCGTTAATTATCATCAGATCGAGAAAACGCTGATTCGCGTCTCCTTCCTGCACGCCCGGTAGGGCTTTCTCAATTCGCCTGTTCACTCGATTCGTGTCGGCTATATATACGTTTGTCTTAACTCTCCCACCCCCTTCATCCTCCGCGCTTTTTCTCAAAGCGATGCCCTCAACTTGAATTCTTTTTACGCGAAATCACTGCAAATCGCGGGACCAGCGAAACTCAGTATCCGGAGAAGATCTCGCTTTCAACACGTTGAGCCCGAAAAGCTTCTTTGTGCCTCTATTATGCTTAACCGCGAGAGAGCAACGGTCAAAGCTTCGAATCTACAAAGTCGAGTATATACCTCGAAGCTCGGAGATTTAAGGATTTACATCCACCAACGAAATAGCAATGCCCTTGGTCTTTGTATGTTTCACCAATTTTTCTCCATTCTTGACTTTCTTGCTCAAATGAATTCCTTTACCTCGATCAGAATCTCTTCGATTATTCTTTATGTATAAATGATTCTGTGAATTTTATCGTTCCTTCAGCGTAATTTATATTATATACATTGACATTTCTCGATACTTACACACGTATGCCTTATATAATGCCATAATACAGCATAGAAACAGAGTAAAAAGAAGCATAAAATCGTTAATTCACTCAATTAATTCCGTAGGTTGGAGAGACGAGCGAATACCAACAGGCACAGAAGCAGTACAAATCGAGTCAAGGCAGTAACGAGGGATCGAAGGTAGGTCCCGGTAGCTACAACGTACACCAACTAAAGCAACAAGATAATACCTACGGTGATCTTCAATGGAATGAGCTTAGTCTGACTCTTCAACCGTTTCACTATGTGAACGGACAGTTGACTCTTCGCTGCGTCGTTCTGATACCAGGGATCTACAATGCAACCGCCGAACTGCAACTTGGTACAGGACTTCGAGAGCCAGTGCCGGAAAGAGGTGAGCGAAATACGAATGTTTCTAAAGGAGATTGGGGCACGTTGCAACACTTTTTCCATTATCATTAAAAAAAAAAACAATGTTGTTATTTAACGATCCGCAAAAAAATACCGAGGTTCTATGACCTGTTGTTTATATCGTGTATACTTTTAAAAATCCCATATCGTCACGGAAATTTGTAACAACGAATAATCCAAGAGTCGGTAAAGTGTTCCAACTTGCTCCGCTACGGTGTAATTGGATAAAAAATCGCAGTTTTTACATTGAAAAAATGCAAGTTCGCCCGAAGTACAGTGAACGTGTGCCGATCACTCGCTCTTTAGATACTCGACCCATGATCCATCCGTGGATTGTTTTCTTTTTGAATCGACAACTTATTCCAGTGCTTGCTGCATAAACTGCGATAACCCAACAAGTAGTTAGATTTAAAAACGTCTTTCATTTGTACCAAAAGTATAGTCTCATTGGATATTTCAAGCCTTCTTAGCTACATCGTACAGCATATAGCGATAATGAAATATATTATGTATTACTCGAATACGTTTCTAGTACCTAGTGAGCAACAAGACTGAGAAACTGTTGCTGATATCACGTACACGCTCTTCTCTGGAGCAGTTGCGTTTGCTGCTATAGAAATTCGATGTAAGAGCTTCGCAGATGGGTTAGGTCGAGATGTAACCTGGAAATACCAGAACGTAGTACATAGGTTGTGTTTAGCATGCAAGTACGGGCAGCGTAGGTATTTGAGGTTTTCTTGAGACAAGACGTCACGCTTGGTCCGCTGCAGTCAAGTCTCGTAGTTTGTACGTAAGGTACCTTGTACCTGGTTTGTAACCTTTTGTCGACCGCAAACATTTTCCAGCGCTCGGTACCAACATTGTTCGCACACACCAACAACATTTTGCGAAGGAGTATCTGTGAATGAGAACGAACCCGTGTGCGAAGTCTTACGAGTGGTCGTTATCAGACCTTTGCATACCTGATTATTCGGGCCGTTTTGCCCTCGTGTAAACTACTTCGTGGGAGCCTCCGCGAAACAGCTCAGTTCACGTTCGTCTATATAACTCGCTCGTTCCCTCTCGCACTCGGAGCGATCGTTTTCTCTAACGTTGCCGGCGCCGTCGTTGACGCTTATCGATTCTCCTTCCACGCTTGGCACTCTAGCATCCCTCGTTTCGCCTTCGCGGATCGACATACCGCAACGTTCGCACCCTCCCGAGCCCACGCTCTTCCCATATTCCTCTCTTCTAGATAGGGAAATCCCAAGAGAGTTACGTGCTTCCTCGTGCCAGGCCCTTCCAGAAATCTTGCGTCTCGAATGAGAATCGTTTCGCGATCGATCTCGAAACTCTCGTCATCTCCCCGGGCATCACCTTAAGCATTCAACTCCTATCAGGTCCTTGCTGAAAATGTATTTCGATCGTTAAATCAATTGAACATTTTTTACCGACAAACCAAACGTCATTAACACAAATTGCAATTTCTTTTTTATTCTGTGGTGACTTGTACAAATGAACTGTCCAATAAACAAACGCTTATCGGGATTGATAAAACCTCAGTCGGCCATTATCTTAAATTTGAAACGGTCGATCTCTCTGATAATTCACAGACGTTTGGATAAGATGATAAATAATACGCGTTTATAGCTTCAGAAACATCTCACGTAACTCGCATTGTCAGTTGCCATGCACCGCAAAGGATAGAATTACCGTTCACTGATATGACGTGACAAACTTTCTCATGCCATTACATTTCAGGCTCTTGCTCAATAATACTTTCGCGAGAATAAATGGCAAATGCATTGCAAAAGACGTAACCAAGCTGTATTCATATTTATCGGTTACGTCTCTGTTAAGTAGGTTATCATTGCATCAACTATTAGATATACGCTTACATCTTGATCTATAAACGAGTTTGAGTCGTCCATCTTTCTATATCGAAAGTACACGACCTCTCACCGAGTTTTTCTCCGTGAATATCGAAATATGAATATTTTTCACGGCTATTTATGTGAAAATTCATCACTTTATAGTTCAATTGCATTATTCGCATATGGAGCGGTCGGATAGCTCGTATAACAAAATTGCTATTTATTTATGAGGCCATAAGGGTTCCCATGCAGTTCTAAAAAAAAATGTAGAATCTCTGAAAATTTCTCGGAAGAATTATGAGCTAGTGTTCGGAAAATTAACATAATTCGGACACATTGGCGGATATTATGAGACACTGAGGTACCGTAGCTAATTGCAGGTTCAAAGCAATATCGAATCAATAAATATACGTATTTTGTTTAATGCAAAATATTATTATTCTCCCACTGTCATGATATAATCAGTAATATTATTTTTCCGATGGCGGAATCTTTTAGCAGCGAGGGCGTCTCCTCGCATCTTTATTACCTTTCGAATAATCCGCACTTGACCGAGAATTATACAACTTCCTATACGTCAGAGCTACATCCCCATTCATCGGAGCAAAGTTTAGAATCGCGGTTTTCTCTTATTTCCATCTCATTCGTTAAATTCTCTTGCTTTGAACTATCGTATCTAGCCCTAAACGCAACGGTGTCTCGTCAGCATTTCTTCTCTGACGCATCCCTTCTTTCGGTGAGCGACCGAATTGACAAATAATCATATTTTCATTTATATATTTTTCTAAATGTTAAGTTTTAATTAACCGGATTTTACACCCGTAATTTTCTACTGTATAGAATAATCATAGACATAACGTTATAATTGAGAGGCAAATGGAATAATGTAAAGGTATACCGCGTATAACGACAATTCGTGAACCGTGAACGTATTCTCTTTCGCAAGTTTAATGTGCTGTGCAGCACTTTTGGTGTGGGAGTACCTACTATATTTCTCGAGATCGTAAATACGTTTTAAAGTAATATCGCAAAGGCACCCGTGACTCGAATTCACTTGGCGCAGCACTCGCGGAAGGCCGCGGTAATAATTCCATTTCATTTTCACCCTCTACTCCGAGCTTCCAGTCTCGGAGAGCCTCAACCTTCGCAATTCTGCGTAAGTAGCACCGGCGCATAGCCGCTTGATTCGTAAATATAGTAATACGTATTACTCGACGCACACTGGTCTCTCCATTGTTCTTGCCCTCTTATTCTCTCCGTCTCCTTCTCGTGCACACGGTTGTACAGAATTGTTTTTAGGAAATTGACTTTTTCTAGGGCGGAAGGAGAGCTAACCGCATTGTAGCAAGTATGGTTCTCTCGCTACTGCAGTTGTATACCTACTAGGAGGTACGCGTTGCAGTTTTCCTTCTTCATCCAGCAGGACTAACACTCGCGGTGCTCGGGTTACCGGTGCTCAGCTTTCAGCTCCGACCTCCATTCGCTGAACCTACTCTGGATACACCTACTACACTGTATGCACTGACGTGGTATAGACGTGGTATAGATGTAACAGCTGCCTCTCGTGTCGTACCGACGTTTTCAGGCGAGAAATATTGACTATCGTTTTTCACCGCTTGATATATCGCTCGATGTATTTTTCCCAGTCTACCCCTCTCGTAGCCACCTGTACCCACCGTGTATTATGGGATATGTCTCTATATACGTTTTCCAGCTGCGCGAATATAGGAATTGAAACGATAGAAAGAACGGGGAAGCGATTAACTTCGACCTCTGGTCTGGCTTTTTTGATAAATTGAACGTACATCCGAACGGTGAAAATTACGTCCGAAGATATATAGAATCGTGGAGCGATATAGAGAGCCCGCTATTTCACGATTTACGTGGCTATGAAAATTCACCGCTCGATCACCACGCGTGCAAAACGTTATCTCACACGATTTTCTTTCATTCCTTCTTATCGCGTCTTAACGACCGACTATCGGGCAGTTGAGTCGTGAAACGATGACGACCTTTTTTTTCTTCGGAAGCCCGCATCTCACCGAGAAGAAGCGTTTAGTCGAGGAGGATCCCGACTCCGTTTCTGTGTGTTCCCTCGCACTATCTCCGCGGAAGAGAGATGCTATGTATAATCTCTGGCACACTCCGCGCTATCCTCTGAGCGACGGACAATAGGTGCCGCGACGAATGACCCGTCATTCGCGTTCAACGGCATGGATGGGTACCGTTCGGGAAACGAGGGCGCAAAATAGGGATGATAATTTCCCAACGCCGCAATTTTTCCAACCCACCCTCCTCTCGTTCTTTCGCATTACGGTGATAACAAAAAACTATATGTACCAGCTAAATTCCTGCAACGATAAACATAGTTGTAGATGACAATTCAATATTTTTATTTATCAAAATAGCATTTAAGGTATTTTTATGATGACTATGCATTTTTCTTCTATCCTGAGAGCACACATTGCGATATAAGTCACCTTACTGTCATGTAAGCAGTCATGTAACTTCCTTAATTAAATAAAACAAGGATGCCAAGTACAACTTCCCACGTTGCTAAACTACTTCTTTCGATGTTTAAGACAATTTTGAGTATCCTGAAATGAAATGAAAATCACAAAATAAATGTTTTCATAGAAGCAAAGTTTCCTCAGTGAGAAAACAAAATACATCGATTCGTTGAGTAATGTGTCGTTCGCTCTGTACTATAGTTCTGTGTGCATTTTCTGTTTCAGTGACATCGGAAAACGCGGGTACAATTTCCAGTGTGGTCAGTCTAACTTTGCTCAGTCTCGTAATAGTCCATCCGCTTCTGCAATAGTTGTAGAGAATTCCGATAGCCGATAATCCTCTTCGAGCGTCTCGGCAGTGCGGTCGAAACTAGTCAGCAGCAGCGAAAAGAATTTTAAGAATACAGAGATAAAGCAAGAAGAAGAAGAAGAAGAAGAAGAATAGAGCAGCAGAATTAGAAGCAAAAGTATCCGGGTGAACACTCCAGGGGATGCGTGAAAGATTAAGCAGCGAAGTACATAATTGAATTAATGTGCGAGAATGTGAATCGAGCGAAAGTTGACATGAGAGAATGAGTGATCGATTTCAGTAGAAATAAGTAATTGTTGATCGACGTCGTATGAGGAAATATTTTTTTTTTTTATATAAGATTATCGTTTACTGCCAATGATAAAATAACATAATATATATTTTAAGGAAATTTGTGTTACGAAGTCGTGCGTATTCTATTAGTATTGATCGTGAATACGCCTCGATAGATATTTATATTATACATAATACGATTATTATTGAATCAAAAATTTGTGAAGCTATGAGCTCGAGTTGGCGATTCATTCAAGAGATTTTATATTATCGTTGCCTTTCAATTTGTATTTATATGTTTACCGGAAACCAATTTCTCCGTACATTGAGAAATGATTTGAAAACAAAGGAAAATGGTGTCTCGAGCCACGTGTAGCAACAACCGATTGTTCATCTCTGACAATTTCGCTTATACGGATCCCGCGATATTTGTGTATTCGCTAACAAGGACCCGTGAGCATCGGGGATAATTCCGGGCATCTTGGAGAGCATCTACTAAAATAATCGGGATGAGAACCTGAGAACGCGAGGAACTTATTCCAGTGGACAGTGATGAAAGGATTAATACTGTGGAAAAACTGACAACACTGCGGGGAAGCAACTATTACTGGACTCTCAGGTTGCGCATCGTCTTCGTGCAACAAAGGCGATCTTGTTACAACGTACATGCACGTCGTAACCTATTCGTTGTCGTTGCCGCTCTTAGTAACCTGGTGCTCGGTGACGTTGTCGATAAGAAGATTGCTGTTGAAGGTTACCTTCTCCCGTTGAAAGGCTCGTTGGCTAACTTCGCTCTTGATGCTGCTGCTGCTGCTACCGCTGTTGCGGCTGCTGCTGCTGCTGCTGCTACAGCCGCCGGTGATGCTACATTCCGCTGAGTTTGAGACTCGGGTTAGCGCATCGCCCGGGGTGACATCACAAAGGATTTGCCAGTTCTCGACCTCTTGCCGTATCTCCTCTGCTCCTCTTCTGTCTCTCTGATCCACTTGGAAGCTCATCGTCTCTTGATCGTCGCCTCGAGATATTCCCTGTTCTCCAGACAGGGTACAGACTCCTGGCAAGTTCCTCGCTGATACAGAGAAGAAGGGCCAAGAAGGAAAATGAGAGAACACGGAATTGTAACAGGGAATCTACGGGAAGACTGCGCCTGGAGGGAGGTAATGGAAGGCGGAAAGGGCTGCCAAGGAAAACAGAGAAGATTCGTCGTCATTGTCGTCTCGCCAAATTTTCTTCGTTACACGTTCACCTGAAGCTCTCAAGAATATTTCCAGTCATCTTCCATTCGTCTTCCACTGCTGGCTCCGCACTCTAATTCCGAGAAATCCTGTGTCTTCTTCGCGTTTAGGGAAATACACGGCGTCGTTACCGCGACGGAGTCTCATTGACGCGTCGTTTTCCAGTCTTGCGTCGGAACGAGAGAAATGGATTTTCTTTTCATCCAATGGAAATGAAAGTGCGCGAGAGTTCCTACGTGACAACGGATGGGAGAGTTTTTCCATTATTATCGCGACAGATGGGAGAAAAGAATCGTGGGTAGGAGAAGGCTCCATCTCGATATATATATCAATCCGAGACTGCGAAAATCCACGAAGGAATACTCAGTACGTTCTCGTACGTCCCAACAGCGAAGAAAGGCTGGGCGAGGGTGAGGAAGTACTTTGGTCCTGCGTTTGTGTCAGTACGATCCGCACTATTTATTTTCTTTGCGTACTCACGAGTCCGGAGGGTTCCAGCGTGCATCCTGTACGTACCTAACTATCACGATTTTTTTATGTGACAGCAATAAAGTTCTCGGAACCGAATCCGCTATCTCTGACGCACTTGCGGTATTTAACAGCGAACAAAAGTAACGAGTCGAACTGGAAAAGTCTAACGATCACGAAAACGCGTAGTCCGTGCCAACTCTCGTTACTTCTCGTATTCTCGAATTCCAAGACTGCGGGATCGTATTCACCGTAACGTATAGAAAAATCGTGAAATTTATCGCCCGGCAAACGACGAGATCCGATCCTCGCGCTTTCGTAAAGATAACAAATCTTGGAATAAATTAAAAAAAAAAAAAAATCTAAAAGCGCGGAAGAAATAGAGATGCTGATAACTCTACAATTTGTTCGATATAATTTACCGATGGAACGTGAAATTCATAGTTGGCTACGCGAAAAAAAGAAAGAAAAAGAGAGAACGCGAATGGGCGCGGATGGACGCGGAGGTGCCGAAGCGTGCTCCAAGTATTTTCCTGCGAAGTACAGAGTGTGCGGCACGTGTGTGCCTCGCTTCTTTCTACTATCGCCAATCGGGCGTGCATCACGACGCGATTCCTTATCCAGTTGGACCAGAAACTTTCAAAATTGAAACCACTCGTTGCCCCATTCACGTTTTCACCGAGCGACATTTGCACGTAGCCCAAAGTATAAAGTGAGAAAAACGAGAAGGGGATCGTGCGACGATCGGTGCCAAGGATAACGCGAGCAAGGGCCGCGAATACGTATGGAAGAACGACGATAGTTACAGCCACACGTGATTCTCACCAAATGCGGTAGAGGTGAAATAAAAAAAAAGAAAGAACGAAGGAAAGAAAAAGCACGAAGGCTATGTATCTCATTGCCTGCCCTGCCGTTTCTGTCGTCACATCCTTCGACGTGTTTTTCTTTCTTTTTAATAAACGAGATTGTCGAAATGCGCGTATCGATATAAAGGTAATACTTAAGTCGAGCGACTCGTGTTGGTATATACCGAGACGGTGGATAGTTATGGAAAGGCCAGTAACAGCGGTAACGCTGGTATGAAAAGATCCAGGCACGTTTGTCCCATTGGAATAAAGTATCGAGGGATCCCGAGCTCGAGCAACGATGCAACGATAACATTTTACCAGCGTTCCTTGTGCGAGTGCGCGAGTGAATGAGAAACCGCATTTGACACTACCCTATATGTTATATACGTATGTTGATGTGGCCTGTATGTTGTTAAAGCGCACGCGCAGAAACATCGCAATTATACAAGAAAAAACTGTAATTAACGATAATATTAATTAACGTTAAATTAGAAGCGAAACCTTTTCGTACAATCTGAATCGGCGCATCTATGAAAACGAAAAAATTGAGAAAAATTGAAATATAATGATAATATACGAGGAAAAAAAACGGACTAAATATTTAAATGTATATTTCTATATATTTATTCCTTAGATGATAAATCGATAAATGGTAAAAAAAATAAAGAAAGAAAGACACAGTGCGCGAGTGTGACGAATACACACGACACAGGCGTTTATTCGATATATTTAGTACGTAACTTAATTAATTATAATGCGAGGTGTATAGATAAGAGAGAAATAAAGTGAGACAGAGTAATTATTTGTTCATTATGTAATGGTTGACCTTATTTAATCATTTTATCTGTAATAAAGTAAACGTTGCTCCGTACATCGTTTAAACGCATCGTGCCATTACTTTATTTGGAGTACACCTATCGGAGCATTCGAGTCAACGCTTCTCTCGCTTCAGCCATCTATGAGAATACAGGACGAACGGTGATGAGGGTGAGAATCGCATCCATACAGGATATACATATACGCGTCAATTCCCATTCGAGGAAACCATTTGCGCGTGCGATGACTCTCGACGCGTGAACGCAACGACTAGTTCCGGCGAGCTTTAGTACTTACACGCGTAGTGTACTCGTTAAGCTTTATGCATACAATACAACCCGTGCGGTAATAGCCATGAGAAAGGGTACGAGATACATGGGCTTGATTGTATTGCATCTGCTATGCTCTCTATACTAACGTGGACGCGTATGTAGAAATGGTGACAAGTATAAACACGTAGATTACAAACTATCAAGAGCGGCCAGTGACGAGGTACTACCACTCGCTGTCCTCGTAAAATTTGGTCTCGAACACATCGAGTCTATAGGCATAGAGTCTACAATTCAGCAAATGCCGTAGCCATTCGGGCGCTATCTCCCTCAACGCACTTGACAGCGTCATTCAACCCATAGGATTGGACCGGTTGGCTTACAAATGGACAAGTATGTCGCATACTAAGTTTATGTACATCGTCCGTATTTACCGAGGCAAATTTTAATTACATTTGATCGAAATACCGTGAGGTTTATCTGAAAAAAAAACTTGTTCAGGATTTGGATAGAAACAACAGTTACGAATAAAAATGTCAAAAAATATTAGTATCAAAAAATCCACCTTGATTGTCACGACAAAATTGAAAGAATTTTATTATTTTATCAGTGCTCTCGTTCAGGAATAGTAATATTTTCGATTGTACGACTCATCGTAAGGTATCAGGTTGCATCTATCGACTAAAGAATAGACTGCGCAACATCCGGTTGACTTGACCAACGTTATTGCGCACGTTAATGAAATAATTAGTAAACTATCATTTATAAACAGCGAACGGTTCACCACAATTTTGTTTTTATTTTATTAGGGACTTATTTTTCTACTTATCTGTACTTAATTACTGTTTTTTACTCTCTATCGTTTCATCCAGCAGTCAATAAAAATTATGTATAGCTACTTACGGATGAACTTGAAATAAAAATATTGTTACGTTACGTCGTATCTGTCGAATTAATTTCAAAGAAACCAAGAATTAGAATACTCGAAATCCTAATCAGAATTTATTTCCACTATCGGGAAGCGATAAAAATCGTGTACTGAAACGGCAGATAACGTGATGGCGTGACCAGCAGATAGGATAGCGTAGCTGGCGGGCACAGTACCGTCAACGACGCTATGCGCTTAACCGCTAAGACCATTTTTATTGCACATCTGTGCGATAGGAATGGTAAAATTAGAATGAGGAACACTCGTTGGCTCTGATAGACCAGACCTCACGGATTAGAGAGTGGAAGAACAGTCGAATATTCGAGTATTGTACCGAATTTCATCCAAATTATCGAGAAAGATCGTCAGGAGTAATCCGTTTCATTACATTAATAAGAAAATTAATTTTCTTCAACCTTCCAGCGAGAATAACAATTTCCAGGCCAAGGAATAAGAAAAACAAGCATTACAGATCACGAAAGACAGTTTACAGTTATCAGTGGAGTAAGTGAGGCGGCTTAAAAAAGGAGAACTCAACAAACGATTCGATTGAGCAGAAAGATTGAGCCTGGGCTATGCTCAAATGATAGTGTGGCCGGTGAACGCAGTGACGCGAATCAAAATTTTGTTATAGCTTGACGTACACATAATTGAATATATTATCTGAACTTCAGTACAATTTAAACCAGATTCACCGTTTCCAAGATTACAATTGAAGTTGGCACGATCAACATTTATCTCCTACATCGTAAACACGTGTAAGCGACGCGATTTTGATATTACCCTTTAAAAGAGATTCAAAAATTGATCAAAAAAGCCAAAGCATTTTAGGGGAAGGTGAGACAAGTATGTTCCTAAGAATTGAATTTGATTTACCGTTTACTTTTTGAGATATCGTGAATCGAATAGAAATTAGAGTGAACAATGCTCGTTGGCTCTGATATACGAAACCTCACGAGACGGAGAGTTCTAAGAGAACGATCGTATATCCGTTGCTTCTCGACTTTTCACGAAAGGTTGCCTCGTTACAATAGATAAAATTGTGATGTCAGGCATTATCCACTCTTTGCTGATAATGAAATCACAAACAATGAATATCATCCGAAGAATAACGTGGCAAAACGTTTTGACGCATTATCATCAACTCCAGTACCACGTTAAGGACATTTTAGCAGTATCAGAGAGAAAATGATGCATCGAAGGTTGAGAGATTCTCTATTGTTTAAAGTTTGTAGAACGAACAGACACAGCACATGATTCGATTGCGTCAAGGTAAACATATCAACTCAATGAACTTCCTGAATTCAACCCCAGAGACACGCAAAGCTCGGTAGACTATTCATCCCGAATAGATCAACGTTGAACACGTTATACACGTATATGCCGTACATACACCAGTGGCGCTTTGATACGCCAAAGGAGAACAGAGAAACCAATGCAGGAAGCTTCTGGGAAGCCATCCTTGATGATGGCGGTCATGGCGTAAGAAGTACGCTATGACGGCAACACGTCGTGATTCGCGTCCTGTGATTCGAGTTTTCGTTTCCATAGCAATTGAAGCTTCGAACCAACCACAATGACGACACTTTGTTTGTTTCCGTGCATTAGCAACACGAGAACCACGGTCTTGGGTCATGGGATGTTGGATGTTGCGACGGCGGATCGCAATATTGAATAGCATCCCTCAATATTAGCTCTACACTGTTCTATTCTACCGTAGTAGAAACTCTATCATGGAATACAGAAATCCTGCTCGTGCTGTTAGAGCTGTGCAATGCATGTGTATCCGCAGCTCGAAATGTGGTAACGAGACGCTAGTAATAGAGTCAACGAACTATGATTCAATGTAAACTTTGTTCCGGGTCTGTAGTTTCATACCTAACCTCTGATTCAAGACTCAACCCTCTCACTGTCGCGTTCTCTTCTTATTGCGCCTCTCTCAACGCGTTTGTTCCGTTTGACTTATTATCACTGTAACCCGTCGTCTCATCATACACTGGCTCCGCTCTACAGTGAAAGACGGTATACTTAACCTGTGCATACTTAACGGTATAGTAATAGTATATATGTGATAACAGAACTCTGTGAGTATCAGTGGCATTAGCACCGCTGCTGGCTTCGAACGGGTCTTTGGGTATTTGCTTCCATCTCTCCTCTACCCGCAAGACCGAACCTCCAACTCCACGATTTTGCGGTTTGCGCTCTGAATTGCCGCTTTACACCAGCGTACCGAACACCAACGGAGAATCGTATTCACCTCTAGCGGACTATTGCGAGACGAAACTTAATGGGATTCGATACTCAATGTCTTACAATTTAGATAATAGCCAACGCTATTTCTCTCGCTCTCATTGTCCTCCGTTCGCCACTCGCTTCCATTAACCCTTTACAGGGTTGCATTTCTAGAAACTTTGAAACGCCACTAATAAGGATCTGAGAAAGCAGTATCTTCATCAAACGGAAAATAGGGTGGGAAAACGTCTTTCCACTGTTTGTTTCGGTTCGCGAGTTATCGCTCAAAGGGCAAAAGCAATCGCGTGCTCTTCTCTCGTTACTGACAATAATAATAAATTGTATTTAATTTTTCATTTAATCTGAGATTATTTTAAATAAATTAAATACCGTAAATTTGCTCAATTAGGAAATCTAAAGCTGAGTTTAAAATTGCGTTTGTGCGAAAACTATACGTCTGATCGAGACTAAAAAATTATGAAACATACTTTGAACATTCTAAAATATATAACAAAAGTCGATATATCAGAAATTAAATGACAACATGTTAAAAAAAAATCGTAAATAAATCTACGCGCTGAAAATTCACTTTTCAACTAAAAAAATTTGTAACTTTTTCTATTTTCAATATTTTTAAAGAAAATATGGAGACAATACTCCTAAGATGTGGTACTTTAAGGGGAAAAAGTAGTGGAATAATGCATGTTTGAAAAAAGGTCTTTTTTAATTTGCACGAGTCCGCGTACCGTGTCGAGTCACCGGTTGCAAGTTCGATACTGCTGCTTTATCGAAATGACTAACGATCGATTGGAAAATCACAAAAGTCACCATGACATCTGGTGAATAAATTTCTGTATGTTGCGTTATGTAACCATTTGCGCTCGAAGTCTTTGTGGCGCGGGCGAACTAGCGGCTCGAGACGATTTTACGAATATTAAGCAAGTTTCTTACAGCTACTCTATAAAGATTTTATACACAAACAAATGTATACAACTGATATATTTTAATATTTGATATATTTATGTATCTTCAAGAAAGAAAATCAGTCACCTCTCGAGTTGTCGCATGATACGCCGCGGTGTTTGAGAGGCGCCTGTCGAGTGCAAAGGGCCATTGTTCACTTTCTAAAAAGACTTTCTCTTATAAATATTTATTGATACTATAATTTGTGTCATTTTTGAGGATTGTAAACTTTCGTTCGACTGTATTAAATTAGTCATTTTCCCTTGCGATGATTCCCAATAATCAGACCTTTATAGATATTTAGGTCCAAAAAATGGGCACGATGAGTGAAATTTATTCAGTATGACCGCGAAGTGTTAAAGCAACGTTGAAAAATTAACGGTCACTGCCTATTATCCTATGGTTAAACGAATGTCTATAAAAATATAGATTGTGCATTAATTCTGCTAGATCCACGATGGCATAATTAATGACGCACCGAACTAGACATTACAAGCGTCCCTCGTTCCCGCGGTTCATGGTGAAATTTATTCACGATTTTATTCATTTAAAAATTCGTCGATGATCCTGGTTGGTTGATAATTTTTATTAATTGATGAATATATTAGAGTCAATGATTGGAACGATTCCATCTCGCGAAAGTTAAAGTTTAACCCTGTATTAAATAAAAAAAATTCTCTATTATATTCTATTTATTATTTGTTCTTTTTATTGCATAGATTTGAATTTATATGATCCTCATGTGTTTGATATGCATTTATTCACCTCTTTCTAGGTACAATTGCGTAGACGAAAGGACCGCTATAATATCCTACAATTACAAAGATACGATAATTTTTTGATTCACGTTATTTTGTGTAATTGAATTAATTGATTCTCAAATTCATAATCGCAGAGAGTGACATTTACTATTGTACTAAATAATGGTTTGAATCTGGTAATTGGATTAATTCGATTTAAATTATTAGGGTTACACGAGAAGAATCGGATGGCCTTTGCTTTATTAGCGTAGGCAGCTGCATTACTGAATCATTACGTACAATTATATTAGCGATCAAAGAACACATATGGATCCTCGTCCAATAGCACAATAAATCGATTCACACTTTATAAATATATATAATTTCAATTTTCGACACATAGTATTTTTACATTGCAATAACTCATCATAGCAGGACATATTAATTAGGAACTCATCCATTTAGCATCATCAAAGAGTCAGAAGCCTTTGACTCCGTACATAGTAAATCATTCAACGTAGGTTGTTCTTCTATGCCTCAGCGCGAGGACCACACAAGAATATTACATCAATTATAGGATTCAATATCAAGTTTACACACAATTCTATTTTCTTTATTTGACCAAGTACTGTCATGTACCGACAAATTAATCACTGATAGAATGTCTTAAATTCTTCAAGAATATGACAGCATTATACGCCTTAGCGCATGTTCAAATTCATGATTCAATGTATCTCATATCGTTGAGCCTCAATGCAACAATCGTACCATATATTAGAGTAAAATCGCTCATTCTCACATATTTCTGGTTAATTGACAAGATAATCTCTGGTAACGATAAATAATCAATGACAGGAAGTCTTAAACTCTTTCAAGAATATTATTGCCATATATACCGGAGCGCTTGTCTCCCGTGACAGCGAATGTATGTGAAGTCGTTAAACCTCACCGCAATAACTCAATCACCCATCGTATACATTGACTTGCTGATTTCCACACCACATTGCTTTAAATTCACTAAATCATAGCATGTAATAACAAAGATGACGCAGAACCTTTTTAATCAAGAATGTATAAAGGTTAACTCGTTGACAATGCAACTGTCATACGGACTCCCCGCATTCTATGCCTCAGCATAATTACTCATCATGAATGTTACGTATATAAATTATATCAATTTGCAAATTTTACACACCACCATATCAGAGGTTAATGAACACCAAAATGCGTAGTTAAACGATTCCAAATGAGGTGACATCTGAGTAACCGTGACGCTATTTGGACAAGTTCAGCATTGTCGTCGGTAATATTATCTAACGTTTGGGATCGCGGCACGAACCCATTCTTACAACCCAGACCCGAGGCTTTTCGTTTTAAACGCTCTTTGACCATCCTAATCTAGCAATCATACGCTTCGAACCAAATTGTGCTTCGATAATTTCTATATTGTACAATAAATAATTACCAGCGACGATGCGGTGTTTAAAATAAAACATTATATCGTGTTAGAAAAAATATTCCGTCGCTGATCCATCTTCCTAACCGGTGTCCCTCGTTTCTTATACGTAATTATACCTGCGATTCATTCTAAGTTGAGTATCGCAATTTGCTTTATGCTGGACGGAAATTGTAACGGACGTCCGTATAGGATTACAGTAAAAGCTGTAGCATATTGGGCACACAGTGAAACGAATCTCTAAGCGAAAAGAGGAAAAATTCACAGCACGTTTCGGTTCTACCCAAGCTCCAATAAGGTATCCGCTATAGCGGCCAGTAGTCGTGGTCTGTAGTGATCAGACGTGTCAGCAGCTGTTACCCGGCAGTGGTCCAACTCCGTACTGATCAGACTCAATGTTACCTGGGGATAATACACAGTTAGACTTTTCTACTGATCGTTTCTTCGTAGCTGGATGATATACTGCAGTACCACTTTGGTACGTTTCCGATTCCAGAACTTTTGGTACGTGAAATTTATCACTCTGCGAAGTTAATCGTTTGGTACCTAAAGGAACTTGAAGTGGAAATATATATTTACAGAAAGAAAGCGAGAGAGGTAGAGAGAAAGAGAGAGACTAATGCGCGGTATATGTATTTAAGAACCGCAATTTTCATCTCATTAACATTTCTTTATGACTCTTTTACTTCGAGGTTATTACTTGCGAGATCAATGATTATAACAGTAGATAATAATGATCCTCGAATTAATATTATAAGTACCAAAGCTCTTTTTAGCTCTACATGACAACAATGTTTTATTAAGACTTGTATTGCTCTGTACAAGCTGTCGCTTTGTCCTCCAAATTTGAATAAATAGTGAAATTATAAAAAAAAAGATTACAAGTTGAGTAAAAAGTAGAAAAATAAGAGAAATAGAATTAGCAAACGTTTTATTCCTCTCTGGTTTTTACTTAAGATACTCATTACAAGGTAATCCGGAAGTCTTAAGTTTCACTCTCTACTCAATGTCGAAAGTTTAAAATAAATTGATTTTAAATAACTTATTTAAACTTTGCTAAACTCTTCGAAGGTAGTAGCAGTTCTTTTTTTCTTCACTTCAGAAAACGTACAGAAACTATCGAAGTTTGAAAGTCAAGATTTTTTTTTCGTTTTCCTTAAACGTCCTAAAGTGTTTGAAAAATGTAAGTTTACAGAATTTATTATTAATAAATATAATTCTCCTACACGAGTGACTTACTAACAGGCATGCAGTACCTTGAGAAAATGTATTTTGCTTCATTTCAGTGGCTGAATAATCATTTTATAAGAAATCTGTAGATTAGAAGAAGAATCATGGTGTCGTATATCATCGCAAACACCGTAGGAGGGTTAACGATATGAATTGCAGTGTGCTATAAAGATGATTCTGAGAAGAATATCCATTTTATTACTTCTTGATATCAAATGAATTATTTATAGAAACGGACGATATAAATTATTGCTTACATAGCCTTGAGCCGTCGTGAGTTCGAGCGACACGCGAGCATTGCGAAAATCCCACTGTACGCCTTCCGACTATTGACTTAACGCTTATGTCATCCAGCAAAATCGCGTGTTCCAGAACGGCGTTTGCATCGCGCAATTACGGCCTCAAAGATTAATTTATCCACCACTCGTCTCGCCGATAAAACTGACGTCGTATCAAATGTATATAAGCTGAAAAGACAATTCCGTGTACCAATAACGTCGTAGTAAATGCTAATACTGCCGAATTATGTATAGTGCATAGTGATAATTAAATCAATGAGTTATGGTACGCGAAGATGCAGTTACTTTTACGATTGTCTCACGGATAACAACAATATTGTTAACACAAAAGTGGTTTTTCAACAACATTTTTTTTACGTTATTAATATTGTTCAATAAAATATAATTCATAACTTTCAAAAACTGAAAAATGTCATTGATTGAATAAAAATTATATTTTGGACTGACACATGTGACAGATGTGATAATTTCAACTGCACTTATAATTCTTACAATTACACGGAAGATTGAAATAATAATTTTTTTAAAGTTTCAAATAAAAAAATTATAGTTTCAATCTCATATAGAATTATAATAAGTAGAAACGCTTAAGACGAAAAAACATTATATGTTTCTGGAAGAATGTTATTGGATCAATGATTTTTTTTTTTTTTCTTTCCGATATATTTGATTTTTAACTTA
The DNA here is from genome assembly GCA_963942595.1 of Cylloceria caligata. Classification (NCBI taxonomy): domain Eukaryota; kingdom Metazoa; phylum Arthropoda; class Insecta; order Hymenoptera; family Ichneumonidae; genus Cylloceria; species Cylloceria caligata. Next base: position 3,867,525 of record OZ012705.1, on the reverse strand, counting down.
TTTTCCTTATCCATAGATACTGGAGAAGAGAAACGAAGTTTTCATCGTGCGTCAACATCTTTTGACTAGATATAGCAAACGCGTTTGCGAATCGGCGTGACTAGCGCGGAATTGGTTCTCACTGTCTACACGCGAAGCGGACAGCTACGTAAAAGTTTTTCCCGAAATCTTTCCCATTTTCTCTATATCTCTCGGCTTCTTTCTTTACTTCTACTTTCTTCTATCGTTCTCGTCTCAGAGTACTCGAGGAATACACATATACACACACTCGCTTACCCTTTCCCGCTTCGATTCAGGGTTCAGGCAAGCTGGCGCTAAACCGGACTGTGAGGGACCTTCGAGTCGCGTTACCGGCCAGCGCCCCGAACCGCAAAGCATATAAAGTCGAGGGGTGTTCCTCCCGACCGCTTGGATATCAGCCACATAAATCGCAACCTATCGTCGCCAGGTTGGAAATAATCGGAATAAAGTGATTCAGCGGAATAATAGGAGGAACCCGGAGAATGCGCGAACGGACGCCGACGACGAGACGAGGAGAGATAGCAAATGTGTGAGTACGTAACGCGTATACGTGTGTCGTACCAGTGAATTCCATTGTGCGATACCGCTGCCGTCGGTTGGTATAGGAATAGGATTGTTTGCTCGTATTCGTGCTCGCATTCGGGTCAACGGTACAGTCGCCTCCGGGGGCATAATGGAACGTAAAATAAGTAGGTACCCGGTGACGGACGTAGGGAGAGGAAACGGGAAAGAGAAAGATCAGGAGAAAAATACTAGGGAAAGAAGAACCAGGAGGGGCGCGGCGGAAAGGGGCTCGGGGGGTTGACAGTTACATTCAACATATACATAAGATACCGGTATCGCGCGCTCGCTTTGCCCAATGAGCCAGGGTTTTATTTTGCAACGTCGTTCGTCATGGATTGTACATCCCTTTCGCGTTTTTCTCATCTTCTTTTACTCTCTATTTTTATCTTTTTTCTCATTTGACACTCGTACCGCGTATCCGTCCTTGTTTAAAATATCTTTCCCGCCAACCGTGCATCTCTCTCGGTCGCCTGTTCGACCTGGATTGACCGGCGTATCCAGTATTCAGCGACTCCCGGCGGCAAACCACCCCCACCCTGCGTGTACCTCTCGGTTCCCCGCCTGGCGTCCGCCTCATCCTCGCTCGACTATCCACGACTCGGTCATTATTAATGCGGACAAATTACTCAGCGAAATTTTACCCGTGAATTTACAAGCCTCGGGTGCGCTTCGGCACACTGGGTATATGGGTTACACGACTACTCCTCTGCATAGATATACTTATACGTATACGTACGTACGTACATAGCGTCTCTCCATCCACTCGATACCTATACCACTGTAAGACCGGTACTTGGCTGGCCCCGCTTGCCGAGCACAACCGTCGTCCGAAGACACGACGCGGGAAGCGGGCTCGCGGTCTAGGTTCCGCTCTGCCGCGCATTTCGTATACTTCCGCTCTCACTCGTCCACCGTTTGCTCCGTACCCTCCCCCTCACCCCATTCTCATTCGCTCGCCAGCTCGGCCCCATTCATCGCTCAAACGATGACAAGTGATGCTGACTGATGCTCGCCAAGCTAGTGCGCACCCGCCCGCGACTCCCTTATTCGTAATGGAGTATCGCCAGGCGAGGAGCAAAATGGAAAGCAAAAAAATGCACTGACCCACCCTCCCGTACCTTCTTATGAACAGCTCCAACGAACGAAGTAGATTTACCACTTTTATTTCCTCTGCTTCGGTATTTGCCCTGTATACCGAAACGAACGGAGATTCCTAGATATTCGGTGTACACCTGTTCCTTAAATGTTTTTTTAAGTATTTCCCACTCTCTCATCGTCAACCCCGTTGTTTCTTTTTGTACAGAGGCACTGACTGTACAAGATTGAGTACTCCAACGCATAAATTATAATTTTCTACGTCGTTCCTTGGCAGCTGGTTTTCATGTACACTTATTTTAGCCTCTTCAACGATGATTATCCCGTGGAAGGAATAAGGGTTGAAGGATGAGAGATGGGCACGCGTCACATACTTAATTTGATACATCGTACTCAAATTAAGATGTGGCATCTTATAGTACATTAATCCTTAGCATACCGTACGGCTTGTTCCGTTATAACATTTTATCTATCCTCGACCCTCTCAAAGAAAATAATGGTCGGACGTGATATTGCAAATACCGATGCGAACAAATTTTCAATCCGCATTGCTTATTCATCAGAAAACTCGAGTAGCAATTTAAAAGTGATGGATTATAAAGACTGAACGAGTGAAAACATGTTTAGTTGAAATTTTATACGAAACTCGTTGAATATATCGCTATAGCGAAGTTATACGTTCGTGGAAAGCATTTCGATTTTGAAGTGCCCAATCCCAAGCGGCGCAGGAAATATCGCTCTGCAATATTGGTATTCAAATACAACATATTTATTATTAATACGGAGTGTCAAAACTACCCAGAAAATTGAACAAACGATTGTGGTTCTCGCGCGACCACGTTGCGTACGCGTAGAGGTGTTTATTACCCTAGAATTAGCGATACGAGTTTGTATTATTCTCCCATTCTGCCACTAGTGGGGGCTTCGGGCTTTCTCGCTTCCTTGCGTACGCCAAAGTTTCAATGGCTTTCGCTCGAGATTAATTGTCGCGCTTTCCGAGCTGCTTCTATCTCCTGGTGTGAGTATATGCCTCTGCGTTTCAACGTATTGCCAGCATGGCTCGGCACTCTGGTGACACAAAGCTCGGGCTACCAGCGGTCTCTCTCACCGGGTGAAACTTTGCCGAATAAGTATGAGATACACCGGAAGCATTGTATGACAGCTTGCACATGCGAAAAGACACAGAGAAATATTGTATGAGTTTTAGTCGTACGTTCTAAATCCAGTGTCGGCTGGAGTATAATTTTAATCTTGTACTCGTTTCAAGTGAAAACGAGATTTTTAAGAGGATTTAACAGAATCTATGCTCTTGATAGTAGATAAATCGATACTCGGAAACCTCATGAGCTTTTCATTTTATGCGGAAAACGAGTCAGTACCAAATGTATGGAATCGTGTCGATTATCGAATAAAAAGTCAATTAGTTCTTTATGTATCTTGTCGAAATGAAGTAGAGGAGAAACGCAAATCGAGTCTTTGTTAATATAGAAAGACAATGGTAGGCATGAATCTACTTTGGAAGAGCCTATCGCGTGATACGATAGCCGAGATGAAAACGATGACCGCTTTCCCATTCTCCTCCCCCTCCCCCCGGGTGTCTCCCTCAGGCCGCGCGATGCGACAGATACTATATCGGGGCGCGTTGCTCGATAATTGATTCGATATTTGTAGTACATCGAGAGTGAAGGACCAATTAAAATGAATCCAATCCCTGGTCGTTGGTATATTTTAATGCAGAATATTGAAATGAAACTATAACGAATTCGTCGAAACGTCATTCGTATTAAATTTATAACATTTAATTGATAACGAATTTAGATTGGAGAAACAGAGACGGGACTTTCAAAGTGCCTAAGAAAAAGGAAGTTTTTAATACCGTTCGATCGTTTACGTTATTAAAATACTTTTATCGCATTCTGTACATTTATTTAAATGCATATAAACGTTCAACAATTAATATTAAATACTCCACCGCTTTATCGTTTAAACGGTTTAATAATTCTCGCTTTGGGTTTCGTTTGTTCAATAAATGTACAAAACAGCGTAGCGAAGACTCGAGTATGAACCGGGACACCTTGCTACTGAGTCTCGACGTTACTATATGCCCAAGCATCCCTATAGCACACCGTATTGGGATTTGCACCGTGTTTGCCAAAGTTATCCACCGCTTAATTCGTTTGGTAAAGCTTGGTCGTTGGCACTCGACGCTTGCCCCCCCGCCCTTTGTCTCCCGGTTTCTGAAATCCTCGCGCGTATTCTCTCGGATTCACGTATTTTGCATACTGCATAAATTAAATCTTGGAGAACCTTATGGTTCTGCGGTATGCGCTATATATAGTTATACATTCTTATATCGCGGTACTCTTGAGTCTCTCACTCACGTGCAGACGCTCTGAATTTCGCGTAACAATCTTACACGTATTCCTACAATCCATGGAACTATTTTATACTCGTATCTTCTGCCGTTCTCAACCGAATTGTTGCTACTTTTACGGTTTCATCGAATGATAGCTTTTCCGTCATTAGTCATACGAAATAACCTACGTACTTAATATATTTCTTATATATTTGCATTTATTTTCACCAAAATATCTTCATTTATCTATAATTTATATAAATAAAAGCAACCTGAAAATGTTCGTAATGTTATGGTTATGCCGGTAGGCACGTAAACGGAATTGTACGATCGTAGGTATAATATTTGAAAGTTAGTATTATAGGGATCGTTTGCCGGTAGGGAGTCGGAACTCGCGTGAACTAAACGATGATATCAGAATATATATGGAAACAATATTGTTGGAAAATCAGGTGGCGCACGGCGATCGATAATCGTCGTGCGCCTACCTGTTGCGCTGCTCTAGTACGCGTTGTTCGGTTGAGTCGAAGATAGCCGAGGCATGGGCTTCGCGAAGCCGAGGATGTGCCTCGTTGGCACGCCGCGTCGAGCGAGAGGATGTCTCTCTCGCTTGACTTCGGTTTCGCTCACCGGCTATCTCGCTCAACTGACTCCAGCGCTCAACGTAAAGTTCATACTCGCAGCCATCTTGAGAATTTGGCCCTTTTGCGACACAAATCCACTGGACAGCACGCGAATCCATAGGACTCACACGCATTTTCATCGGACATTATTCATCGGACTCGCTCAACCTCTCGCTCTTCAGGACTCATTGCTCAAGGTAAGAGTGCTCTGGCATAATTACGTAACTAATTCACTGTCAGAGAGGAGAAAATGGTACATCAGCACTGGGTCTCACTAGTGGCGTGCGCTGCAGCACATGCTGTACCACGTTCTCCTCATGTCGTTTTGCCGGCTTAATTAATATAATTAAGCATGTGCTTCATGTTCACTGTGTTTTTCCCCAGTAAATCTGCTGGGAGAGCACAGTGAATATTTTTTGCTCAACTATATAGCCTCAATATCTGTTTGCGGTGTGCTACGCAGTGCTGATTGCGTAGCTGGTCGCACACAAAATCACTGCACTCAGACTCAGGTTATTGTAAATGCTCTCATTAATTCACTGCAATCACTTTGCAATACACTGCTGAGTGGTGGCAGTGAATTACACACAAATTTTCGCATTCCATGGCATCGGCGTGTCGTGCTGCGTAGCTGCTACTACGTTGCACGCACCGCTGTCTCAAGTTCATATTCAGCACACAATTAATATAATTGTGTGCTGCTCACATTACAATGCCAAATTCAAATTACTAAATCATTTATGTTTTTGCACTCACCAGTCTGAGCGTGTCGTGCGGCGTAGCTATCACTACGTTGCATGCACCGCTTGCTCATGTATTCACTCAGCGCACAATTAATATAATTGTGTGCTGCTCATAGTCTGTCAATTTACTGCTCAATCTGTTAATCTTTTTTATTGATTTGGATTTGTTTGCAAAATTTACATTTTGGATAATTGTTTAAATTAAAGTCCTTTTAGTCTGAATTCTTTATATGTTATTCGACTGGTGTTGTTTTTAAAATTGTATTTCTATAATAAAAAGGAAGGTAGAATAAACCGCTTCCTCAATATAACATCTCGGTGTCTGGTTTTATTTTCCCTCTTGTATCAAGTGAGGCTTCATTCCTTTTCAATATCTTCACAGGTCGGTCAAGCCATCCGGAAGGAATTCTCAACAAATATAAATGCGTTTATTATATTGAAGTCCGTTCGATCATTAATTACGAGAAAGGATTACAATATGATCAATAATTAATTATCAAATCGAGCTCTCGAGTCTTTTGCCGAGGAACCAACGGTATTCTCTTAATTATCGCTTAAGACTGTATTTATAAGTTACGTAAATACAGTTGCTCTAGTCGCATTTGCCGAACACTGTTGAGTTGCATTTTTTGCATTAACCGATCGTCGATCGCCAGTCAAGTCATCTCATGCTGCTTCAACGTTCCTCGGTGGCCTCGATGACGATCAGCCTGTAGAGGAATTGGATTTCGTTTCTTGCCTTCAAATGTACATTTTAAATATTTCAACATATTTTTTTCATTTTTCTTCTTCGATAGAAAAAAAATAAATCTATTCATGAATACACGAAGTGTCTTTGTCGCTGGTACATTCACCCTTTCGTATCAACAGAACTAACGTTAAAAAGCATGACTCGTACACTCAAGTAGTCCAAGTCCAATTTCCGGTCTATTACCTCGCATCGAGTCCCAGCGCCCAGCGCAAGTTCAAGCTTTTTGCTTCCGCTCCACTGGTGCTTGAAACAAACCGTATTACGGTAGGTACCGCACGCACCGAGATATACCGATAGAACGCGAATACGTCATTACCACTGTAGATCATGTTCACGCTGGGTGCAGTGGAGATGATCCGTAGCTCATAGGTAACTCGCTGGTATGTAAGTACCTAGGCACTACCTTGTACGCCAAATGTTTCGGCATCGTACTGAGAACCGAAATGAAAGTTCGAGTACATTGTGCTCCGTGGTGTAACGACCTGGCACGTGCTAGTTAACCGAGAGGTAATGAGAGGAACTGCCTTAACTCGCTGAGCTGTGTAGGTTCTATACAAAAAAAGAGATTTTAAAGGAACAACCTTTACAAAAAGAAATGAGAGAAAAAACCTAGCAAACTGGCATTACGTCAAAGCTGTAGCAGATTTTATATAACCGACAAATTTAACATTTCCTATGGTCAAGGAGAATTAATTTTGCTTTTATCTTGCCCAAAGAGAATTGCCGAAAACGCAACCCCGTTTTAGAGTGTAACATGGAATATTACTCGGGATTGGGATGGAATGACTAATTGTCACGGATTATTTATTGGTAAATAAATTGGTTACATTAAATTTAGGGACGAATTTACGAGGAGGAAGGTTTAGCGGATAATTACACGTTACTTGTGCTCACATGAAATTCTTGTATCAAGAAAACGATACAAAGAAAAATACAATAAACTTATGGTTGTTTATTCTGTGATCGACAATGTTGAAAGGTGGTATTGAACTGATTCGAGATCTCACGCTTGTATTAATGTGTAACATAATTTTTTTATAAAAAATAATTAGCACAATTATGTATACGTTGCACATTCGCACGTTCGAATTTTCCGTTTTTTCATCTCAATTATTAATAAATAAATATATATTCGGGTCTCCTACACGACCTCAACATTATTCGTACCTTTAGTAAATTAGTCACTCATAACGTAGAAACTATTGCCTCAAGAGACTAATTTTTCTATATTGTATCGAGGTATCGCGTATTTCTCGTGTTTTTTATCTCAGAATTTATCAGGAGTACAAATTGAAAATGCGGGATTTTTTTCTATTTTTGAACGTTTATTCTGAAAAAATGGTAACAAATGAATTATTCAAAGTATTGTCCATCGCTAGCCACAACTTTTTCCCATCTTTCTGGCAATTTACGGATACCGTCGCGAAAAAATTCGGCCGGCTTGGCTGCTATCCAGTCATCGACCCATTTTTGGGCTTCTTCGTAAGAATGGAAGCGCTGGTCAGCTAGGCCATGTGTCATCGATCGGAAAAGGTGGTAATCGGAAGGAGCAATATCTGGGCTATACGGCGGGTGGGGTAAGACTTCCCATTTCAGCGTTTGTAGGTATGTTTTGACCGGCGCTGCAACATGTGGCCGAGCGTTGTCATGTTGCAAAATTACTTTGTCGTGTCTTTGCTCGTATTGTGGCCGTTTTTCTTTGAGTGCGCGGCTCAAACGCATCAATTGAGTTCGGTATAGTGCTCCTGTGATGGTTTCGTTCGATTTCAATAGCTCATAATACACCACACCCAGCTGGTCCCACCAAATACAGAGCATGAGCTTGGCGCCGTGAATATTTGGTTTGGCCGTCGATGATGATGCATGGCCGGGGTAACCATATGATTTTTTGCGCTTCGGGTTATCGTAATGGATCCACTTTTCATCACCAGTGACAATGCGATGCAAAAAACCCTTCCGTTTTTGCCGTTCGAGCAGCAGTTCGCATGCAAAAAAACGGCGCTCGACGTCTCTCGGCTTCAGCTCATACGGCACCCAATGTCCTTGCTTTTGGATCATTCCGAGGGCTTTTATACGATGGGAAATGGCTTGTTGTGTCACTCCCAATGAATCTGCGAGCTCTTGTTGAGTTTGACACGAGTCTTCATTGAGTATTGCCTCCAATTCAGCATTCTCAAACTTTTTCACTTGGCCCGGCCGCTCTTTGTCCTCAACGTCAAAATCACCACTTCTAAACCGCACAAACCATCTCTCGCACGTTGAAACCGATGGAACATGACTCGGATAAGCCTCGGAGACCAATCGATGTGCTTCAGCAGCACTTTTCTTCAAATTAAAGAAGTAAATTAAAACTTCCCGCAAATGCTGTTTTGTTGGCACGAAACTCGACATATTGAGAGCTCAAAAAAACTATGAATTTGACACTGCGACAAATTGACACATACTGAAAATTAAAGCTATAAGACGTAGCTTTGACATGAACATAGTCACAGTACTGCCTGATGCGTATAGCGTTAGTAACGCCATCTGTTATCAAACCCGCATTTTCAATTTGTACCCCTGATATTTCCCGCTTATTTCACACATTTCCCGAAACGTCAATTGTCTTTCGTTGCTTCGGTGGTTAGGATCACGACTCGATCTACCCCTTCGTACGAATAGATTTTTCGAATAATTATCTCTCATTTGCTTAACCTAATTTCAGTATCAGCTCTTAGTGTGGTTATACTGATATTCCTATAATCCCTTCTACATACGCTAAAATTTATAATACAAATCCCAATATTTTAGCAAGAAAATTAGTGAAAACGTTTTAAACAAAGGAGATTATTTTTACATCATACGGTATGGTTAGTTGTTTTTTTTTATTTAAATAAAATTACGACTGGTTCACTCGTTGGTTTTCTTTCGCGTTTAATTGAAAATAGCTCTAATTGTCTAAACTTTTCGTTTAGACTATATTTTTTCATGAAATAATTATTTTCATAAAGGGAGACAGAAAAAGAGTAGCGAAGATAAGATAAGAATAAGGGGATCGCAAGTATACTCTACAAAACACATAGCAACAGTTTCTTTGTGACGTATAACACCTGGCGGTAACTCGCCGAACTCTGTGATCTAGGATTAATGGTAGATATGCGCTGGATCGTCGCGATCCATCCAGTCGATAACCGGTTCTACATCGTACGTTCCAAGATTCGAAATCTATCGCTCGCCGGATAAAGCAGATGAGATGTTCCGAACGAAATTCATTTTCCCAGGGAACAATAGCTTCTCGAGTGAGGAACCTGCCCTGCTAACTTTTAGATTTTTCGTTAGTCGGTATAGCTGTAAACCTGACAGTTTCCTGTTTTGATGGGATTACAGACCCACGCCTCCCATCACAAGGCTCGTTCTACTCTCTTTCCATAAAGCACAAGATAAAAATGTTAATAATTATTTATGTTGAGTGAAACTTGAGTAAATGAATTTTCTAATGGACATAATTAGTAATTAAGAACTTTTCCCATCCTGTTTGAGTTTAAATCAATTCTGTCCGGGTTCAATGCTATATGGGAAACGTCTCCACTTTACAGCGTCGAGTGGCCGAAAGAGATATGGGGATATCCATATCGAATAATGAAAATCGCTAGTATATACGTATTCGAACCGCAGTGTACATCACCATAACTGCAACCAGCTTTCCTGCATACTCTACTGTACGGATCACCATAGAATTATGTGATCAGGGTCCTACATGTGGAGCGTTGAAAGGCATAAAGTATTGTGAAAGCTTTTAAAAATTAGACTTACATTGTACTTCGTACCAACAATTTATTTTCATACCCAGCGTTTCGTTGTATACAAGAACTCAGTTTGATGGATCGAGTTACATTATATTCGTTTAAATCTTCGCCAAATTGACCTTGTCAACCAAAGTTAATGAAATAAGAAATCTTGTGAGACAGTTACTACCCGGTACATTGGTCTGGACCACTTGCATTGTAGTGGCTACAAGATACTAAGTTTCTGAAGTTTTCTTGCATAAAAACCATTAATTGACATTACTGCTCTCTCTCTCTCGAGGCAGTGGCACGACATAAATTTAGCCGACTAACTGCAGTTTTGATGATTGCTTTGCCTTATCTGTGCTTACTTTCGAAACTGAAAACAAAGACGCTTTTCGGGAGGCTTTATTGCTCGATGCGTTGACGAAAAAAATTGTAGGAGTCGAGCGTACAATGACATGCACTCTAAAACATGTAGGAACTGTCTCTATACTGGGTAGCATAACTATTATAATCGAATATGGCAACCACGAGCATTGACGAGAATATCATCATATGTTTTCATATGCTCCATGCAATTAATTTGATTGGGCCAATAATCGGTTGCGCCGCTCAAATAATTAATTGGGTCAATAAATTAATTGGTTACTAACAAATAAATTAGTTGGATCAATCAAATTATTCGTTATATCCAACCAATAAAGTTTACACGAAAATAAATAGAAAATTATTGTCTTTTGGGATACTTAGAAATAGTAGAGAAGTGCAGTTTTTCGCGATTCTGTTTTTCGGGATAAATTAACTCGGACACCGCAGTCCGAGTAATCACCTTGATCGATTAAAGCGTTTTAATATTCCTAAACTTCGAGGTTAAAACTTTCGAAGCACTCCGTGAGCATCGACGATATCGAGTAGACAACAAATTGAATAAATTGAACAGATTACACATCAGCGTCGCGTGTCACTACTTCATTTAACGTTTTGTATTATTTTCTATTTTAGTGATCGTCAGAGGGTTTGTGCGGGATGAATTCAAAGAGTGTCGAAATATTTCTAGATTTCAATGCTGAATCGAGGGAATATTGTCATTTTATACTCGAGCCGGAGATTAGTTGACCAATCGGGAAAGTTCGTTTCCGCTGGTGTCTCAATTACACTTGAGAGAATATATGTCACTGTAGCTGAGCGCAAGGTCTATCACCTTTAACCGAATTTCCCGGTATCCGGATAAACCGATGCCCCGTCATCGAATCAACGTTTGAGCTGCGTCCGCAACGCGTATGTACTTTCCACTCTATGTTTGCTACAGACACATCGTATTCAGGTAAATATCTAAACCTGTAAACATGTAAAGGAGAGTAGTATAAAATAGAACAGTAGTATAAGAAAGTATGCAAGAGGGTCGATAACATAGGAATCTAGGAAACACGTGGGTCAAACACCAAGCTGTGTTTGCCAATCCTTCCATCTTGCGAATACTCGCGCCGAAGATGAAGCTAAAAAACGAAAAGAAGAAGAAATCCTCCGCACTTGCACACCAGGTGGATTGAAAATCCTAAAAATTTTTAACAACGTTTGCGAACTCGTAGCAATAGATAACAAGAGTTATCGTAAACCTCGATAGCTCAATAATTGTAATTGAATTTATCGATAGATGGTAAAGCTTTTAAATTACGTTATCATGTTTTTTTTTTAGAAAAAATTCTCCCTTGTCACTCCACGCTACTCGTGATAACTGCATACGTAATTGCGAATCGTATACTCACTCTGTTTGTCCAAAGACCTATCTAGAAAAACCTGCCACCTCCTATGTTATAACGTAACGCATATATCCATTAAACGAAATTACATTTCCAATAATCTGTGCGGTGACGCCCGATGGCAAAACGTTCTCTCGCTCGTACCATCGAAAGCCCTTTCGTACTGTTCCGGACCAGTAGCCAGCACAACGCTGAAATCTATTCCACCCACCTACCTACGTAACTTCACCCTCATTTCCATCATTTTCTTTTTCTCATAGTATGTATATCAGACACTGTACGTTCACCGTTTGGTTCACCGTACATTAAGGGGAGGCGAAACCTCCATACTTACACAGATGTGCTGCTTCTCTTTCATTCCGCCGTGTCCGCCATACTAGTTCTACCTCTTTTGCACTCATAGGTAAAGTACAGAGGTTTCTCCTCACCTTAAATTTAACTTTCATATACCCCGCATCCTTTATACCTATATGAACCGCTCTCTCTCTCTCTCTCTCTCTCTCTCTCTCTCTCTCTCTCTCTCTCTCTTGCACTCCTCTTTACTCGTAAAAATATTGTTAAGAGTACTGGCGAACATATCAGGAAGATATCGGTTCACCGTGTGGTCCCAACGAGATATTCACCGTATTGCATCCCCGACGAATTATTTCCCGTGTGCATGAAATCATACACCTTTCCGATATTCTATTCGGCTCCATCCGCGGCTCCAATATTTCACGATGTAGCATATCTGGACCGAAATAAGCGTAAGTTCATGAGGTGATAAAAGTTCACATCGCCATTTTTTTTTAGAGATACAAATTTTGATTGGGCGCTGGTACGTCAATTTTTTATTTAAATATTTCATTTATGTACCGATTATGGCTAAGCTCGTACATCTTATTCGTTTCTTTATTTCGGATGAGTCTACGAGGCAAAACTACCGGCGCTACCGAAGCACAACTTTTCAAAAACACCATCAGGCCTACGAAAAAAGTTATTGAAATAACAAAATTATATTTCAATTATTATTTCTTATTGAAAAATAATTCTATAACCAAAAACTACAAAAAAATCTTATTATTAGTTATTATAAACACCAAAACAAGGAATTTTTGAAAATTGGCCTTTTTTATGGCTTCCTAATTCGAATTATCCGTGATATAATATTTCCTGGTGTTTAAAAGAATATTTGTATAGATCGCTCGAACTTAATAAAAACGATGCGAAGGTTTGAATGATAAAAATTTCATTTGCAAATGGATAACGGGACTCGTATATTTTTCCAATGTTTCACATGTTGTGATTAAATTTAATGTAATCAGCTCCGAGTTGTTACGACAAAGCTTTATCGTACTCCATCGCATTCTCTATTAGTTTTTCACTCACGGTTAATTCCCAACAAAAACGTACTCGTCCGATTTTTCTTTTGCTTCCTCATACAGAAAACTTTATAATTTTTTTTTCTGTTACATTTATTTTCCTCTCGATTAGGAAAGCGAACGCCCGCTGTAGGCCACCACCGAAAGCTCTCGTTAACGAGGATTATTCACCGGTGACGTGAAACGATCGTGAATCCAGCGATGTGGGATACTCGTTCGTGTGGTTGCGCCAGGCTGTCGACGCGACCACCGGTAGTCAGCTCGTGTCCTGGTAGCAGTATAAATGCATCCATTCCCGCGTATACTCACCGTCCAATATATCACGCGATACACTATTACATGCGGTAGAACTATATATTTATGTATAAATGTATATGAGGAGCAGAAGCACAGAGCAGCAGTACCGCGTACCCGCGATTACGATAATCGATGCTAAATGTTTACGAGCGATATGAGGTCCTACGGTGGCGATAGTTGCGTTTAACACGAAAAAAACGTGGCCGAATAGTGCGCGTGTGTAGGATAGAACGCGGGCCAGCTTTTCCAAGAATTCATCGTTTCACGAATATACACTGTACGACAGAGCTAGGTTGGATCCTATATCATCTAATATTACGTACAGCGCGTTGCGGCCTTCCCCTTTATCCCTGCCCTCGCTCGCCACCTCATCGTAACGGCGTGTTAAATATTAATTTTATTAAAGCAGTAACGCCACAGTGCGGGGGGTCACGTATCAGCGTTTTCCACGAGCCAATTTAAGCGTACTAATACGTGGGGTGAAACCAACGACAGTGGCCCAGTGGTAGAGAGACCGTATATCTATATTGGACAGTAGCACTCGAGAATACTCTTCGTAAGCTCTATATACGAGTAGGTTGATATCGGAGAGGCTGAGGCTATGATACGCAACGAAAACGTATCGACCGCTCTGCCGCTGTGCCGAAGCATAGGCCCTTGCCAGTTGCTCCAGTGATATCACGAGATCCAGCCAATTATCCAAAACCGCATTAAACGTTTAGCTCCCTGTGTTACTTACTAATGATGCACAAGATCCGGGCGGAACGTGGGATATTCATCGGAAAGGAGCACTCCGTATCCTTCATAAATACCGTCACGATTCCTCTTGCTGTACCTTCCTGCTTAAAACCCGAGGCATTGATATATGTATATATTTAAGTACGAGATTAACATTTCTGGAATTAGCGCGGAGAAATCACGCGCGCAATGCGGTCGCACTGATCGTGGCGATGTGTCATTCGTGTGTTTAGAGACCGTAACTATTGCTGCGAACTATCGCATGCATCATTAATTAAACGTGTATCGCACGTTAGCGTTGATCGATATCAATGCATTTTCGAGAGGTAGTTGTCGGGAAGTGGGGCGTCTCTGTGCGAATGCATTAAGGATATACGTGTGACAAAGCTGTGGGAGTGTCACAGGAGCGTAAAACTTATATCGCCGTTCATTCGAGTCTATCGTTTGTCCGACGAATCTGAGAAACTAAAACGTCAATCAATTTTTTACGTTTACGAATAAAAATGTATTAAAGTATCTCTTCCGATCCGTTTAGTTTATTTATTGAGAGAAAATCGCTATCGTCGTGGGCCAGTTTTACCCGTTTTTTAAGTCAAAAAGCATAACTTTGAGCGCATCTTACTGAAAAACTTGACAGTTAATAATTTCGTTGATTAATTTTATCACATCTCACATCAATTCAAGGCGTCTCTGTGCGACTCCATTAACGATATTTATGTGCCTAAGCTGTGGGAATATCACTGGAGCGAAAAACTTCCCTCGCCGTTCATTCGAGTATATCGTTTGTCCGACGAATCTGAGAAACTAAAACGTTAATCAATTTATTACGTTTGACTAAAGATTTATTAAAGTATCTCTTTCGAGTCGCTAAGTTTATTTATTGAGAGAAAATCGACATCGTCGTGAGCCATTTTCTCCGATTTTTTACATCAAAAAGCATAACTTTGAGCGCACCTTGCTGAAAAACTTGACAGTTTATCTCATTTTGTTAACTAATTTTATCACAATTATCCTCAAGTGCGTCTCAGTCCAACAATTTAAAAAATGAGAAATACGCTTCATCACAATATTCATACGAACAGAAAATCTACAGCTCAGAGTTTGTTTTTTTTTATAATATCAAATTCATCAAATCTTCACAAAGTTGATTCATCAAATCTTTTTTCTCGCGCTTGTAGTAAAAATCTATAAATATAAAAATAATTTATCCTTTTATCGTAGAATCGATATCTAAGCTAAGACTTTTGTCTTAGCTTAATAAAGTTTACACTGATTTTATGTAATTAATAGTAATTACTGCCTTCTCCGTATCGCTGCGCAATTAAAACGTTTCATCGACAAAACGTTAGAAGGTGGTCAACCAATCATTGTAATGAAAATTTAATGAACTATAATGAAAATGTCTCGACCACGATTTCATGCTATCTTCCGGTTAAAAGAGAAGAACGGTGAACTGCGTCTTACAATTTTACAGTTCACCATTCACGTTTTTTATCCGAACAATCAATTGCAGAGGTGAAAATTCACGATAAGAAATTTTTGTTATCTCTCTCGCACGTATGACAATCTGAGAGAAACAGACGACGTACACATCGAAGTCCAATGTTTTAAGTACCTAACCTCACCAGTCTAATTGAAAAAAAAAGAAGTAGAAGCAGAAAAAGTATCTAATCAGTCCGCATCCCAAAGGTCGACAAAGAACTATGTAATTTTATTGCCGAATATTATGATTCATTATGATTATCATTAATCAATCCAGCCTATTCGGATGCGGGGGCTAATTGTGATTCAATTCTAAAATTCTATTATTTTAAAAATATCTTGGAAACGGATATATCGCGAGTGAAAAACTCGGCATTCACCTCGGGTTAAGGTAATTTCAGATACGTCGTTTTCTTTTACCGCGACGCGACGGTCGTTAGTTCTACCTCTCCCCCCCTCCTCACGGTGACTCACATTACCTGAGTAAATCACTTTTACGATCAACAGCACCAGGCATATACGAAGAAAGTTTGTCTTTCACTATAGAGATGTTAACTACAAGATGAATTGAGGTCATCTTATTTATTTCATCATTGGAATGAGTAGAATCTGATCATCGATCATCATCAACGTTTTTTAATATATCGTTTGCTGTCTATATGACCGACTTGAATTCACAACTCTACAGTAGACTAACGATTATTTGGCAGAAGTATTTAAGTATGGCAGAAAAAAGGGGTCCCGGTATAATATTTTTTATCATGGCGGTACTCCTTCATGAAACAATGATTACTTGAGTATCAGGAGCAAAATAAGCGAAGCGGCGAACGATCGAAGGACAAAGTTAATGCGACAGGTGGGATAAAATAGAGACGAGTACGAAGAGGAAGAACAGCGGAGTGAAATAGAAAAGGGAGGAGAGGGCACGGATACGAAATCGATGACCAATGTAGTGCAGAGACAGCGTAACCATCGGTCTTCCTGTACCTCACCGCAGCAACTATCAACGCGTTTCGCGGTTTTCGAAAGGTTCTCGATGGTGCGATAGAGAAGAAGTTTATCTTCCAGCAAGCTGATTCAGCGATCGGAAACTTTAAGTCTTACAGGTCAATCGACATTTATCACCAACGAGTCACCTGTGAAAAATATCGAGCCCTTTTTTTTCTTGCAAATCGAAAAATTCTAACGAGGGTAACGCTGCCACTCTTGCTCGTTGCACACTCTCGAATAACAACTGAACGCTGTCCAAGGTATTGAGTGGCAGAGGAAAATAGAAATTAAACGAAAATAATAAATCGAGACCATATCGCACTTGCTTATCCCAGTGCTAGTCACTTTTTTACCTGTACGACGATTCGCCGATCGGAAACATTTATTTTCACTTGTAAAGCGACGTTTCTCGCCAACGAGTCACGTGTCACAAATATTAAGCGCTTTGTTCTTGTATTTTGGAAAAGTCTATTCGGGATGTAGTGGAACTTTCTCGTTGCACGCTCTCAAATATCGATCGGATGTTGTCCAGAACATTGAGCGACATAGGAAAATATCAATTAAATGAAAATAATAAGTCGAGACCATATCGCATTCGTTTACTCCTGTGCTACTCATTTTTTATCTGCGGGCTGATTTGTCGTTTGGAAGCATTTTGTTTCAGTGGTGACACAACGTTTTACACTAACGAATGGCGTGTGAAAAATGTCAAGAACATTCTTCTTGCATATCGGAGAAGTTTCTGTCGAGTACCGCTGTGACTATTTCTCGTTTTACACACTGAAATGTCGACCGGACGTTCTCCAGGACATTGAACGACACAGGAAAATAGAAATTGAATAAAAATAATAAGTCGAGATCATATCGCATTCGTCTATCCTACCGATACTAACTTTTTACCTGTAGAACGATTCGACGATCGGAAACGTTTAGTTTTACCGATGAAACGACGTTTTTCACCAACGAGTTACTTGCGAAAAATGTCAAGTGCATTTTTCTTCCATATCGGAAGATACTATCCAGGATATCGCTGCAACTCTTTATCGTTACACACTCGTTTTCAATGTCGATCGAACGTTGTCCAGGAAGATGACCGACGGAACAAAGTAGAAATTATATGAAAATAAATAACTCAAAACTATATCGCATTCTATCCCACTGGTACTCACTTTTTATCTAAAGGCTGATTCGGTGATAGTAAACTCATCGATCCACCGAGAAAAGGACTTTCTTCCCCAGCGAGTTGCGTGTGATAAATGTTGAGAGCATTTGTCTTACATATAGGAGGATTCTATCCAGGGTACTGTTGCAACCCTTTCTCGTTGAACGCTGAAATGTCAACCGCCTGTCTATGACAAAACGTACCGAATACAGCACATATCCGAGGCATTGAAGCATTGAGCAGGATAAACGAACTTCAATTAGTGTTAATGGTATAATTATTAGTCCTCCTTCCCTCCAACTGCGGTAACTCGCATAGCTCTAAATAATTGCAAGTATTAAAGTTTTAGGCAAATTTGGTTAGCTCCTAGCGACTCTCAATACTGTAGCTCTGACACTGTCATATTTAATTTAATTTCACTAAGAGCTTTAGTTCATTATGCACAAGTAAACGTATTATAAATATTCTTATAGATTGAGATAGATAAAAGATGCTAAGATAGCTAATCACAATCAAATAAAGGGACAACAAAAATTTGAAGTATGCAAAGATTTGTGTTTTACGCTACCGTGCGGTTAAATGATGTTCTCGCTAAGTTCCCGAGGGAATAAAAATTAAGGTAGTTGTCTTGTTCCGAAAGATATTTAATAAACGGTTAAAATTTAAATATATTTCTTGTCTCACATGTAGCCTCACGCCGACAAAATTGAACGATATTGCTTCTTCATTGAAGAAGCTTTGTTTTCGTAAAAAAAATGTTCTTCAAGGTTTCGATGTCAAAGAAACTTTTTACTCGGGTCAAGTCGCAACCTCCGTCAGTTTGCTGTCAATTTTTGCCTAAATCGCTAACGGGTGTCTCATTTTATGGATGTTTGAATTTTTCGAAAAAATTATTTACGCTCTCTAATTTTCGAAAATTTTTAGCTATCGAGTTTGAAACTTTTTACAAGAATAAGGCAGGGGACGAGGTTATTCGGTATTGAGTTTGGGAAGAATCTATCGAGGCGTTCAGATTTTTTAGAATCATGAATTTTTGTGAGTTTGCAAAAAAAATATATATATATTTTTGCTCAAAATTTCGTAAATTTTTATCTATCAAACTGAAACTTGTCATGCAAATTATTTAGGGCACAAGAATACTTGGTCTCGGATTTTGTGAGAATCGATTAAGGGGTTTAAACTTTATAAAATTTGTAATTTTACCTAATTTTTAATTTTATTGTGAATTTTAACACCACTACCTCTATGAGGAAACCAGAATTGAGATAATCACTTCAAGTAGAGGAGATTCTGTAGGTTGTCGAGAATCGTGAGGAAACAATGTGAAATTTTCAAATTTGCGCGTCTTGTTTTACTGAACATTGCGGTAAAAAATGTCGACTCAAAAACGGTAAAATGAATACTGTGTCATACAAGACACAGTCGTCGAATCGAAAACGTACGCTGAAATTTAATGTATTTTTCGATTAGATAGCATTAAAAATAAAGATGCTACTTGTAGGATACGTTACGATGATTCCAGCGGAATTGTGAAAAATGTGGCTTTTCGAATATTTCTAATGAAAATAACGATATAGACTTAGAGTGGCGCAAATGGGCAATGTAACTTGTTTCATTTTCATAAATAACTTGATCTGGATTCAATTAATACATTCAAGTTTCTCGTTAAACTGATTTATAGAATACTACCGAAAACCTCCATAAGATATTGTCTTATAAGATGTTTGTACGTAACCTCAACATGATAAATACGTAACATGTTATGTACGTAACGTTAAATGTGCATAATTGTAAAGTTGGAGAAATTTCCTATCATCCGAAACCAGTTTCCGCGGATATATTCATTGCCTCTAAAATATGTCGTAGAATATATTCTCGAAGGGTCAATGATCACACTTATAATAACGGGATGAGAAAATATCGCATTCGCTTGTCCCACTGGCACAAATATAATTGTCAGTAAGCAAAGACCACGAGAACTCTCGAGCAGTACTCACTCCAGCTCGTGTTACTTGCAATTGAAATGCGCGAATAAGATTTTCATCCAGTTCGTATGGTTCTGTGCTATAAATTTGCTTCTTTTTTTTTCTCTTTTTCTTCTCTACAAGTTATAATTTAAAGATAACCCTAGTTTTTTTGCATACCACATTTTTTCGTATCGGCGACAAACATTTTTATAATAATATTATATGGGAGCAGCACAAAACGCCGACTGCATTGACTGTCATCTTTCGGTGCGTAATTGAAGGAAACTGAATTCCTCAATTCTGCAGCTGCTAGGGTAGCATCCTTTCGTTGAAAATCAATGGTGGCGCCATCTCTGATGCAATAAACTTACTTTCTCTCTCTCTCTCTCTCGTCCTCCTTTTTGCTAAATTGTTAATTTCACTGTTTATTTTGGCGTTTTTCGATCTTAAACTTGCATTCCTCTGGCTTCTCCACATCGCTGTTTATTTTATCACGGAAGAAATCTTTCGACTTTTTGTTGAGTCTTGTCTCCCGGAAATTCATAATATGACATGTTCTAAGAGAATAATTAATTCAATTAATTAGAATAATGAAATTAAGATGAGAGGTGAAATGTATACCCAACAGTTATTTCTCTTTCATTCCACCCTGCAGTTCTATCTCACTCGCAGCCATAAATGTTTCGCCACGCCTTAAGGACAACGGCTCCCGTTCTGACGATGCGTTTATAACACTAATAATTACATTTTCCGGCATTTTTTCCTGCTGGCTATCGCAGAATGGAAGACAGACGTTTTTATGGCATTATTCTTATAGTATTCTATAAAAATAACTCGCCCCCGCTGCCACCGTCGCTGTAGAAGAGAATCAAGACTCGATCCTCCTCAAACTTACCCGATTGGGGAACCTGAAGGGGCGCGTTCCTTGCGGTTTACCTAATGCCCGAGTTCTCCCCGGGGAGTTGGCACGCAGGGCGCGCAGGTGGAAGCGCGAACTTCGACTATTTTTTATAGAAATGTAACTTTCGAAGTAGACATTCGAGATTACATTAGAAAAATAGTTATTTTGCAGACTTTTCAGTCAGGAAAAATTATACATGTACTTGCAGAATGAGACACGTTATCGATATGATAAGTAATATCTCATCCAAATGTAACTTTTTTACTTTTAATGCAAGAAGTCGCTATAAGTGCCTCACGGTTGTATTTTCCAAATCTAAATTTGTAACCTCGTCAACCACATATTTGACATTATTGACGTGTTCTAAACAGAAACTAAAGAGTCAAGAGAGACAGAAGTCCCTGCGGTAAATTAGTATTTTTTAAATAATAAAAGAATAATAATATCTCAAAGGGTTTTTTTAACTTAAAATTTATAATCCCATAACATACTTTAGTCACAAATATAAAATGATCACAACCGCGACTCTAAAGTCTTCCGACAGTTAACTGTTTACTTTATTGTATTTAATTACGATTAATTAACTTCTTATCAATTGCCGAGAAAAGAGAAGTCAGATAAGCTCGCATCTGTGTTGCGGCAATATTTAATGCGAAAGGAACATACGCCGTCGTAATAAATGTGCAAATAAAGAATCGCGGGGAAAAATTTACCGGGAAGAACCCGGAGTCTTCGTGTATGTATCTTACGCGCATGACCCATTTATCTGTTTTTCCCGTTATCATCACGATGGCTGTAGGGCGTGGAGGGGATTGTTATCGTTTTACTATATAAGATGAAGAACCGGGATTGCACAGTAATTACCGCTCTCGTCGTAACCGGACTACCTACTGCTACGATTTACCTCACCTTAACGGTAATCATGAAATCAGTTGCGATATTCTGTGTTCTGGCGACGGTGTGCTTCTTTGGCGTAAGTTCTTAACATTGCATTTTTATTAATTTTCAATAAAACAATTCACCAATTTATTCATTTGTATAATTAATCGTTTTACTTTTTCGTACATTGCAAAAAAAAAATTACATAATAAGCGAGTGAGTATAGTCAGCTTTGCTGTACAAAATATTTCTCAAACGGAACTTTTATATTTTTAAGTTATCGGGAATGTTTGAAGGATATTGATATCTATAGTTGTAGTCAGAGATCGGGGTATTTAAATCCTTCTGTCATTTAATTATCGCTCAATTCTAACTAATATTTTTATTTAAATACAAATTGTATTAATAATTTGTATTTAAACAAAAATAAAATTCCAATTCGAGGAGGGATTTCTATTTACTTTTTATTTAACAAAGAATTGATATTTGATTGTCATTAAAATCCTAATTCCATAATAATATAGTATTAAAGTATAATTTAATTCCAAAATCCATGTGAAGACTGGAATTGTGATTGCACAATTTCTAATCTGGTAATCTCTGGTTATACAGTCAGGCCTACCATAATTATAAAGATTCAAATGATGACATAAATGGTTAGATAAAAAAAAAAGAATTTGTTAATCGGTTTATTACAAATTAACGATATCTTTGTCATACTATTAATATTTTTTACTGGAGTATACTTCTTCTAGTTTCGGAAGGCATAAACTTTGTTTATAAATCCATGTCGGTTTAGTAATTTAATCAGATTATTGGTTATTACTTACGAAGGTTCGCCTTCTACAGATTCAAAATCCAATAGTACACGACAGGCGCTAATTTCACCTCTTCTATCTTTGAGGTTTCGTTACTGACACTCACAAAATGTGTATTCCGTAGATCGTCCTGCAATTATTGTAACGAGAAAGACACAAGAACATTTTAAATTATAGTATCATATTTCGTTTTGGCAGCACCAAACGTTCGTTCAAACAATTTCGAAATTTATTTTTATGTACAATCAGAGGTTTTGAAATTCAAATCATAAATTGTTTGAAAGTGGATTATAATTTTTAAATAATTATTCGATTGACAAAATGCTTACGACAGCGTTTACGCTGAGTTGATGTTTCGTACACTTCAAGTGATCTTTGATATTTGCTTTCTACCTCTATGTACGATAAAAAAATCCAATTGATATAAATAACACTTCTTGTACATCTCTATGTATAGTACATCGCCACAAAGCGTTTTAACAAACGGATAGTCTTTTTCCAGTTTATCCGTGAACGTACGATGCCTCTTTGGCATCGTAAAGTAATTTATTGCAAATGATTTACTTCTTTGTTAAGCCTCACGTCGCTGTATTGTAGTGGTAACGGATAACTAATTATTACTCACGCGACTGAAACGGTGATACTATCACGAACGACTGAAAGCACGGATACGAGTGGCAGAGGAAGGAGAAGCAGCCTTTCCCCGCAAATTCAGTCGTCCGTGTATAACTATACACAGTATGATAAGTCGTACAAGCTAAGCCGACCGGAATAAAATATCAAACCGGCTGGGACACCGGGACCGATGTCTGAAACCAGGACAATTCCGGTCAAACCGGGACGTATGGCAAGCCTGGTTATAAGTCTACTCATAACTATTACCTTTTCACAAAAACGATAAAATGCGGACGTTGTTCCCTTGGAGAAATATATCGTATAGTTTAATTTACCATAAGTTTTCTCGGTGTACATAAAATATTTTTTCCATTTTTATTAATTATTAATTATTTGTTATCCAACGACAGACTGGAGATGCCGCGAATACTGCTGGTACTGCTGCAATTTCAAGACTAAAATCCACCACCACGTCAACCAAAAATAATCTAGAACGTTACGGTAGAAAACTGATATTCGACTTGAAATCAAAGCTGAGTGATCAAAAGATCACTCAATTGACAAATATCAACGGAATTGTTAATCCAGTCATTGCAGACATTCGGGTAAGAATTTATCTTTTTACTTTTCCACACAGTGATAGTTTTTAAATCAGTCAATTGTTTTGTAATACGAAATCGTGTAAATAACCTCAAAAGATTTGCGTGGTAGAAGTAATTTTCAAGAATATAATTATTCCCAATGTTTTGATAAGGTCGTAAAGGTCTTACGTACCGAGGAGTAATTGAGAGTTAGGTTCATTCTTCTTAGGTCAATAGACAGTTTGCCGTCCGCCGTCGGTAAACTGGTACTCGGGCTATTTGTGCAGAGAATTTATGACAATTGACAATGCACTTGTGATTTACTTTTGAAAAATGCAGTCATATTAATATATTTGTGGGATTTTAGTCTGCCATCGCTGAGGCCAAGAACAGCGGCAAGAACGCTGATCACTGTTTTGAACCGGCGAGACTCACGCTGAGGCAGGCGACCATCGACGCTGATAATAAATTGGACCAATGCAGGAACACCGCTCTATCAACCGTCAACTCTGCAAAGAGTAACATCGATGCAACTGTCTTACAGGGCAATCTTATCGTAAATGAACTCGACGCCATCGCAATCAATTGCTACACGCCCAACTCCCTCGCTTATCAAAACTGCATCATCGCACAGATTCCGAATGCCAGTAATACCGTAAAATCCTTCGAGAATACGGCCAGTGAATTGCAGAGAACCGGCGATTCGATATCCTCGAGTGCCTTGACCGCAGCATTCAGTTGTAATCAAGGTCCGACTGAAAATGTACGACAAGCAGGTAGCGACGTTCGTGTGTCCTCGAACAGATGTATTGCGAACGCTTAGATTTAATATCGTAATGATAACATTCGGAAAAGACAAAGCCAGGTTTTAAAAAAAACGTAAAATGCTTAACACACCGATACCACAGCCGACGTAAACTCATTGTTTGAAACGTATGTTTCTACAGAGTACTCGCTGTAATATCTCGAAAAGACATTTCTACGTGTTGGCATAAATAACTTTTGTAATAAAAATATTTTTGTATAAAAATGAATTATCGCTTTTCATTTTATCTCCCCATGCAAGATAAAAAAGGAAGATCAATCGTCACGCGTATCATCGTATCGCGCGATGCAAACGTCAAACGTCAAAATTTCACGTGAATCAACAACGCTACATCTCGGAGTACAATATCGATATCTTCGATTATCCGCTCCAATAACGAACGACACTTATGCATCTTATCCTTGAACGTCTAACAGGTGCTACTTTCCAAACAGAACTGCTAGTCATGACTCTCCTGGGTCTGGTGAGTCCCCGTGAGTCTGGTGAGTCAGCGCTGTAAAGCATGTTTCATCGATAAACGCAAATTGATAATAAAAAAATATAGAAAAGTGGACAAATTTATTGTTATCGATCAGGCGAACTGCACATTGAACTGGAGTCCATTCGACTGGACGACGCAGGCTGAAAAAATTAAAAAGATGCCAATGACCAGCCAATATTCCGATGAAATCAAAACTGGTTCGTTTAATTATGGACTTGTACAAATTTAATATTTATCATATAACGGAATAATTATCTCTGAGTTGAATAATTAAACAAGTTAAGTATTTTATATAATAATTATGTTCATCGTTAACCATTTATTTATTTCAGTATTACGCTGGGTCGTCATCGCTCGAATAATCATCGATCACATGTACTTTGTTAGTTACCTGGGAAATTTATATTCCGTCTTTACGTGGTGCCGGCCAAAACTACTTTTACCGTGGATGATCATCAGTGCATCCAAGAATTTTCTTCTCGAGTTTATACCCTTTGTCATTACCTTGATGCTGTACATGGAGGGAAATTTTCCGACTATCTTATTCGTTGAATTTATCGTCGAGAGTGTAATAACTTTTGGTAAGAAAGCCTTCTATATTATTATGTCTGGCACAATAGAATTTATTGCGACCGACTAAAGTACTTTGTAATAATTGATACGATTCTTGTATTGCAGCTACGGCGGCTTACTACTGGTGCGGCATAAAAAAGTTATTCGTGGAACTCAGCCAGATTCAGCGCAGAAAATTAACAAGAGCCAATTTAATAGCCCAATCGGACGCTAATTCTGCTCGTATTGGTGCCATTTTTACCAACGATTTCACTAATAAACGAAAGAATTTTATGAGCCTCACGAATTTCACTGAATTATCATTTCATTCGGCGCTCGACTTTGATGGGGATCGGGAACAATACAGATTCACCAAATCCCTTACGACTCTTACGTCCATGGATAGCCAGGCATCTGTAGAACCTGATGAGGACTTGAATCCGATTATTATTGACAGTACTTCGCCCACTCCCGCTGAAAAAGCTTTGAAAATACTTGGTATGAATCAAGATGACGTTAACGATGCACGTATTCGATTGGGAAAAAGCGTTTTAACGAATACTTCGAAAGTTAAAGTGTTGAATAACGAAATTACCAAAATCCACGCTACCGCTTTGCCAATTTCTAGACGTAATATCACTGATGAGGTATTAATGGATGAAGAATCTTTGACGGAACGGAACACCGATCCGAAAGACAAAGGCCAATCAAACATGAACTCCCAAAAGATCATCGAAATGTCTTCTACTCAAAGCCCTTTAACGTACTCTGCAGATGATAGAAATACTTCGCAAGACTTGTTCACGGAAACTTCCCGAAACCTCCCGAAACGCTGTACTTGCGCGAAGTCAAATATTGTGTCGGTGAACGTTAACGCGCATAATAATATGAAAAATTCTTTGATTGAGATTCCTGGAAAGGATAGAGAACACGAAGAAGATGACGATGATTCGAATGCGGAACAAGATTTACGCCAAACCGGAATACTACTGACTACGCCTTCGAAAAAAAGTGTTAATGTTAAAGTAAAAAGCTTTGGCCCCTCTGTTTTTTGGTCAGTTAACTTTCCGCGATTAGATTCTCGTCAGAAGGATGCTGATTTTTTAAATTGGTCCTGTGATGAGGATACAAAGAATTCAGACGCACCGACCTTTTCGTCTCACCAAATGAATCGCGCCTTTCAGTCTCTGACCGCTTCGAGCTTCGATAATGAGAACGTGGGATGTTTGCATAACACTTCGGAACACCTGAGAAGAGTGAGCGTCGAGCTCTACAGGGCCAATAAAATTTCCTTAGAGCAGCGGCATTGGAACAAAGATAACACTGACGTTTCTAGAAATGAGATACCTCATGGGAGTTTTGAGGATTCAACGTCAAACCAACACGCACTTTTCAGAGTCAACGATACTTTTTCTGTGAGCAACCAACAGGTTGAAGAAAATTCGAAAAATGGTTGCAGTGTCCGAAATTCTCTAGAAGTAGACATTCAAACAGATGTTGACGACAGCGATGAACAACGGAGGATCGAACAGGATGTTGAATCGCTTCCAAATACATCGCGAACTTCGATGTATACGCAAACTAACATCAGCCACATTTGGAAAAAGACCTTGACGAGCTTAAAGAGACCTCTGGAAGCTTCTATCCATCGACACACATCTAAGACTCAAGATGTGTTCAAATCAAATTCTCAAGATTTCCCGACGCATCGGAAAAAAATGTTGCTTTCAGGAATTACAAGGTTCACTAAAATAAGGAAAAGACCGGAAGAAACAGAGGAACGCGAAGCTCGAGAGATGAGGGCTTTGAGAGCTTACAACAGACTGACATTGCTCGAAGACAAACGTGAAATGGAAATGATGAAAGGAAACTCTGCATTTCGTAATCGTACGGGACTTCAGAGTTTGATTAGCAATGCTAATTTAGTGAATATAGCTGCGAGCAGCATGCAAGACGTTTCGAAAGTAAAGCTGAATCAATCGTTCGAGAATGAAAATGTCCAAATTAAATTGGATCAATTGCTCAAACGGCAGACGAGATCGAGACCACAAGAGAAGACTTCGAAGTTGAGTACTTTCAATCTGGGCCTCGACGCCCTTGAGAATTCTATCTCCATGAGCTTCTCGAGTGAGAATAAAAATCGATCGAAGCTTCATTACGCCAAAAACAATTTCAATCATATTTCACCGAATTCCGAACAAGATGGGAGAAAACAATTGTCGAAGTACAGTAAACCGATGAGAATTTTTGATAAAACGAACGTCTCTTCGCCGTCAACAGCAAGAACCGAGGGACTACAGACTGGACGTGATCTTGACAGAACTCGTGGAGTGGAGAACATCACGCATACGAACACTAATCGAGAAGTTGATGATAATATCGAACCCTTTAATCAAAGCAGACTGCAGGAAATATTGTCAGGAACGATTTTATCTTCTCTCGAGAGCCTTCAGACCCAACAGCCGAATCCTCTGGTAATCGATGAGTTCAACGACATTATGGAATACCGAGATAAGCATGGAATCTCCAATTTGAAGAAAGCAATAAAAAATCTTGACTGGGGCTTTAATGACAATACCTCATACAGAAGCGATGTTGTGCAACGAGAAAATTGTGCAACTGGTAATGAGAACGTGCTTTACGACATAATCGACGACACCGACACTATAAGTCTTCTGCAGAGTGCCTTCGCGTCAAATCCCGAAAATACCGAGCGTGGCTTTTATCTTGGACCAGGATCCACAGAGCTTTACTCTCTATCGAACTTTTTAGGGAACGTTGTTCAAGAGATCATGAAGACGGCGAGGATCAGACCGAATCCAGATGATTTTACGACTGAGTCGACGACCGAGGTAGATTACGGGGACTGTTATCTTCAAGAGTTCGAAATTACGATCCTACTGACGGTTGAAAATAGCGATGACGAAACATCGTCAGAATCGAATTCGAAGGAAGAAGTTGCATCTATGATAAATGAACAATTGGTTCCTTCGAAGCCTGTTGAAATGTGCTGGAGTAGCTACTCCAGCGAAGGCATCGATACCAGGGCCAATGATCAACTTTCGATCATTGTGACTGATAAGGTCGACGAAATAACTGAAGAAGATTACATTGATTCGGAAAGTTATCAGGATAGACTGAGATTGCAATATCTAAACGGTAGTAAAAGTCTTGGAAAACTTTTAGGCGAGCGAGAAATATCCTATGTGGAGTATTGGACCAAAGAGTTGAAAGATCTCGCTCTGAACGATCGAGTCAATGATTTCGAGTTCACAAAAGAGTTTCGACATTTGACGATGTTACCAGGATTCTGCGTGGTCAAATTGCTGGTGGACTTCTTTCGTGATTTCGTGACTAGGTCAACGATGACCTCGAGAGTATTCCTTGGTACTAACACGGCGAGCACATCGAGCTCTATAAGAAGCGAAGAATTCATTTCTGGGTATTTCAACCAGCTCTCGAACGCTTCGATTACGAACGAAACGCCAAACATCTTGAGTAACTTCGAATCCGTTCAAGTCATCGAAAACGACGTGTCTGATTCCCTTCAAGAGTTGATGGATCGTCTAACGGAAAACACAGACACGAGTGATCCACCGAATGATCAAATTTATGAAATTCACGATGGTCGATCAATATTTCCTCTAAGGGAAGATCAATTTTATTTTGGTACGCCGGGAAATACACGTCGTCTTATAAAAGAAAATTTGTCCTCCGTTCCAGAGGCGCAAAGTGACGAAGCGACTTCTAACTTGCAAAATAACCTAACCAATTTAGATAGAATGGATCGAGAAAGCATGCAAGAAGAAATTGACACGTTCGAGGTCATAAAACGATCATCGTCCAAAGCCCACGCTCCAATTACCTTTTATATTTTCGGTGCTACTTCAATTAGTCAAGATCCGTCTGATGCTCATAATAAAGGAACGGTATTGCATCAAAATACTAAAGCGCCATTAAAAATTGAACCTACAGCGGACAGCTTCGATAGTTTGTATTCGGCTGATGTTGGAAGAAATTTCAAGTCATCCATTAACGTCATATCCATCGGTTCGGGCAGTTCACTTGAAGAATTCCCTGAAGATACGTTGATAGCAAGATCTTCCATCGAATCGAGTAACACAGAACCCATCGATCCAGTAGATTCGGAAATTAATAATCAATTCGAAAATCGTTTCGTACAAAAGTAATTTTATTATCTTATTTATAATTCCGCCACATTGAAAGGTCAATGTAACTTTTTTCGTATAAAAACAAATATATTTCAAGGACACCACCAAATATTGATACGATAAATCATCGCAGCTCAGGTGTCTCAACGAAAATGAAGAACAACGAATGTACATATTTAATATTTATATTTGATAACGCTTGCATACTCGATAGCGCTCTTATAATAATTTCCTTTCTGAGATGTTTGTCATTCACACTCGGGACTTTCATCGGTGGTTTCACGTCGAGGCCAAACCTACTGCACACCGTACAATGTTGTTTACACTTTCACACTTTCGCAGTCGCGCTTCTATACATCTGCGTGAAACCTTGCTCACTCGATTACTATATCCCAGCTATCGTTACTTTCACATCTTCAGCAAGTCTCATCGTAGCCCTGCTCGGACTCAGGCACCACGTAATTCGGGTCGCAGACGGTATTCTTCACAGCATCCTTGACACTGGCCCTGAAGATACGGAAATTTACGCTGTATGGGTCCCATGGTCCGTATAGATACATCGGAAGCCGATTGGATATTGTCCAAAAGCTTTGATCCTCTTCTTGATCGACCCTGAGGTCGTTCGGAAAGACAAGAGAGACATTGCTGGATCCCACGACACCGAGATTTTGCGGAATATATTCTTTCCTCGTGTCCCAGCACCAAACCGAGTCCCTTGTTACCATATTGAAAAACATTACACCGTTTCTATCGATAGCCGAACCGGAAGCGTGTCCAAAGTCCTTTGCCCTTGGTCTGCCGATCGGCACGAAACTTTCCGCGCTACTTTCCGCAGTCTCTTTGTCTCTAAAGACCGAGGTCGACACTGCGAATTCTCGAAAGCTCGACATCGGATGAAAGAAAAGTGTCCTATCGTTGTGAATATCAATGGGACTCAAAGCTATCCCGAATATTCCGTCCATCCACTGAAACTGAATACCGTGAAGCTCGTATCTCGATGAAAGTGGATCCGGTAAGAAAAAATGATGTTGAATTCGGTAGGAAGAATCCTTGGCAAAATCGTAAACGATTATCGCGAATCTCCAGACGTCCGACAGATAAGCCACCGCGGTTTCACATTCATTGTCTCTGATATCCACAACGAGATTCGACCACAGGGAATCCTGTTTTACTTGATCCTCGGGTATCTGGTACCGTCTCAGTAGTCTGTCCGTTCTCAAGTCAAAGATGAAAA
Source organism: Cylloceria caligata (assembly GCA_963942595.1). Lineage (NCBI taxonomy): Eukaryota > Metazoa > Arthropoda > Insecta > Hymenoptera > Ichneumonidae > Cylloceria > Cylloceria caligata. The sequence goes on along the minus strand of OZ012705.1, from coordinate 3,836,789 downwards.
GCGCTGGAGGACAAGCTTGACCCGCGACCTGCGTGAGATTCGTCGTTCCGGAATCGAGCACCCAGAGACGATCACACTCATCAATTTGAATCCTAAAAACCGAGGTCAATCCACCGCAAGTACCTGATAATAATACATATGTTATTATTTTCATTGAATTGGATTTTAGATATTTTTTTCATCACTGAGAATTACCTTCGTGATGCCATCCCCAGCTGGGATAAGGCCGAAGCTTCGGGCTCTTTGTCTTCGAGTGTCTAGGTACCGTAGCCAGAGTAGCCGGTATTCCTTTCTTCCACTTTGGCAGCGTCACGAAGACTTTTTCATGCCAGATACCCAAACCAAGGGGCAAATTATTCTCGGGAATAAATTTTTCTTCGTAGATCGCTCTTTCGCGAGCTGCGTCGTTCTCGAACTCAAAGTCAACGGTCTTCCAGGCGTATACCTGTGGGATAATGCGAATTACATATCAAAAATAATCAATAACAATTATGCTTTAATAATTAATAGTCAATAGTTTACAATTAATCATTGATAATTAATCATTAATAAATTAAGAACCCACGAGTTCCATCGCAGGACCAGGAAAGTCGTCTTTAATGCCCCAATCGATTACTTCCGGAGGTTCATACGTTTTGCTAGGTACGCGAACACTATCTTGACCGAAGTTTGTCTGTATTCCGTTTATACTCCCTGGATCACGAAAGTTGTTTGACACTCCTATCTCCAGGGAATCGGATATATCGGTATTCGATATTCCCGAAAGCTACGAACGTCAGATATTAGAAAGAAAGAAAAATATTCTAAGCGAAATTATTGAAAAATCATATTCATTTGTACCATGCTGTACATCGAGCCATCGTTACCATCACCAGGAATTCGAGACGACGGGGCCAGAGGTGCTTCCAATTCTTGCGAAATCTGATTAAGACCCCCGTTGCTGCTCGTAGTCTGCGCTGCGAATTCTTGAAGACCAAGCAGCGTCATGGACACCAGCCAAGGCATCACGCTCGTCATACCTGTGTGCGTGATAGTAGCATTTAAATCGTAATCAAAAATGCCAACGACAGCCCATTCTCGTAACCTGTCGTTTCATCGTATTACTTGAACCGCACGGTAAAAACAAGTGCGTTATTTCAACACATTTCTCCGTAATCACTTTTGACGTGCGTCGAATCAACACATTTTTCGTGTTATCATACAGTCACGCGTTGTTGAAACACACGCGCGAGCAGCAATGGATGAAAAGCGTTTTGTTTAAAGATATGTTAAAAGTAACTACGGTGCGTTTCGAAACAACGCACTTGTTTTTACACAACAATCTGCTCGGCACCGCAGGCACCCGGTCCCAGTTATCTCTTTCGCTTCTGAATTTAACCGACGTTACTACTCGACGACACGATTTAATCAGGAGTAATTAGTGAAAAAATGGAAGTACACGAGAGACACCCAGCGCTCGGGGCCCACTCGGTATACGTTTATCTACCACGAATAATACAGTACGTATATCCTAAAAAAAAACTCATCGGTGTATGTTACAGTCGTAACATACACCGATTCTCTCTTGATGCACGAACACGCTTGATAGTTACTAATTCTGTATACAATTTTAACAACTTTGACATATATTTAGCAACAGTTATAACTAGAAACTGTAATCCCGTAAAAATTTAATTACTGCTCCGGGTGTAACTCTGATTGCACATTTTGTCGGTGCGTAATTAGAATAATTAATAATCTCGCTGAGCAATGTACGCGTTAACTACCTGGCGAGGTTAGCGAGCGCAAGATCAACGTGAGACGAATTTCGCAGCACCTACAAAATCTCGAGAACTCAAAGTATTTCCTCGAGAGTATAGAGGACTAACGCGTACGTGATCAAGACCGTTCGAGATGCGACTATGGGACTGGTGAGTTCATGGTTTCGAACTATGCGAGACGTACGTGGTCCCTAGGAGTGAGAGAGACTAGTTTGTCATGGTATCCCTTCTCCATAGAATCGTTGTGTACCTGCATCTTCCTCCCACTTAACAGTCATTGAAATCCATCTCCCGTTCGCTCTCGCCTCGTCTTTCACTCTCATCCAGAGTTGCTTCATCGCGTAGCACGGTATACGGTATACATAGTATATACGGTAGGTCACTGGCACCGGGTTCGTGGGAAAGATGCAGCAGGCGTGGGATCGCGATGAATCATGCGGAAGAGGAGTTATACTCTCTCTCTCTCTCTTTCTCTCTTTCTTTCTCGCTCTCCCTTCGCCTTCTTTTTAAACTCTTAAGGAAGGAGAGCTTCTTACCGCAATATACTCTCGAAATCGTACAACGGTTAATTAATTGCGGTACACTACTACTACTACTACTACTATTACTACTACTACTACAGTCAAAGAGGAAATGAAAGCAATAAAATTTCCCCGGAGCTCGTTATCGAGGAATACAAATTAGAAAAATTATTCATTACTGATTGGGGACTGTAAATTTACCGTCGAGTTACTTTCCTTCACGTCTCTTTGGAAAGTCGAATAGAAACTTTTCGTGAACATTGTATAGTTTAAAACAGAATTTTCTAACAGATGCAAGACGAAAACTGCCTCATATATCAAAGTAAACAATGAAATTAACGAAATCGTAACTGATTTTTAATTAAACGTAATTCGTCTTTTTCTTCATCTATTCTGACTGGCTTTATGATTGGTTAGAGCGCAAGAACTTACTTTACGTAATACACGCACTTAATTATTGTTCATTACTAATTGCGGATACTTGCTCGAGGCAATTATACAATATCTGTCTACAAAGATTGATTCGTTTGTTTATTACAACTTGTATCCTTCGATCAACACGTAGAAATTTATAAAGCGTGAAACAGACAATCTTTATGGTTAAATAATGGTGATTTTTTTTCTCTGTTTCTTTGAAATGCAGGATGCATGTTGTAATTCCAATTATTTTCTCTCGGGACACTCACACATCCATGAAGAAATAATGTGTTTTGAAAGATTACGTTTAAATAATATATTAAAAATATAAATACTATTAATCTGAATATAAATCAAAGTATTACATTCGGAATTCGTATATATATAAGATTTATATTTTAATCAATCATATAACCGTGTAGCGGAAATATAAAAAGTTTATTTTATTTAATTATCTTTCTGTTTCTCATAACACAAATTGATGCAATTCATTATCGGTGATTGCTCATTACAAATATACTCGGTACCAATGTTTTTTTTTTTCTTATCTCCTTCAAAGGTGCTAATTTTTTCCTTTCCTTTGCGTGTTGTACGTTGCAGGTATGCAAGAAGAGCTACTCAGCTGTTCACTTTCACTCGATTACTCAATGGGAAGACATCAATTAAAAAAAACATTCTTTTCTTTTCAGCTTTTTTTATAGAATTCCCTGGCTGTTGGGTATACATCGAGAGAGAGAGAGAGACTAACGGTAATGCGGTCATCATCAGGCGTACGACTTGCGCAACTTACGCTTGCGCCGGTTCGCTTTTGTTTATTAGCATGAAAAAATAATCGCGTTGAAGATTAAGCGAAACCTCCATGAGTACGAAAGAGATAGAACTGGTATGGCGCTTATGGCGGAGAAACAGCATATCCGTGCAAGCGTTGAGGTTTCGTCTCTCCTTAATGGTACTATGAGGTAGACGAATAGCGTATTTGTTCCAGGATGCTGATGCGCAACACGTAACGGTCTCGCGGTGTCAGTAAATCGTAAATTTTTAATCTTTGTTCTCGAGAGGTGACTCTCGTTCACTGAAAAGGGGTGAGCGAGAGTCACCTCTCGAGTACAGAGGATTAATGCTGCAACGAGATTGGAGGACGATCGTGTCCCAACGGATACTTTTTTGAAATATTGTTCATCTTTGTTGGCATAAGGATCGTAGCTATCGATCGCACGCTATAATGAACGATCGTGAAATGATTTTAATTATTTAAACTTCATTTTACTCAGGCTTTTCGATTTTAAAAAATAATATCCACTCAACTGATAGATACATCCAATGTTTTTGTGATGTCAATAACTTCTTTAAATAAAATGTTCTCACTTAACTTGAAATATTTTGTCATTGAGAGATATACAATTACTCTTACTATTAAAAATTAATATTCAATCATTCGTTTATAATAGCTCCACATTGGATATTTCAGATTCAGTGTACCAGTTACGTGAGCATCCATATCGTAAATGTCAATATATAGCCTTACGAATTTCATTGTAGCTTCGTAAGTTTGTCTTCCAGCGAAAACCATGTGACTGCAGAAAGTTGTGGTGACAACGATAGAATGGATCGTTCCACGAGTAGTCGGATATCTGACTGCGATGAGATCGAATATCATGTTGGCTGATTGCTCGCGGGCCCGAAATTTTTACTGGATCCCATCTGTACACCCATTCCACTTCGTCGACACCCAAGTCTTCTTTCTTCTTTCTTCGGGTCATCATTATAGAGTACCGCACACTGTTTATATATTTTTTTTAAGCCCACTTAACTCGGAACATCTCTTCGTCGTACGGATAGTCCAATTATTTATTTTTTCCTAATTCTTAGAAAAGTTAAATGATATCACACGACCATCTTGAGCAGAGTGAAGCGAATGAAGGATTCGAATGTATTTAAACGCGTGCCATGGAGAATGCAGTAGGACCTGAGTCGCCGTTGAACCGAACGCGAACATAAAAGCAAATGCCGACACTCGGACGTCTATAGCTCGCCAACAGTCTTCGCATTTAAAACTAGCGCGTAAAAAGATATTTTCTTGTGACTTTTTACGTTTCGGTCTGCAGGAAAATCAAACCAAATGCTGCTACTGGCGATGGTAGCGGTGCTCGCTCTTGGAAACCCGCGGCGTCCAATCCCGTACGACCCGAACGAATATAACAAGTCGAATTGGACACGATCGTTTCGAGGCAATACATATTTAAGTAGAAAAAGTTATATCAGGTAGACCTTTATTTCTATTCCGAGTCATCGACTTGAGAAAATATCTCGGTATTACAAAATACGTAAAGCTACGTAAAACTACATATTTCGGAATCTCGACCAAGTATGCCGTTTCTTTTTCATATCTCGTCCAGTTTAATCTTTATTTTTACGCGCATTTGGCAGACACTCGCGTAATTCAATTACAGTTGTATTTCTTTTTCCTCGTGCGACAAATTCCTGGTGTGCCGAGCGACGTCTTTGTCACTTCCAGTTTCCCGTAATTAGCACACAATGAGAAGACTGTGCAGGGGCAACTACAGCCTTACGTGACAGGATACTCACACGAGTGTGCAGAGCGTCTCTTCACAAATTTCACCTTCCCATTTACTCGATCTCTTTCTCTTTCTCTTTTTCTATCTCTATCTCTCCCTCAGTTCTGACATCAAGTGATTACACACAAAATGAAAGAAAGATGTAGAAAAAAAAACTGTGATTTTCTATTGGCGTACGGCAACGAGGACGCGAAGATGCCGAGTGCACACCAATTTCTCTCTTTCAAAAGCGAGAATTTCTCCTTACATCCGAATAGCAGATGCTACTCTCGTGGAGAGTGAATCGTAGACTCGTGCGAATCGTGATGTTTGTTAGAACTCGATAGATCACGAGAGCCAACACGAGCTCAGTGATGAACGGAAGTAAAACTGCAAAGCCGGTGCTCAGAGCTCTGCGGCCGATTTAGCTTTGATACGGAAACCCCGAGGCACCCCGCACTTCCGTTCCTCGCTGAGTGGGCGACGGGAGGGAGATAAAGAGAAAGCCATGCTTAGCGATCTTGGTCTATAGGTACATTCGCGCTCTCCTTAATTCTTCGATTAGACTGTGAGACTCGGTGCGCGCGCGTTCGTGTTACAATCAACCGTGGCTCCGAGTTCATTGTTGTTTCCAGACAGTGCACGCTACCAATTCGACTTGACGTTGGATCGTCAAAGGCGTTACCACCGATCATGCTCTCTGCCCTGTTACGAATTATCCAAATAATCTTTTCGGGAAATAAATGTTCTGTTTTATGTACAGTATAATCTCGTATAAGTTGACACACTCACGTATAGATTTCATGATATTACATATTATATTATATTGTATTATATGATATTATATGATATTACATCATATTATATCGTATTATATTACATTATATTATATTACATTATCTCTGTATATAATAAAATACTTCACCGCCGCCGTGTAGGAGAATGGAGAAAACTGGTATCAAATGACAATGGCTGGACCATCATTATTCTGTCCCCTCAAAAGATGCCTCCAAATTATAGAATATTCCATGTCAAGTGTTAACCCTTTGCACTCCAGCCTAGTAGGGCATAGAGGCTTTAATGTCGCAAATACGGCGACAACGGAGTGCAAAGGGTTAAAAATATGCAGGGCATATACTATCAAGTGTCAGTAAATTATAAATTTTAAATCTCCTCAATTAGTTCGATGGTTGAATCAGAAGAGATCCAATGATATATTGCTAAGGCGCATGGCGATCTAGCTGTACGAAATTCTTATATTATATTAGATTATTTTATGAAGACTTACATTACTATACATAAATTGACTTTGTTCTGAACAGAAATTGGACGCAGCATGAGGTAAAATTATACGATGATTCGGTTTCAAGTCGTGAACATATGCGATACTCTACTGTATCGGTTTACTTTATCTGTGCCAAATGAATAATTCGTTATTTGGGATGGTTAAGCTACGAAATAACTATATGTACCTTGCGAAACTTCTATTATTAGCACCTCAGCTAAATCCTATTCAATTGAAGCAGCGAGAGAAGTGGGTTCACTGGCTGGTCATGGTTACGTAGGTTCGTGTTCCACGGGCGTTACGCCTGAATCGTTGGACCGCAGTGAAATTATGTTAATGATCTTACGAGAGAAATTTCACGATCAGTCTACATCGTACGACGAGATATACACAAGGTAATCCAGTACCATCCTTGTGGATATAAGATTCATATTGTAAAATACGATTTTTTAAATATTGTATTTGTTACATGATATTTACGAAATTCTTATGTAACAGACAAATATAATAAAAAGAAACATATTTATTTCAATCTCGAGAAAACTAGTCGCATCATGTTCTTGTAGCGGGTTGGGAATTAGTCGTCTTTAAAGATATTGAACTGTAATGCGGCTCTAGAACACTTCAGTGACTGGTCCGAAAGATCCACAATGAAAATTATTCAGATTGAAAATGGGAGAAGATTTTTGTGCATTAAATGTATCACAGATTATGTCTAAGATAGGTAACTATTGTAACTTTGTTAGACCCTGTGATTTTCTTTGGATGTAAGGTATATTCAATGCCCCAAAAGCTTCTGTATTTCACATACATGTTACGATTATATTTGAACTTAATAAATTTTCGTGCAGGGACGTCGAATATTTAAAAATAATCATTGCAAGTAATCCTTAAATATTTTACAAAACAACTCTAAAAGAGCTCGATATCTATTACACCGCCACTTAAAAATAACAATAGGAAGGAACAGTAACTATCTTGATTACACGTATTTCAGATAAATTTCGATCGCTAATTTGTCTACAACGGGACTGAATAAATACCACAAAGTACCGTGCATGTACGAGTGTCCATGGCATGCAGCAATACAATTGTTCAATTTAGAAAATATAAAAAAAGGCCTTTGCAACACTAAGGCGCTCGAGGCGCTGGCGTTAATATAATTATCGCCGAGGAAACGAGGTTCCGCTTTTCAATATTGTAGTCCATGCGGTCGATTTAACGGGGCCATTAACTGGTTATCAAATAAGTATTATGACACGTATTGCTGAATACATATATTATCGTTTATACATAGCGGAGTGTACGCTACACTGATTGTGAGTAGACGCGAAACAATAGTCGACAATGCGTTTAGCTTAGATATTATTTAGTCCGTATCGCTAGATTTGTAAGTAACGTCTATGCGACGTTTAACTACTACAGCGAATATGGGATGTCTATACAACGTTCATGTTACTACAAGGGTAATACGATGCAAACACGGTGAACCACGCTACAGAATCTAATCGTATGATAATTGAATAATCATTGCATAGAAGAGAATCGGTTTTTAATATCAAATTTGTTCGAAACCGACTGTAGTTGAATTTCTTTTAATTCTCGGTTAAATCACATTTCTTGATGACGCGTTGATCCTACGCAATTGGGATGTGAAGCTACACCTTGAATACGCTAGGATTTATATGTAAAATTAACAATTATTCGCATTTAGTTCCTCTCACGATATCACGGATTATTCCTCTATGGATTCTAAAGTTAACATCGGTAAAATTCATGTTACTGTTAGCAACTTCCTGATATCGATTTGTCATAACCAATAACATGTCCACGTGCCTCCTTGGAACTACCTTAACGCCACTGGGGAACTGAAGAGTCTCGTTGTTGATAGCGAATTGCACCTGCAATAAGAGAATGATATGCATTGACTCGATGCTTTCGATGGATGCGGATAGTTTAGAAATATTTATAAACATAAAACTAACGGTATTTTCATTATTGAAAGGTTTGTGACGATTCCAACATATCAGCGACATGTCGGTTAACGAGCTGAAGAAGAGTATTCCGTTGCGGGAAAATGCTTGAGCGGCTGACTGACTTCTCATTTTATTTGGTTCTTGGACATAGCGAATTGCCGATTGATCGTTTTTCAACGATAGTAATTCTACTTGTTTAACATGATACATGTAGAAAGATGCGAGTGGCCGAAAGTATAAAAGGCGCTTCGAGACATCCGGCTCGTCGGGGGATATCGCCATACCCAGTATTCCATCAGCCAGATCGAAAGAATTATTACCGATTGTGAAGTGCTGGGCATTTGAGTCTGGTTCAAACGATTTCGATTCTATTCGCGTTAACTCCCTTCCATTCCATACTACCAAACCATAACCTTCCGTATCTGCCATATATACCTGAAAATTATAGAGACGTTGCCTCGAGGATCACTCGTAAATATAAAATTCATTTTTACAACACTTAAAATTACATAATATTAGGCGAAACAATTATAATTACATTAACTTGGTCAGGGTGGTGTCCTACTACGTCGACGACAGGAGTAACCAGCAGACCCGTACCATTTTCATTTGTCGCATAGTTCGAAGGTATGATGACACGCTCAACTAATTCGTCATTCCTCAAATCGAAGATTAGCAATTGTGCTGGGCATACCTGAGTATCTCCATTTTTACCCGTGTCCAGAACGTAGAGATACTTTCGGACAATCTGTTAAACAAGATACAACAATAAAGTACGGATCGCTGCTTTTGCACCCGTATGCATTGCGAACTCACAGTGACTCGATAAACTCCCATTATACCGGTACAGTCATTTCTCTGATTCCAGGACCAATTTGGATAGGGTTCAAGCAAAGGGCCACCCTCTGCCATTATATTACTAACGGTCGTCAAGGTAGCGGGTACCCCGTCATTTCTCACCAACGTCACGAACATTCTGCCATCTGTTTGTTTGTTATTTTTTTTTTTTTAGTAATACACCGAACGGAGCAATCCATTAAAAAAATTGCGTGGCACGGAAGTAAGCCAAAAGAAACTAACCCCTAAAAACACAATTTTTCGTAGTAATCCTCCATATACATTGTTAACTTTCATATGCAGCAGCATTTATGTTTTAAATTTATCAAATTTTGCAAACAAAAAAAAATTACGAGGAAACCCCTCGAAATCGCCTCGGGAACCCCACGTGGGTGGGTCCTGGGATTAACCCGATCACCGATCACAGGGACCCGATCACTTCGAAAAAAGTTTATAAAGTGTATTCACCGAACCTACAAAAACAAATGTTTTGACCCCCCTACCCCGCCCCACGACTCCGAGATCCGATCGCTTCGAATATTTAATAGAAAACGTTGTCATCGGCAACGACTCTATGTGCCAAGTTTCAGTTCGATTGGATGACGAGAAGTGGATTAATTATCCCTCCAAAGCTTCTGCCAGTCAGCCAGCTTGTTCAGTTTTCACGCTTACCAGACACACTCAACTCATGCATACGCTACAGTCACAATCATCTGACGCCTCGCGTCATATGGTATAGCTCGCAGGTATGCTATATCGATTTATCGACCGCGCACTCATGCATATTGTCCATCTGCTCACATCCTCGATCGAAGCTCACTCAAGCGGCCAACGCTGTTAGCGTGGCCCCATCGGCAAGACCACTCATAAGTCTCGCCTTCCATCGCTGACAGCAAATCACAAGCAAGCCGTGACGCACGTCCGTCTTCTTGATACTCTGCCGCGTGGTCGACGGATGTGGCCATTGTTCTCACTCGAGTCGCTCGCTGTACACGTTCCCGCGTAAAACTCACAGAGATATTCACTCGTTCTAATCACTTTAGTGCGCATTCATTTCTATAGTGTAATACATTCTTGGTCAAATCACCCGTGTTTCAACTCAGTGTTAGTGAAAATCACAGCAGATCATCAGAACCACAGAACCAATCACATAAACGTCAACGGCGTGGTTCGCTCGTTGGCTGCACCGACGCCATTCTGCTCAGCACCGATCATCGGCGTCCGGACTCTCATAGACTGCCGTGTGGCACTATTCGAGCTCTACAATCAGACCTTATCACCAGGATCAACCACACGGAATCACCAAGGCAACTCAGAGGCTTGAGACCCAATCACCAACAGTACATCAACACGCAGGCCAGACCAATCACAGTAATATATTAAACACAATCAACAGGTATTTTTTCATGCAGCCAATGTTACATACGTTCAATAAACGTTGAATTTATTATTGTTAAATTACTGAGTTCATTTAATTAGTTATACTTGTCACCAGGATCCTTAACCTTAATATTCGCATCTGTCACTCGACATGCTACGTGCGAATGCATCAACCCGCTATCCACCAACAGCGTAGTAATACTCAAGTGATACAGGTTCACTGTGCAGAGCACTATATTCATTGTTATTTATTATGTTGTACTCAGTCCCAATAGGCACTTACTCTACGCACTTGTTAATTCATCTCATAGTGCCTTGCCGCATCAGTTAGTGTATATCTTAAAGGTTTTTAACACTTTTGTTGGAACATTATCAAATATTTAGAATATACTCATATTCAACCATCATACATTTTTTGGTCCTTCGAGCCGGATATAATGTACTCATACTCATTAACATACATTTTTTGGTCCTTCGAGCCGGATCCTGGTCAAGTATATAAATTTTATGCCTCGATACTCACATAAATCACCAATCAACACATGTAATACACTACAGATTGCGCAACTCAGCATGCATCGATACAAGACAATGCTCAATAATAATAAAATACTCACCCAAGTGCGCTAATCATTTATTGTAAACCATTCAACAGGCTCAACCAGTTCAAATCATGGCTGACGATCAGAAAGCGCAGTCAGACCAAAGCAAATCCTCGCAGGAAGGCGACTCACATGATGGTGATGTGGAAGCAATCGATGAAGCAACAGTCATTAGCGAGACACTCAATGTACCACCCACGGCACAGAGACCACGCACCAGATCGCCTTCACCAAGCACCAATCAAGCTAACCTCATGGAGTATAAGGTCGCATCACAGCATGCGAGGATAGCAATGATCAACCAGCTACATGATCACCTGCAAAACTCACCAGGCAGCGTTTCTGCAGAACTCACCGGCCAGTTAGAGATTTTAAATCGCACTTGGGACTGTTTTTGTAACGAGCATGATCAAATGGGAGAAACATGTAAACGTGCTTTTCTCACTCACCCGTATGTTACAGAGAAGGTGTACCAATCAGGCTTTGATAGTTACTTCAAGGCACTCACACTCATCCTGCGAAAGAAGGCAATCGCAGCAACTCAAGAGACCATATCAAGCAGAACTGATCAACAGAGTCAACCAAGTCAGCACCGATCAACATTGCCAAAAATAACGTTGCCGGAATTTGACGGTGATTTTACAAAATGGCCGGCATTCAGAGACTTGTTTGCCTCAATGGTGGTCGACAATGACCAAATCAGTGATGTAGAGAAACTACACTATTTAAAGATCAGCCTTAAAGGATCAGCCGCTCAACTGATCTCCAATGTGCCGATCAACAATGATTCGTTCAATTCATCATGGCAAATAATCAAGGACAGATTCAACAACAAGGAAAGACTCATCCTGTCTTATGTTGAGAAACTCCTTAGTAACACTCGACCAGTGGCAAAATCTGCAGCCGCACTCAACACATTAGTTAGCTCAACGAAGGAAATAATCAACGCACTCAACGTTCTCGGAATTGATACAGAATCGTGGAATTATGTATTAATTTTCGTAGTTGCTCAACGCCTTGATACATCCATGCGTGAAGCATGGGAATACAAACGGAGTGCGCACAAGCAGCCAACCTCGTTTGAAGATTTGATGGGATTCATCGAATCCAGAGCGAGGGCTTTAGAAGTCATCCCTATCAACCCTGATCAATCGGCTGACAGAGCCAGCAACATCTCGAAGCACTCAACAAAATCTGCACTTCTGCCAGCAAGACCGGCTCACCATGCGTCCACTCAACCGAGGACACACCAATATCCATGCGATCACTGTGGTGGTTCGCATTACATAGTGAGCTGTGCTAAATTCAGAGAGCTACAACCTGCAGATCGCCACAAAGTTGTGACTGAACACCGACTGTGTTTCAACTGCTTTGGTCATCACAACCTCCACTCGTGCCAATCAACCATCAACTGCAAGACGTGCGGTGCCAAACACCACACGATGATTCATTTGCCATCCACCGCAAGAACCACACCAAAGTCAAATCAACCAAGCACCTCAGCTACACCTGCCACAGCTCATCCAAGCACCAGTTCACGTCAATGAGAAATTGACGTGCCATTTTGCCAACTCATCAACTCACACGGTAGAACAGCAGTTCTACTAGCAACGTGTCAAGCATTACTCATCACATCTTTCGGCACTCACCAAGTCAGATTACTCATTGATCCAGGATCAGAGCTCACCTTCGTCTCAGAACAACTTGTATCGGATCATGGGCTTACTCGTCAACACTCATCAATTCCAGTCATTGGCATTGGAAACACGAGATCAACACAAACCAGAGGTACCACCACATTAACATTACGATCAATTCATTCATCACGTGGTGTTACCATCGCAGCTCAAATACTCAATAAATTGACGAGTACATTGCCTTCAGTCCACACTCAACCACAGCAGTGGCCACACATTTCATCACTGCAATTGGCAGACCCTGACTTCTTAACACCACGGCCAGTAGATATCATCGTCGGGGCTGATTCATACGGGCTCATCATCCAGCCTGGCATCAAGAAACACTCGGACTTCTTACCGATTGCACAATCAACAATCTTTGGGTGGATTATTCTTGGTCCAGTCCCAGAGAATTATTCAACACCAAGCAACTCATACCACATCACAGTAGAATCATCAAACAAGGAAATTCAAGATCTTCTCACGCAGTTCTGGGTTCAAGAAGAAACACCATCGACAATAGATCACAAGCTCACCCCAGACGAAGAAGCGTGTGAAAAGCATTTTCAAACGACTCACACTCGAGACGAAGAAGGACGGTACATCGTGCGAATCCCGCTCAAATCATCACCATCGAGTCTAGGAGACTCAAAACTCACTGCTCAACGATGTCTACAACGACTCATGAAGAAACTCTCAACAAATAATTCATACACCAATTTATACAACTCATTCATGAAAGAGTATGAAGAGTGTGGTCACATGATACGTGTACCATCCTACCACCAGTCAACTCAAATGAGCGAATCTGTTCATGACTATTGTGAAACCGAGACGACCTTGGCACATGATGCAGTAGCATCAGGAGGGTTGAGGGTCTCGGAAGATCAATTGTCAGAACACACTTACGCTCATCCTCCATATTATCTTCCTCATCATGGTGTACTGAAAGAAGATCGAATCACAACAAAGTTGAGAGTTGTCTTCAACGGATCCAGCCCAACGACGTCGCAAGTATCACTCAACGACATCCAGCATGTTGGAGCAAAATGTCAACGTGACATCTCAGACGTGCTCTTATGGATCCGACAGCACAAACTCATCTTTTCAACAGACATCACAAAGATGTACAGACAAATCAAAGTCCACCCGGACGATTGGGATTTGCAACGAATCATATGGCGAGATGACCAACTCAATATGGTGCCATATCACCTAACAACAGTGACGTATGGAACTCGCTCAGCACCATTCTTAGCAATCAGATCATTGCTTCAACTAGTTGAAGACGAAGGTCATCGCTTCCCGCTCACAATTGGACCACTCATGAAAGGCAGATATGTTGATGACATATTTGGAGGAGCTGATCAGCTTGACACACTCATCGAAATCTCAAATCAAGTCACCCAGCTCTGCATGGCGGGCGGGTTGCCTCTAGCAAAATGGCACAGCAACATCGAGCAATTCATCGAGCATATCGACCACCACTCACCATCAAACTCACACTCATTCGAAGATAGCAGTACCAAGTTACTCGGCCTGTCATGGATACCTCGTGAAGACGTATTCAAGTTCCACGCAAAGCCTCCATGCTCAAGTTCCAAGCTCACCAAGAGAATCATCTTGTCTGAAACAGCACAACTCTACGATCCACTCGGGTTTCTCTCACCATTCATCATCAAGGCCAAATCATTATTACAAGAATTATGGCTGGAGAAACTCAGCTGGGACGATCAAGTTTCAGATCAGATACACACCAAGTGGACGTTGCTCAGACAAGAGCTCACTCAAGTCGATGAAATCTCAATTCCACGATGGATTCAACTCACAAGCTCAACACTTGTGGAGTTGCACGGATTCTCCGACGCATCTCAAATAGCAATGGCGGCTGCTATCTATATCAAAACAACAACTCCAGGAGAAGAAACCAAGGTTACACTCATCTGCGCGAAATCAAAAGTAACACCACTCAAGCGACTCTCCATCCCTCGACTCGAGCTCACAGCAGCACTGATCTTAGCAAAGCTCATGAAGTACTTGCAAACAACCTTGGAACTCGCCAACACTCAAACGTTCCTGTGGACTGATTCCTCAGTAACGCTCACCTGGATTAACTCACACCCATCACGGTGGAAGGACTTTGTCAGGAACCGAGTGTCAGCAATTCAAGAACTAACTCCAAACAGCGTATGGAAATTTGTTCCTGGCAAAGACAATCCAGCCGATTGTGCTTCAAGGGGCATCAGCATCTCCCAGCTCCAGAAGCACCTCCTGTGGTGGACAGGACCACAGTGGCTCACAGGCGATCAATGTTCATGGCCAACTCAACACTATCAACAAGACTCACAGACTCATCAGGAAGAGCGACCGGGGCTCGCATTCACAGTGGCAACAAATCAAGCCGTATATCATTGGGAGATGATATACAGACACTCTTCTCTCACTAGACTACTCAGAGTAACCGCAATATGCTTTCGAGTAAGTCAACTCATCAAGAAATTGCCAAACTCAACGCTCTTTAACCCTCTCTCGCCACAAGATATTGAGAGAGCAAGAGTATTTTGGATCAAAGCAACTCAAGCAGCATATTTCTCAACAGAGCTCAAATTGATCACCATAGCTCAACTACCAACAGCTCATCCCTTCAATCGCCTGACTGCCTATATCGATACTCAAGGCATCATTCGGGTTGGAGGAAGATTGACCAACTCACAACTGGAACTTGAGGCAATTCACCCAGCAATACTCCCACGACATTCTCACTTCACTACACTCATCATAGCAGATGCACATCACAAAACCATGCATGGAGGCACTCAACTCACCCTGAACTACACAAGGCAATCGTACTGGATTATTGGTGGTAGAGCTCCTGTACGGTCGCATATACTCAGCTGCATGAAATGTGCTCGACAACGTGGCGTCAGAGCACAACAACTCATGGGTCAATTACCAACCAAGAGAGTCACCCCAGCACGACCATTCTTCTATTCAGGTGTGGACTACGCTGGTCCACTGACCATCAAAACCTGGAAAGGTAGAGGCGCCAAACAACATAAAGGATGGCTGTGCATTTTCGTGTGCTTCGTCACCTCGGCCTTGCATCTGGAGGCCGTGAGTGACTACTCAACTGACTCATTCATCGCTGCATTCAGACGGTTCACTGGACGCAGAGGCATCTGCAACACTCTCTATAGTGATTGCGGCACAAACTTCATAGGAGCAGATGCCATACTCACCAAACTCTTCACTCAAGGTACAACAGAATCACTCTCACTGCATTGCTCACTCACCAGTGATGGAACTACATGGAAGTTCAACCCACCAGCAGCTCCACATATGGGAGGAAAATGGGAAGCAGCAGTCAAATCAGTAAAATATCACCTGAACCGAACAGTAGGAGACATCGCACTCACGTTCGAGGAATTAACTACGTTGCTCATCCAGATCGAAGCAACGCTCAACTCACGACCATTGCAACCACTCACAGAAGACCCTGAAGATACTTCAGCACTCACACCAGCTCACTTTCTCATAGGAGAGCCGCTCACAGCCATACCAGAGCCATCACTCACAGATCTGAACGTTACTAGACTATCACGATGGCAACTAATACAACAAAGGCTTCAATATTTTTGGTCCAAATGGTCAACTCAATATCTCCAGCGCCAACTGTCTACATCGAAATGGCATCATCCATCGAACACCATCAAGGTCGGTTCATTAGTACTGATCACTGATGAGAGGTCTCCACCATCAAAATGGCCTCTCGCCAGAGTCACTCAACTCCATCCAGGAAAGGATGGACTGACCAGGGTAGTGTCACTTAAAACTGCAACAACAACACTCGTTCGACCAATCACCAAGCTCGCCATCTTACCAGCTCAAACTGAATGAAGAACAGATCACATTTAATCATCAACACCGTTGCTGATGGCGGGCGGAATGTTCAGTTTTCACGCTTACCAGACACACTCAACTCATGCATACGCTACAGTCACAATCATCTGACGCCTCGCGTCATATGGTATAGCTCGCAGGTATGCTATATCGATTTATCGACCGCGCACTCATGCATATTGTCCATCTGCTCACATCCTCGATCGAAGCTCACTCAAGCGGCCAACGCTGTTAGCGTGGCCCCATCGGCAAGACCACTCATAAGTCTCGCCTTCCATCGCTGACAGCAAATCACAAGCAAGCCGTGACGCACGTCCGTCTTCTTGATACTCTGCCGCGTGGTCGACGGATGTGGCCATTGTTCTCACTCGAGTCGCTCGCTGTACACGTTCCCGCGTAAAACTCACAGAGATATTCACTCGTTCTAATCACTTTAGTGCGCATTCATTTCTATAGTGTAATACATTCTTGGTCAAATCACCCGTGTTTCAACTCAGTGTTAGTGAAAATCACAGCAGATCATCAGAACCACAGAACCAATCACATAAACGTCAACGGCGTGGTTCGCTCGTTGGCTGCACCGACGCCATTCTGCTCAGCACCGATCATCGGCGTCCGGACTCTCATAGACTGCCGTGTGGCACTATTCGAGCTCTACAATCAGACCTTATCACCAGGATCAACCACACGGAATCACCAAGGCAACTCAGAGGCTTGAGACCCAATCACCAACAGTACATCAACACGCAGGCCAGACCAATCACAGTAATATATTAAACACAATCAACAGGTATTTTTTCATGCAGCCAATGTTACATACGTTCAATAAACGTTGAATTTATTATTGTTAAATTACTGAGTTCATTTAATTAGTTATACTTGTCACCAGGATCCTTAACCTTAATATTCGCATCTGTCACTCGACATGCTACGTGCGAATGCATCAACCCGCTATCCACCAACAGCGTAGTAATACTCAAGTGATACAGGTTCACTGTGCAGAGCACTATATTCATTGTTATTTATTATGTTGTACTCAGTCCCAATAGGCACTTACTCTACGCACTTGTTAATTCATCTCATAGTGCCTTGCCGCATCAGTTAGTGTATATCTTAAAGGTTTTTAACACTTTTGTTGGAACATTATCAAATATTTAGAATATACTCATATTCAACCATCATACATTTTTTGGTCCTTCGAGCCGGATATAATGTACTCATACTCAATATCATACACAGCTACACAATCGAAGTTAACATAGAGGATTTTAAAAAATGACTGATGAGTCCATTACGACAAAACCAATAAAATAATTAATACGATTAAACAAAAGTTATTTATCAAATAGACACAAAAGTTACAGAGAAAACAACGTAACTTCTGAACGCAGGGCCTTGCAATGATTATATAATGGATGAGACTATATCAAGGCCATGTTTAGTTGAACACGAAAGAACGTTTGATAAAAATGTTCGATTTCGATAAATATGGTCAATTAAGTTCAATGTAAAGTGTTTGAAATAAAAACTCGATTGTTCGCACCGTAGCGAACCAAAGATATCAAGGATGTCGAGTTACCTAAATATCACAAAAATTAATTTAACTCCCAACCCAACATACGAAATTTTGCAACGTAATTAATAAACAATAACTCAATGGTACCAAAAAAAAAATTCTGTCATAAGATAATTTCTTTTTTCCCATAGTTCATCGGTGCAAATGCTTTTTTTTTTCTTTTTTCAACTTGTAGTGATCAGGTTGCACCTATGAACCAAATTGATTTTGCAATATGCTGCATTCTCTTTGATAGAAGCCTCTGTCCGGTTCGAATACATGAATTTCCATTCAAAGCTTCGACGCGAATATTACGAAGGACACAACGTTACTGCGTAAAGAAGAACTGAATAACAAATGTGAATATATCTTTTAGTGCAGGTACTTTAAATGTCAGATTATAGACCAGACAGTTTTAATACAATGAGAATAAGATTTTGCAAAGTTAATTTGGTTTATCTTAGTACCTCGAATACCACGACGAATTGAAAATGAAACAAATACTAGCAGCGATGAACTGGGTTACAAAAAAAATATATTTTACTCATGAAAATATTCAACTTTTGGTATTTTCTAAGTAATATTTTTTTACGGAACCACTAAATTCCAACTCAGTTTTATCTTTACGTTTTTCAGATGAATAATTTTCATTAAAGTTTAAGTTTTATTTACGTTTGATGTATATAATGAATAATACAAATATTTCACTGTTCATATCTGGAAAATTTAATAAAGTCATCGATACGGGTCAGTAAAATATGCAAAATTTAGTTCATAATGTTACATTAGACGTAGCCCCAATTCCACCTTGAACTTCTCGTAACAAGCAAAATAAATGAACATTTGTTAGATAAAAATAATAAACTTTTTTTTTCTCTTTTTGTACCTGGAGCTTGATCCATGTCGAAAGGAATGCAATTAGTGAAATTGTAATAACCACCGTCGATCGCCTCAGACTTTTGCCATTGGTTGTTCCATACAAAATCTATATACTTCCACTCATGAACGATACTGAGCTTTTTCCAATGGTAAGAACTGTCGTAAGGACTGTAGAACGCTCTGGTTACAGTGCATCCAAGGCACAGTAATAAAGTAAAATAAAACATAGCTGAAAGCTTTGAATCGTGCCTTCGCATCAAGCAAATCGAATTATTTATCGGTAATAATACGCGATTATTAATACAAATACAAAAAGTACTATGAGCCCTGGACGATGCAAGGCTTAAAAGTCGTCTAACGGTCGGAGTCGCTTTGACCACCGTTTTAATGCACCGAGTTATCATACACTATGTTATGATAACAGCTACAGACCTTCACTCAGCGATAGGTAAAAGAAATTTAAGCCAAAGATTCCGAATGAACGATAACATTATCGTCAATTCTAACATTTCCAGTTACGGAAGTTCATTAACGTCAATACTCAGTAAATAAATGGTCACTTAATACTGCATGGTATAAGAAATCAACAATGATAATGGCATTATTAGTTATTACAATAATTACATCGATAGTAAAGTTTTAAACATAAAATGAATAAACATGTTTTTGGTTGTTTGTTTATTTCGTCGAAGCAGCGTTGATACACCAATCGTGTTCGACGTCGCAGTTGGCGAGAATTCTAATGGGAATGACGATAATGTCATTTTCGATTGAAGAACCTTCGATCGTTCGACCTCGGATCAAAATTCGTATCGACTGTCAAATCATCGACGCGTCTAGCCATTATGAGAAAATTAATTTTGCCAACATCTTGAGTACCCTGAGCAATTTTCCGATATCGGTTCGTCACCATCCTTATCTGTTCCGAGACTCCTGTCACTTCCTTCGGGATTATCTTCAGGTCACTTGAAAATTGATGGGTTGTCCCATTTTTATCCACCAGAACCTAAGAGAAATGCACGAGAACCGTGAAACTCTATTTAAAACGTCGGCAGCGTTGCGTAAAAGAGAAAAAAACAAATTAAAAATAATAATTTACTGGTGCCCTTCGCGAAATCTACGTGATACTGAGTAGACACAGAATTAACTTGTCGAGTATGTGAAAAGCTTAGATATTATTTTGACTTTCATGTGATATCGTACTCGTATCACCCGTAACCCACGATCTATAAGTAACGTCGTTCAAACGTTTAAGTACTAATTACGTCGTCCATGATAAGGTTATGCAATATTTACGCTATTGAAATGTACACAAGCCTTCAAAGTAGAAACTTGCAAATTGTTTCCTCATTATTTACCACTTTTCATAAAGCTGCCTCTATGAGGAAGTACATAGCGATCGATCGTATCTTACTCATGCAGGAAACTTTGCGAGGAGTGAAAAATATTAAGGAAATCTTCTACTTTGCAAGCTCTTTCAATTACCGTAGACAGCAGCATTATTTTCTAAAAATTTCGATAGCTCGACATTCGGAAGATCTTTGAAGTAATTTCTCGTAAATCTTGTACGCTAACATCATTTGTCACCATCATTAATCCTAATAGTCATTTCGGTCCCTTCAATATTTGTACACAATATCAGCGTGATAACTCAGGATAAGATCAACTCGTGAATTTTGAATTATTATTACGCAGATGGCGCCACTTACGAGATTTCTTTGTTACGGCCATTTTTTTAAACGGAAGTCGATGTTTTCTTTTCAATGAAGGTTGTAGATCTCTTTGAGATGTTTTCAAAATACCCGCCAAAAGTCTTTTTTGCATGCGCCGTTAATTTATTCACGCATTGTTCAGGAGCATTTTGGACAATCACAAGTAGCCAAAAATAGAAATTTCCATTTTTAAAATTGGAGGTTGACCTTCAAATGATCTCTAACCTTGACCCCAAGAGTAAGTTTAAAGTCACCAATAGCTGTCCCCCTCTAAACCCTAGAAGTTTTATATTAGGCATATTTGATCAAAATGCTCCTAAAAAACGCGTCGGTAAATTAGTGGCTTATGCAAAAAACACTTTTGAAGGAATTCCGTTTAAAAAAATGTCCGCAACAAAAAAAAACTCAAAAGTGGCGCCATCTGCGACTGAATAGATAACGTAATCTTCTCTCCCCCTCGAAATCGTGACATGTCCGTTTGAAACATTTTTTCGTATCCCTTTTAGTTTTTTAAACTTCGACTGTATAAATACAAATTAGCCACCTTGTATAAAATGTTGCCTTCACAACACTAATTTCGAGACGCCGACGTCAATGTAATTAACGCCGAGCAAACGAGGTTCCGCTATTCAATATTGTAGTCCGTGCGGTCGATTTAACGAGGCCTTTAACTGGTTATCAAATAAGTATTAAAGGGTGATTTTTTAAGAGCTTGAGAACTTTTTTTTAAAAAAAAACGCATAAAATTTGCAAAATCTCATCGGTTCTTTATTTGAAACGTTAGATTGGTCCATGACATTTACTTTTTGAAGATAATTTCATTTAAATGTTGACCGCGGCTGCGTCTTAGGTGGTCCATTCGGAAAGTCCAATTTTGGGCAACTTTTTCGAGCATTTGGGCCGGAATAGCCCGAATTTCTTCGGAAATGTTGTCTTCCAAAACTGGAATAGTTGCTGGCTTATTTCTGTAGACTTTAGACTTGACGTAGCCCCACAAAAAATAGTCTAATGGCGTCAAATCGCATGATCTTGGTGGCCAACTTACCGGGCCATTTCTTGAGATGAATTGTTCTCCGAAGTTTTCGCTCAAAATGGCCATAGAATCGCGAGCTGTGTGGCATGTAGCGCCATCTTGTTGAAACCACATGTCAACTAAGTTCAGTTCTTCCATTTTTGGCAACAAAAAGTTTGTTAGCATCGAACGATAGCGATCGCCATTCACCGTAACGTTGCGTCCAACAGCATCTTTGAAAAAATACGGTCCAATGATTCCACCAGCGTACAAACCACACCAAACAGTGCATTTTTCGGGATGCATGGGCAGTTCTTGAACGGCTTCTGGTTGCTCTTCACTCCAAATGCGGCAATTTTGCTTATTTACGTAGCCATTCAACCAGAAATGAGCCTCATCGCTGAACAAAATTTGTCGATAAAAAAGCGGATTTTCTGCCAACTTTTCTAGGGCCCATTCACTGAAAATTCGACGTTGTGGCAGATCGTTCGGCTTCAGTTGTTGCAGGAGCTGTATTTTATACGGTTTTACACCAAGATCTTTGCGTAAAATCTTCCATGTCGTCGAATAACACAAACCCAATTGCTGCGAACGGCGACGAATCGACATTTCACGGTCTTCAGCAACACTCTCAGAAACAGACGCAATATTCTCTTCTGTACGCACTGTACGCATTCGTGTGGTTGGTTTAATGTCCAATAAAGTAAACTGAGTGCGAAACTTGGTCACAATCGCATTAATTGTTTGCTCACTTGGTCGATTATGTAGACCATAAATCGGACGTAAATCGCGAAACACTTTTCGAACCGAACACTGATTTTTGTAATAAAATTCAATTATTTGCAAGCGTTGCTCGTTAGTAAGTCTATTCATTATGAAATGTCAAAGCATACTGAGCATCTTTCTCTTTGACACCTTGTCTGAAATCCCGCGTGATCTGTCAAATACTAATGCATGAAAATCCTAACCTCAAAAAAATCACCCTTTATGACACGTATTGCTGAATACATATATTATCGTTTATACATAGCGGAGTGTACGCTACACTGATTGTGAGTAGACGCGAAACAATAGTCGACAATGCGTTTAGCTTAGATATTATTTAGTCCGTATCGCTAGATTTGTAAGTAACGTCTATGCGACGTTTAACTACTACAGCGAATATGGGATGTCTATACAACGTTTACATTACTACAAGGGTAATACGATGCAAACACGGTGAACCACGCTACAGAATCTAATCGTATGATAGTTAAATAATCATTGCATAGAAGAGAATCGGTTTTTAATATCAAATTCGTTCGAAGCCGACTGTAGTTGAATTTCCTTTAATTCTCGGTTAAATCACATTTCTTGATGTCGCGTCGATCCTACGCAATTCGGATGTGAAGCTACACCTTGAATACGCTAGGATTTATATGTAAAATTAACAATTATTCGCATTTAGTTCCTCTCACGATATCACGGACAA
Source organism: Cylloceria caligata (assembly GCA_963942595.1). Taxonomy (NCBI): domain Eukaryota; kingdom Metazoa; phylum Arthropoda; class Insecta; order Hymenoptera; family Ichneumonidae; genus Cylloceria; species Cylloceria caligata. The sequence continues at coordinate 3,813,248 of OZ012705.1, read as the reverse complement.
TTCCTGTATGAATTCTAAAGTTAACATCGGTAAAATTCATGTTACTGTTAGCAACTTTCTGATATCGATTTGTCATAACCAATAACATGTCCTCTTGTCCACTTGGAACTACCTTAATACCACTGGGAAACTGGAGAGTCTCGTTGTTGATAGCGAATTGCACCTGCAATTAGAGAATAGCATGCATTGACTCGATGCTTTCGACGGATGCGGATAGTTTAGAAATATTTATAAACATGAAACTAACGGTATTTTCAGTATTGAAAGGTTTGTGACGATTCCAACAGATCAGCGACATGTCGGTTAACGAGCTGAAGAAGAGTATTCCGTTCCGGGAAAATGCTTGAGCGACTGACTGACTTCTCATTTCATTTGGTTCTTGGACATAGCGAATTGCCGAATGATCGTTTTTCAACGATAGTAATTCTACTTGTTTCACATGATACATATAGAAAGATGAGATTGGCCGAAAGTATAAAAGGCGCTTCGAGACATCCGGCTCGTCGGGGGTAATCGCCATACCCAGTATTCCATCAGCCAGATCGAAAGAATCATCACCGATGGTGAAGTGCTCAGCATTTGAGTCTGGTTCAAACGATTTCGATTCTATTCGCGTTAACTCCCTTCCATTCCATACTACCAAACCATAACCTTCCGTATCTGCCATATAAACCTGAAAAATATAGAGATATTGCCGGGAGGACCACTCGTGAAAATAATATTCATCTTTACAACACGTAAAATTACAGAATATTCGGTGAAACAATTATAATTACATTAACTTGGTCCGGTTCGTCTCCTACTACGTCGACGACAACATTAACCAGTTGACTCGATCCATTTTTATTTGTAGCATACCTTGGAGGTATGATGACGCGCTTAACTAATTCGTCATTCTCTAAATCGAAGATTAGCAATTGTGCTGGGCATACCTGAATTCTATTATTTATACCCGAGTCTAAAACGTAGAGATACTTTCGGACAATCTGTTGAACAAGATACAATAATGAAGTACGGATCGCTGCTTTTGCACCTGTATGCTTTGCGAACTCACAATGATTCGGTGAACTCCGATTATTCCGGTACAGTCATTTCTCTGATTCCAGGACCAATTTGGATAGGGTTCAAGCAAAGGGCCACTTTCTGCCATTATATTACTAACGGTCGTCAAGGTAGCGGGTACCCCGTCTTTTCTCATCAACGTCACGAATATTCTACTATCTGTTTGTTTGTTATAATTTTTTTAGTAATACACTGAACGGGCAATCCGTTAAAGAAAATTGGATGGCACGAAATGAAACCATAAAAATAACTTAATATATATATATAATAATTAATACGATTAAGCAAAAATTATTTATGGAATAGACAAAAGTTACAGAGAAATGAAAGTAATTACTGCGTGCAGGGCCATGCAATGGCCATATAATGGATGAGAATATATCAAGGCCATGTTTAGTTCAACACGAAAGAACGTTTGATAAAAATGTTCGAATTGAATAAATGGGATTATTAAGTTCAATGTAAAGTGTTTCAGATAAAAACTCGATTGTTCGCACCATAGTAAATCAAAGATATCGAGGGGGCCGAGTTACCTAAATACCGCAAAAATTAAATTAACTCGCAGCTCAACAAATGAAATATTGTAACCTAATTAATAAAAAATCATTTAATGGTACCAAAAAAAAATTTTTTTTCATAATATAATGCGCTACAAAAAATATATATTTCACTCATGAAGATATTTAACTTTTTGTACTTCCTAAGTAATATTTTAATACGAAATCACAAAACATCATATGTGCAATCGCAGCCCAGTTTTATTTCTATGTTTTTCAGATGATTCATCTCTCTTAAAGTTTAAATGTTATTTACGTATGACGTATATAGTGAAGAATACAAATAGTTCACAGGTTATATCTGGAGAACTGAATGGTGTTGTCGATATGGGTCAGCAAAATATACAAAATTTAGTTCAGAATGTTATATTAGACCTAACCCCAATACCACCTTCAACTTCTCGTAACGAGCAAGATAAATGAACACTTGTTGGATAAAAATAAAAAACGTTTTTTTCTTTTTTTGTACCTGGAGCTTGATCCACGTCTATCAGAAAGATATTAGCGAAATTGTAATAACCACCGTCGATCGCCTCAGACTTTTGCGAAGAGTCTTCCCATACAAAGTCTATGTACTTCCACTCGTGAACGATACTAAGCTTTTCCCCATCGTAAGTACCGTTGTAAGGACTGTTGAACGCTCTGGTGACAGTGCATCCAAGCCACAGCAATAAAGTGAAATAAATCATAGCTGGAAGCTCTGAATCGAACCCTCGCATCAAGCAAATCAAATTGTTTACTGTAAATAATACGCGTTTACTTGCAAATAAAAAGTACGATGAGCCCTGGACGATGCAAGGCTAAAAGTCTTCTAACCGTCGAAGTCGCTTCGAATTCCTTTTTAATATACCGAGTTGTCATACCCTATATTATGATAACAGCTACGGAAATAGAAGAAATTAAAGCCAGAAGATTGCGAATGAACGATAACATTATCGTCAATTCTAACATTTCCAGTTGCGGAAGTTCATTAACATCGATACTCAATGAATAAATGGTCACTTAATGCAACATATACAAGGAATCAATAATACTAATGACATCCGATTGTCAATATTAGTTATTACATCAATACATCGATAGTAAAGTTTTAAACGTAAAATGAATAAACATATTTTAGATTGTTCGTCGAATTAGGCGAAGCAGCGTTGATAAACCAGTCATATTCGACGTCGTAGTTGATGGGAATGAGAATGGGAATGTCATTTATGATGATAGAACCTTCGATCGTGTGACCTCGGATCGCAATTCGCATCGGCTGTCAAACATCGACGCGTCCAGCCATTATGCGAAAATTAATTTCGCCAAAATCTTGAGTACCCTGAGCAATTTTCTGATATTGATTCGTCACCGTCCATATCTGTTCCGAGACTCCTGTCACTTCCTTCGAGATAACCTTCAGACCACTTGAAAATTGATGGGTTGTCCGATTTTTATCCACCAGAACCTAAGAGAAATGCACGAGAACCGTGAAACTCTATTTAAAACGTCGGCAGCGTTGCGTAAAAGAGAAGAAAAACAAATTTACTGGTGCCCTTCGCGAAATCTACGTGATACTGAATAAACGGGGAATTAACTTGTCGAGTATGGGAAAAGCTTAGATATTATTTTGACTTTCATATGATGTCGTACTCGTATCACCCGTAACTCACGATGTATAAGTAACGTCGTTCAAACGTTTAAGTACTAATTACGTCGTGTATGGTAAGGTTATGCAATATATACGCTATTGAAATGTACACAAGCTTTCAAAGTAGAAACTTGCAAATTGTTTCCTTATTATTTTTCACTTTTCATAAAGCCGCCTCTATGAGGAAGTACATGACGATCGATCGTATCTCACTCATGCAGGAAACTTTGCGAGAAGTGACAAATATTGAGGAAGCCTTCTATTTTGGAAGCTCGTTCAAATACCATAGACAGCAGCATTATTTGCTAAAAATTTCGATAGCTCGAGATTCAGAAGATCTTTGAAGTAAATTCGTTAATTTCGGTAAAAGGGAAAAGTCATTGGGTAGAGAATATTTTAAAGTTCTCTCCTTTCACCGTTGTTAAATTCGATTATTTCAAGATAATTGTTTAAGCCTCTGCTCTTTCTCTTCTTATATTACTATATTTCCGTCATACTCTTTGCATATAACTCAAAATATACTTCGTATATGTATAATACATAAAACCATCTGCGTATAAATTTTAACAGTTCAAACTATTTTTTAAAGATAAAATAATGTTTTTTTTAAATTCAATATTAGGTTAACCCCTTAAAGCTACTATGTGTAGAAACGTTTTCCAAATTACGTAATACAAGGGGGCCCATTTTTATTTATACAGTCGATTTTTAAACAAATTGAAAGAGATACAAAAAAGTTTCAAACAGACAAGTCACGATTTTGATAGGGAAAGTAGATTGGCGCCACTTCCGAGATTTCTTTGTTGCGGCCATTTTTTAAACGGAAGTCAATGTTTTCTTTTCAATAAAGGTTGTAGATCTCTTTGAGATATTTTCAAAATACCCCCTAAAAGTCTTTTTTGCATGCGCCGTTAATTTATTCACGCGTTGTTCAGGAGCATTTTGGACAATCACAAGTAGCCAAAAATAGACATTTCCATTTAAAAAATTGAAGTTGACCTTCAAATGATCTCTAACCTTGACCCCAAGAGTAAGTTTAAAGTCACCAATAGCTGTCCCCCTCTAAACCCTAGAAGTTTTATATTAGGCATATTTGATCAAAATGCTCCTAAAAAACGCGTCGGTAAATTAGTGGCTTATGCAAAAAACACTTTTGAAGGAATTCCGTTTAAAAAAATGGCCGCAACAAAAAAATCTCAAAAGTGGCGCCATCTGCGACTGAATTGATAATGTTATCTTCTTTCCCCCTCGAAATCGTGACATGTCCGTTTGAAACATTTTTTCGTATCTCTTTTAGTTTTTTAAACTTCGACTGTATAAATAAAAATGAGCCACCTTATATAAAAAGTTGCCTTGGCAACACTAATCTTGAGACGCCGCCATCAATGACATTAACACCGAGCGAACGAGGTTCCGCTATTCAATATTGTAGTCCGTGCGGTCGATTTAACGGGGCCTTTAACTGGTTATCAAATAAGTATTGTGACACGTATTGCTGAATACATATATTATCGTTTATACATAGCGAAGTGTACGCTACATTGATGTGAGAACCACGCTACAGAATCTAATCGTATGATAGTTAAATGATCATTGCATAGAAGAGAATCGGTTTTTAATATCAAATTCGTTCGAAGCCAACTGTAGTTGAATTTCCTTTAATTCTCGGTTAAATCACATTTCTCGATATCGCGTCGATCCTACGCAATTTGGATGTGAAGCTACACCTTGAATACGCTAGGATTTATATGTAAAATGAACAATTATTCGCATTTAGTTCCTCTCACGATATTACGGACTATTCCTCTATGAATTCTAAAGTTAACATCGGTGAAATTCATGTTACTGTTAGCAATTTTCTGATATCGATCTGTCATAACCAATAACATGTCCTCTTGTCCACTTGGAACTACCTTAATACCAGTGGGGAACTGAAGAGTCTCGTTGTTGATAGCGAATTGCACCTGCAATTAGAGAATGACATGCATTGACTCGATGCTTTTGACGGATGCGGATAGTTTAGAAATATTTATAAACATGAAACTAACGGTATTTTCATTATTGAAAGGTTTGTGACGATTCCAACAGATCAGCGACATGTCGGTTAACGAGCTGAAGAAGAGTATTCCGTTGCGGGAAAATGCTTGAGCGGCTGACTGACTTCTCATTTTATTTGGTTCTTGGACATAGCAAATTGCCGATTGATCGTTTTTCAACGATAGTAATTCTACTTGTTTAACATGATACATGTAGAAAGATGCGAGTGGCCGAAAGTATAAAAGGCGCTTCGAGACATCCGGCTCGTCCGGAGTAATCGCCATACCCATTATTCCATCAGCGAGATCGAAAGAATCATCACCGACGGTGATGTGCTCAGCACTTGAGTCTGATTCAAACGATTTCGATTCTAATCGCGTGAACTCCCTTCCATTCCATACTACCAAACCATATCCTTCCGTATCTGCCATATATACCTGAAAATTATAGAGACATTGCCTCGAGGATCACTCGTGAATATAAAATTCATTTGTACAACACGTAAAATTACAGAATATTAGGTGAAACAATTATAATTACATTAACTTGGTCCGGGTCGTTTCCTACTACGTCGACGACAGGAGTAACCAGTTTACCCGATCCATTTTTATTTGCAGCATAGCTCGCAGGTATAATGACACGCTTAATTAATTCGTCATTCCCTAAATCGAAGATTAGCAATTGTGCTGGGCATACCTGAGTATCTCCATTTTTACCCGAGTCCAAAACATAGAGATAATTTCGGACAATCTGTTAAACAAGATACAACAATAAAGTACGGATCGCTGCTTTTGCACCCGTATGCATTGCGAACTCACAGTGACTCGATAAACTCCAATTATTCCGGTACAGTCGTTTCTCTGATTCCAGGACCAGTTTGGATAGGGTTCAAGCAAAGGGCCACCCTCTGCCATTATATTACTAACGGTCGTCAAGGTAGCGGGTACCCCGTTAATTTTCTCCAACGTCACGAACATTCTACCATCTGTTTGTTTGTTATTATTTTTTTAGTAATACACTAAACGGGGCAATTCGTTAAAGAAAATTGCATGGTACGAAATGAAGTAAAAAAAATAACTCAATCCATATATATTAATTAATACGATTTAGCAAAAATTATTTATCAAATAAACAAAAGTTACAGAGAAATCAAAGTAATTTTTACGCGCAGGATCATGCAATGGCTATATAATGGATAAGAATATACCAAGACCATGTTTAGTTGAACACAAAAGAACGTTTGATAAAAATGTTCGAGTTGAATAAATAGGAATATTAAGTTCAATGTAAAGTGTTTCAGATAAAAACTCGATTGTTCGCACCATAGTAAACCAAAAATATCGAGGGGGGCGAGTTACCTAAATATCACAAAAATTAAATTTACTCGCAGCTCAACGAATGAAATCTTGTAACGTAATTTATAAAAAATCACTTAATGGTACAAAAAAATATATTTTTTCATAAGATGATGAACTGTGCTACAAAAAAAATATATTTCACTCATTAAAATATTTAACTTTTTGTACTTCCTTCCTTTTAAAACGAAATCACAAAACATCGTATGTGCAATCACACCACAGTTTTATTTTTATGTTTTTTAGATGATTCATCTCTCTTAAAGTTTAAATGTTATTTACGTATGACGTATATAGTGAAGAATACAAATAGTTCACAGGTCATGTCTGGATAACTGAATGGTGTTGTCGATACGGGTCAGCAAAATATACAAAATTTAGTTCATAATGTTATTTTAGACCTAACACCAATACCACCTTCAACTTCTCGTAACGAGCAAGATAAATGAACACTTGTTGGATAAAAATAAAAAACATTTTTTTCTCTTTTTGTACCTGGAGCTTGATCCATGTCGACAGGAAAGATATTAACGACATTGTAATAACCACCGTCGATCGCCTCAGACTTTTGCGAAGAGTCTTCCCATACAAAGTCTATGTACTTCCACTCGTGAACGATACTAAGCTTTTCCCCATCGTAAGTACCGTCGTAAGGACTGTTGAACACTCTGGTGACAGTGCATCCAAGCCACAGCAACAAAGTGAAATAAATCATAGCTGGAAGCTCTGAATCGAGTCCTCGCATTAAGCAAATCAAATTGTTTACTGTAAATAATACGCGTTTACTTGCAAATAAAAAGTTAGATGAGACATGGACGATGCAAGGCTAAAAGTTTTCTAACCGTCGAAGTCGCTTCGAATTCCTTCTTAATATACCGAGTTGTCGTACACTATATTATGATAACAGCTACGGAAATAGAAGAAATTAAAGCCAGAAGATTGCGAATGAACGATAACATTATCGTCAATTCTAACATTTCCAGTTGCGGAAGTTCATTAACATCGATACTCAATGAATAAATGGTCACTTAATGCTACATATACAAGGAATCAATAATACTAATGACATCCGACTGTCAATATTAGTTATTACATCAATACATCGATAGTAAGGTTTTAAACGTAAAATGAATAAACATATTTTAGATTGTTCGTCGAATTAGGCGAAGCAGCGTTGATAAACCAGTCATATTCGACGTCGTAGTTGATGGGAATGAGAATGGGAATGACGATAATGTCATTTATGATGATAGAACCTTCGATCGTTTGACCTCGGATCGCAATTCGTATCGGCTGTCAAATCATCGACGCGTCCAGCCATTATGCGAAAATTAATTTCGCCAAAATCTTGAGTACCCTGAGCAATTTTCTGATATCGATTTGTCACCATCCATATCTGTTCCGAGACTCCTGTCACTTCCTTCGGGATGACCTTTAGACCACTTGAAAATTGATGTGTTGTTCGATTTTTATCTACCAGAACCTAAGAGAAAAGCATTAGAACCGTGCAATTTTACTTAAAACGTCGGCAGGGTTGCGTAAAAGAGAAGAAAAACAAATTAAAATCAATTCATGGATGTGAAAAGCTTAGATATTATTTTGACTTGTATGTGATGTCGTGCTCGTATGACCCGTAACGCATTATCTATAAGTGACGTCTTTGAGACGCTGAAGTACTAATTACGTCGTGTAAAGTATGGTTATGCGATATTTATACTACTACAATATACGCAAGCCTGCAAAGTAGAAACTTGCAAGTTGTTTCTTCATTATTTTCCACTTTTCATAAAGCCGCCACAATGAGGAAGCATGTGTCGATCGATCGTGGCTTACTTAAGCAGGAAGCTTCGCGAAGAGTGAAAAATATTGAGGAAGCCTTCTATTTCGCAAGCTCATTTAAATACCGTAGATAGTAGCATTATCTGCTAAAAATTTCGATAGCTCAAGATTCGAAAGATCTTTATAGTCATTTCTCGCAAATCTTGTACGCTCACACCATTTGTCGCTATAGTCGATCCTAATAGTCCTATCAATCTCTTTAATATTTGTGCATAATATCAGCTTGATAACTCAAGATAAGATCAACTCATGAACTTTAAATTATTATTTACTAGAAGTTAAAAGAGTTTGATCGATTGAAATGGATCGTCTCACCCATCATCTGTCCATACCGATTTATTTATAAAAAACTATTTAGCCCAATAGCATAAAATTTTAGGCGACTGACGCGGGCACAGACATTTTTTGACGAAATTCGAAAACTTGTAAAATCTTCACATCTGGAATCATTTCGCTACAAATTTAAACAAATAATGAGGATTCTCTCTACCTGCGTGATTACTTTCAGCTTAATAGCTCGAGATATTCTCAAGTTATAAAAGTTTAATTATATCGAGACTGATACATACACGTGCGCACACGCACATGCAAGATTGACACGAGATATCTATGTGACGCATCGATCCTAGTCGAATTGGATGTGATAAAACACATTGAATTCACTCTGGTGTTAACTGGCAATTCACTTTGTATGATTATCTATGGGAAGAAATGAAAATGTACGTAAGAGATACTCACGATATTTTCCTTCGTTATCGGCTTATCGATGTTCCAGCAAGCGAGAGCCGTTTCCTTGCTAAGACCAAACAAGAGGATGCCCTGAAAGGAAAAAGCCATAGCGGCTGCTTGACTCGGTAGAACGCCAGAAGCAACCGTGTATTTTACGGGATCGCCACCGTAAGAACTCTGCAGATTCCATGTCTCAGCTGAAACCATATCGTGCGAAGCGAGAGGTCGGAACATAAGAAATCGAGGTTCGTGCTTTCTTCGTGTTTTAGGACCGAGAGCCATGCCGAGCACACCGTCGAGCAGGTGAAAAACTTCGCCATCTATCTCGAAATTCGCATGAAATTCTTGGGGAGCATAGACCAAGGATTCTAGGCGCCACAGTGAACTGCCATTGTAAACTACGAGTGCATTGCCCTGAACATCTGCGATGTAAACCTGAATACGACGTGAAGAAAATAAATAAACGCGATGAAATAGATAGAAAAATAATGGCTTCGAGTCATCAACGTTTGGCCCCTCGAGTACGTGTATCAAAGTTCTTCGATTTCTATCTATGTAGTCTCCCCTTAAATTGCATTATCTTTTCGCGTCGTACATCGTTCGACAATTCAATTTTTGTATTTAATCACAATTTGTTTTTAAACATTAAAGTTACTCGATACATTTGTTTTATAGTAATTTTGCATTGCGTTGCAATATGAAATTATGTTGCAAATATACCAATTCACGAATAAAAAATTGGAGCACCTCCAATTTTTATTATTGGATTGATATTATTTTGGCAAATAATATCAGACCTTTCACTCGGAGAAGCTTAATATATTATCTCAGTGTAATAATTGAATACAGAATTCCGTTTATTCGTTTTAAAAAGGTTTAAAATTCATTTAAAATAATCACCGAATACTCTAATATTTGATTTTTATAATGACTTTTTACATATATTTCCATTAGTTCGTTTACAAGCCACGTTCTTGCTTATCAATTTCAGCGCTCATAATATCTCTCGGTTGTCCAAGCTGATGACATAACCCTCATTAGAAAAACTCCCATGAGTGACAAGTTAGTGATAATACCAGAGAGAATGAATTACTAACGTAAGTTCGTTCACACCCACGTCCCATCGTTTCCACGATAGGAGTTACGAGCAAACCCTCTCCTGTTTTTGAATTATAGGCAATGTCGTCTGGTATCTTGACTCTTCTGAGTAGACGATCGGTATTAAGATCGAAAGTGAGAAGTTGAGCATCGCAAACTTTCGTACCGCCGATCTTTCCATTGTCGATAGCCCACAGTCTGTCGCATTCATCGATCTGCACGGACGAGAGCGAATCGGCAAATGCAAACAAAAGGACATCACCTGAATTATAGTTTTAACTCGCGTTATAACTATATTTTTTACTTACGGCTACCCGGAAGACATTCACGATGCCCTTACAGCCATCTGTCTTCGCCCAGCTCCAGTCTGGGTAAGGCCTCAACAGTGGGCCTCCATCGCCAGATCTATCGGAGACCGTAGTCAGACTGGCGGGAACTCCGTAGCCTCTTATCACAGTCACGAATACTCTTCCGTCTTTCGACACGTCGGTATCGATGATTATAGGTTTTGTGTAGTTGTAATCATCGGAATTTAATGCAGCTGTTTGATCCGCTTCACTGTCCCATAAATAATCGACCCATTTCCACTCGTAAATAATTTTTAACTTCTGAGCGGATACACCGGATTCGAGGCCCAGGCAAAGCAAACTGGGAAGCAATAACAGTGACAACAACATAATACCGAAGAAAGATTCGATCGAACGTTCAATCGGAAAATACTGTTATTCCGCAATGAGAAGGCGTTTAATATATAGGCGAGGTCAAGCTACAGTTACCCAAGGTACGCCGTCACCTCCACCCATCGAAACACAAGTGACCGTATCAATCGTTCGAGACTTTTTCACGCTTACCCAGGTAGAATTATACAATTGTCGGAGCGTTGGGTCAAACTCAACGGTGTCTCGTTTACGCTTACAACGCTGTGGGATGCTCGGAAACGTTGATTCAACGTTTGTCAGATTCATTAGCCACCGTTGATCCAAGGTTACAGCAAACGAACCGTCGGCATCCAATAATGAGCCGGAGCCTGACCGGTTCTACCAGCATCGACAACCTCTACCTTAGTGAATTTTCTACTACGCTAAATATACCATAAAACGTTATTCACGCTGCTATTAAGAACCTGTTTTAAGATTTTAATAACGCTGAATTGATTGCAATTTATGCAGAAACTTAAACTTGAACTCATATATAATAAATTGTGTATATCAATTAATGATATAAATTCAAAGATGACAAAGCATACCTTAAAATCGAGGAATAAAACCTGCGCGACCCTTTTTTAAATTCAACATTAGGATAATCCCTGAAAGCTACTGTGTATAGGAACGTTTTCCAAATCACGTTGTACACGCGCATAATATATTTTCACTCGACAGTATGGTAAAATTTCCGAAAATGCCAGAGTATTTCCAGTTTACTACGTTGTTTGAGTTTTACTCCTATATTTTTTTAGTGAGCTTATCCTCAAAATTCTCTCCGTGCAGCTGATGTTTTCCACCATTTGCGGGAAAGCTAAATGTCGAATTTTACGAATGGAAGTTGTTTACGGCTATAAGCCATTAGGTATAATAGCGTATCCCTACTCGAATTTCGCAACGCACACGCGAACCCTTTTACCATTTTATGATACAACAGCATTGCGTGAATTATTTGACCCCTACTTGGATACTTTTCCTCCCGGAAAACTCATCAATCGTTGATCGGCCGATAGAAGTGCTCGCCGAAAAACCTCCGAATGTCCGGCCCTGCCCGTCGCACTTCCATTTCACCATAACACAACTTTTGTGGAGTCAGTCGCGTTTTAACAACCGGCAAACACGGAACGTAAGCACGGAACAGAACATGTTAAGGGGCTACATTTTCCAAAAATATTTTTATTCGATAGTGTCCCAATGTCATGAGAAGGAGAGCTATATGGCCCGGGAAATACAGATTTTTTTATACGAGTAGACAGGATGGTAAGAAGCGAAGAATCACTAAAAAAAGTTATTCAAAGTGGTTCAACCCTTTTCATTTGGAACGGTATCTAATCCCGAGATCGAAATTAACTTAGATATTTATTACGCCGGTACAGCCAAGTAAATTGAAAAAGAATGAAACATTAGTCGACTATATTACTCTGTAATAAATGTCGAATAAAAATTTCAAAATTTACTTCGATCGCATCAATATCCTTAGACGTACTATACCGCTCACTTTTACCGGGTTGATCCTGATGGTGATGTCAAGCTCACCTGCCTCGATACGACATATACTTTCTCTCTTCGATACTTCGGCGGGTCATCGACATTATCATTCCACACGCTTGCCCAAATTATCCGTCCGGTCATCGCACTCTTCAGTAAATAGACGTTTTGTCATTTTTCGACATTCCAATGTATTTCTTTAACCATCGAAAAGAAAAAAAATATCTACGTCCAATATAAGCGATGTTACGATTGGTAAGAAATTTATTATAATTTTATATGTTTATTTATAAATTATAATTTATAAAATCATTATAATATATTTATTATATTATAACAAATTTTCGTCGGTTTGAATGGAGTATCTTTTTATAACTTGGAACTCTTTCGATAACTCTAACAGTATTCAAAATGTATCGATCAAACAATTAAAATATTTACAACGATTAAGCTATCAACTTTTTAGAAAGAAAAGCCAACATTATCGTATTCAGGAGATCAACATCTAAAGGTCACACCTAAGTTTTCGCATCCACCTTTCAGTGCAGACAGAAGTCTTTCCCAAGTGTCTTTGACTCCATTTCAAGGCCAAGATCGTTCCCTTATGACATCAACGAAAGACGTTCTTGAATCAACGCGGGCCAGTTCAATAAACTGGATTCCCGCATAAAAATTATATGAAAAGACTGCGAGAAAGAGTGTTAAATAATGATAGATGTTCAATTATAATATACGGACGTTAAGTACAGATATGTGTCATTAAGATTTATAACCCACTTTATATTGCGATTACTTCACACGCGTATACAAATATCGTAATTCTGAGTTACACCGTGATTCCATTCATTATTCACTTGTTTTTTAAACATTCATATGTATAACGACGATACAAGATTGTAGGTGACTTTGTATTTATTTACGGATATAGATTTTCTATGTTATAAGATGAATACAATGAAATACTGCATCCGTCTATCGTTCGCATTATCACGTACACTATTTACATAACAGATCGACGAACAATCGAAACCTTATGCGCTCAGCAGTCAAGCTAGAACAAATCTTCTAATCGAAGTCGATTAAAGAAAAAATGAGTGTCAAGTGCATAAAATATGGACAATGTTTTATTATTCAGTTTTTTATAGCATTGTACCGTTTGTTTATATTTTTTAATGAGCCGAGTGCATATAATTCATCATAATAATTTAAACGCCGTGATCTATGTAGACAGTATAGCCTGGAAGAAGATTTCTTATTTCTTTCGACCAGCCTCGAGTAATTTTTTTAAGCATCGTGAAGCAACGAAGGTCGCTCGAGCAGGGAAACGACGAATATTCGTAATACTTTCGCCTACTCCAATAGCCCTATCTGTGATTATGAACAGTAAGCCCACGGTTCACGTTACGTCGGGGAACGTTGTTTATGCCATGAGCAACGACGTCGCATTTAGTACCGCGTGTCAATTCATCGACGTAATCCGCTAGGATACGGAAATTCGTTTCATTCGCCCTCAATGTACCTGTCATCACTTTTTGTAATGAATTCGTGAGAACCCAGAGCTCTTGTTTACCGACTTTGTTTAATGCCGTTACGATCTGTAATAAAATCAAGAATTTGATAAGACGGTAATTATTCGTTTAAAGACTTTCTTGAAGAATTTCATTGTATATGCTGAATTTTTATTTACCTTGATTCCAGCAGCGAATTGCAGCGTTTTACTATCTGTTACGACTTTCTCGATATTATTTTGGCCGAATTCAGGATAATCTTTGCTGTTCCAGCAACCTATTGCCGTTTCGGATATTAAACCAAAGAACAAAACGCCATTTTTGTCCATCGCCTGAGGTGCCGATTGCGAAGATCTCTCGTTACTGAATGGCTTGAAAGACCTGGGTGAACCTTCTGGATTGTTTTTGAACAAGCTCGCGTTTCTGAAATTGACACGATACTCAATTAAAACTCAATAAAACTAGATATCAATATTAAAAGTTATTGTAGACGATAAGAAATATAATCTCATGTGGAAAAGACTCTCTAAATACGCTCTGTTTGCTCAAAATGGTTAAAATTTGCTCTTTTAAGAGGCTCCGCTATATAGTGAATCGTGGCTTACATTTAAACTAAATAAATGCGTGAATGCTATCAACATTAAGACTGAACATAGAGTTATAAGGTCCAATTCAATAAGATAAAAAGATATCAACGTTAAATATATTGATATAAGATACATGGAGTTCGGTGACAGTTTAATTTACCTGATTATCGAAGTAGGAACCCAGGACTCGACAACACTGGCCATCGAGTGGAAAAAGAGAATTCTGTCATCGTCGGGTGTGATGGGACCAAGCGCCATTCCTATAATGCCATCCATGAAGTTAAAGGACACGTTGTTGATGGTGAAGATGCCATACGGTGGATACGGATACAAAAGATTATTAACAATCTTCCACGACGTTGAATGTCTGTGATCGTAAACGATCATGCTGTATCCCTGCACGTCAGCTATATAGACGTATGTGTCTAGGCAAAGGCCTTCCGCGTCACGGACATCGGCGACCGGAGTGACCATGAGTGACCTATCGGAGTACTGCTCGCGGGGGAATACGTAACGAGTCTGTAGCTGGTTGTTTTTCAAAGAGAACATTAGAAGCTGAGGAGGACAGATTCGACGCGAGCCAATTTTTCCTGTGTCCAGAACCCACATTCTTCCACAAGAATCTATCTGCAGTTTAAGATTACATTAGTGAAATCACATCTGTCACTAATCGTATCTTATAAAATAACATTTCTTTCGTAGTAAAAAGATTTTTTTTATAGATGTGCTCTATTCCAGTTGCCTATGCTACTCAAATTTTTATATTAATTCGACTAGCCTGAATTCTGAAAACGCTGATGAGACCTGAACAATGGTCGTTCGGTTGCTGCCATTCCCAATTGGGATATGGGGCAATTATGGGATTGCCCTCGGAATTCTTTAAGTCAGTCACATAGCCAAGGGTCACGGGCACTCCTTTGCTGAAGCGAGGTATCGTTACGAACACGACGGAACTTTTATTCTCTAAAAATCAAAAGTATACGACAATGTAGAGTCGAGTAAAGAGGCGCAGTTTACGTTCGTCGGAAACAGGTTTGGAAGAACCACCTGTCAATATCGCACATATAACGATAAAGCTATATTCACGGTAGTCACTTTTGTTGTGTTTTGCAGCGCTAGATTTTTTTTCTATTGATTAATGAACACTTACTTCTCATGTATACATCGACATCTATCGGCATCGAAGAGAGCGGAACAAAATCTCCGGATTTTATGGCAGATTCCCTCGCCTTCTGATTCTTATACGCGAAATCCAACGTCTTCCATGAAAAGACTTGTCGCATTTTTTTGTTGGTCGGGCTCGCTGATGTCGCGACGAGACACCCAAGAAGAACCGTAAGTAGAAACAGTCGAAGACCGATGAATCCCATTAGTCTCATTCTGTAACTAATGAAAACAAAAAAAGTTCATTACCCGACAACACCACATCAGCCTTATTGAAAGATTGTCCTAACATTTTGAACGAAAATAATTCTATTGATTAATTTCAATAGATTAAAACGAGTTTTTCTCTGACTTATGGCGAGATAAAACTTGAGTGGGTGCGAGAGAATAGAACTAACGGAACTCACGGTGAAGCAAGAGGGAAACCCTGAGAATATATTTAATCTTGCCTTAAAAAGTTGAATATGCAAACAGTAGATCGACGAAACCTTCGCTTTTGAAAATCGTAACGTTCTACTGATTTTAAGTCTTAATTGATACTAGTTGCACCGTCGAATATCCGTAACCAAAATTCTGTTATTGAAATAAAACGATAGAGAGCGAGCTTTGCGTAATCACGAATAAATATCATTCTTCCCACTTATGATAACGGCAAATATTGTTAAAAATACTCCGAGTGTTTTGGCAGCGCTTGTGAAACAAGCAAATGAATCCAAATTAAATTTTTAAGCTTGTATGGTGGAAAACAAAAGTGATTACGATGTCGATGCAAATTCTCGTAAGTTTGTTGTCGCTTTGCTCCATTCTCTCGAATCGGTACGGTATAACATCCATTAATGCGAAACAATTGCTCTTCTTGCCTGATCGGTAAACGATATAATTCCAATGCTAGCACACTAATTTTTATTTTTATTCGACTATTCGCCTTCACTTTCACCGGAAGGAAAACAAGCTAAACTATCTTTAGTTCAGCCTAACAATTCATTTCACTAGTACCGGTCACAGAGTTCTTCTTGAAAGATATCACAAACTAAAGAAGCCGTATAGTCTCAGTAAAATGTGCGTTATCTCGGGTCGACTGGACTGTCGATCTGACCGGTTTCACGGTCGACGATGAACTGCGATTTCGTTGTTCCTTCTCAATCTGACGCTCGCAGTCATCTCTCTGTTGTAACGGCTAATAATAATTTTACCGAAGGCAATGAAAGATTTTTTACTCCTCTTTTAGGATCGGCAATAATTAAATTGATCGTTTTATCTCCCAAACTCGCCGATAACTACATAATGTAGTACACTATCGAGTTATTGCCGGAAGTTTACCTTTTTAGTACGAAATTTCTTTCCTTCCTCGACGATATACCGTCGTGCGGCGAGAGCTAACTGAAGACGAGCCATTATTACCACTTTTATTCATCGTGTAAGATTATCGCGAATGATAATGACGTCAGAATATGCAGTAGTAAATCAATTTTGTTGGCGCGTATTCGTCCAGAAAGTTTCTTTCAAGGAAAATAAAAACAGCAAATATTCCGATTGCGATAAGGCTAATGTCATTATCTAAATCATTCTCTCGTCACTTATCTTTATTTTCATATATATCCACTCATAGAGATGCCAAATTTAGTACGTGGCAATTGAAGAGACGCACAATTAAAAAAAAAAATTATTCGGTGCACTTTTAAAAATGATTCAGGCACTGCCAACATCAGTGTCAACTCTGTATGAAGATTATTTGTTCCAAGGCAAAATACAATGTTACAATAATTTTGTGGTTTACTTATAAAGGATAACGTTCTTTTGAATATCAGAACGGTGCATCAAAACAAACTTTCGCTTTATCGTTTTTTTTTTACAGTTTACAGGATAAATCATTAAATAAAAGAAACAACGATCATACGTGGCTGCACTGACAACGTGTTTTCGCACTCATATTCATAACGTTTGGTTCGTCGATGTTTCTTCGTTGCAAATGCCTATAAATAACTGCATTTACTGTACAATTTTCATCAATCATCTGCATAGCGGTAAAGTTATAGAGAATTTTCAAGGCTTACAAGAAGAATCGCTGTATCGCATGATGAAAAGAATTTCGTATCAAGTGGCGTAACAGATCGTTTTGTTTATCCACTGTGACCGTTTCCTACAATTAAGGAGGGGGTTCGGGTCGATAAAGGAATTTTAAATAAGGGTATAGAAATTTGGTTAAAGAATAATGCTCGTATATTTAAACGTTAAATAAAAGAACTGAAAACTATAATCAATCCATTAAAGTTAAGTAAATATAAAGATTATTCCAATTTCAAATAAAAAGAAAATAAAACGAAAATGAGGCTTAAATATTGGAGCGTAAATAAAGCGTTAATAATAATACAAAAATAAAACGTCAATATCCATGCAGAAATAAAGCGAGAATAACAATCGAAAAACAAAAGAAGATAGAGCTCAATTAATAATGCAAAAAGGGACGGGCTAAAATTTAATACTCATTACTGGTTTGAAATATAATGCAAAGGGGAACGAACGAAAATATACTACTAAATACAAGCTCAAAATATAATACAAGAGGGCGGTGAGATTTAAATGCTCAACACAGGTTTAAAAAGGAGGTGGCAAAAATATCGCACTATTTTAGTAATTGACAGCATTATACTCGAAAGATTTCTTGGGCGCCAGCTACGAGACGGTGTAGCTCCGTTTGCTTCGGAATAATATAATACACAAAACTACCTGTGGGCCTACCTACCGGGAAGGGGGAAGGGACATTATTGATTTATTGATTATTTATTATTATACCTTAGTAATACCTCGAGACAATTTCCAATAAGTTTTGAAATTACCTTAAATTTTCATTAAAATTAAATAAGAAAATTTTCATAAGAAGATTTGATTTTGATTATATGTAACCTAACCGCAATTTATTTCTAGGTATTCTTAAATTGTATAATCAATAATAATTTTAAGAAAATGATTAACGCTATAGAAACAAGAAAAGAAAAAATTTGTATCCGCACAAGATGTAAGCATAGTTTTGGATAAGTAATTAATCGATGAAGTAAGGTGAACATAAAGTGCCTCACAACTCATATAGAGATTGATTTTCGAGCGCAAAAAGATATACGTATAGTCTATTTTTCAATATCGGCAGGGTGGAAGAAGTGGTGACTTTAGTTGGAGGTAGTGCCAGAAACGCGCAGCCGTTTATTGTGCATCGGAGCATTCGGTACGTAACTGTGCTATGGTAAGGAATCTCAAAAATTCTAAGAGCTGCTTGACGCGTAGGGTATCGGGGTGATTTGGCATGAATAAAAATCTCAGAAAGATAAGATGAAGCGTTGCTATGAAGAACATTAAAGGTTGAAATCCCCGTAAAACATAGACGCCTGAATTTGACTGTTAACCAGCGGAGTAACCTGCGACAAGATGTCACGTATTCATCCCGCCGCAGATTAAAAATGAACCTGATGCCGACGTTCAAGAGCCTCTCTAACTTTATGATTTGTTCAGTCGTTATATCATTATATACTAAGCAACGGTAGTCGAGCAGTGGAAAGATTAGCGAGGCGACTAGAGTGGTCTTTAATTCTTGCGACTGGATATTTCTATGATACTTTAGTTTGTATAAGGAGAGATTTACTTTTCTTGATATTAAAACCACGTGACTCGACCAAGATAAGTTCGACGTCACAATGACACCAAGATTTTGTACTTTATTTACATACAGTAGCGTGGTACCATTAATTATTATCGATGGGAGATTATGAACCTCTAGCTGGCTGATCTACGAATTGCTGCTCAGAATCAGTACCTTAGTTTTAGAAAGATTGAGTTTAAGACCATTAGTATTTGCATAGTGAGCAATTACGTCCACATCATGAGTGATTCGAGCAATTTCCATCTCGAGTTCTGAGGGCAGGAAACTCAAATAAATCTGGGTATCGTCGCAAATATCATATGTTCAGAGTATCTCAGTCCATTGGATATGCCATTTATAAAAAATGACAAAAGCAAGGGACCGAGAACAGAGCCCTGCGGTACATCGGATGAAGTACTTCGCCAACTATAGGTAGTCCCGTCTTGGTTAATCGTCGCATGGATACTTTTTACCAAGTATGAGAAGAGCCACTCAAAGACATTATCAGAAAAACCTACCCCACGAAGTTTGGTGAGCAGTATGTGTGAGAGACCGAGTCGAAAGCCTTGCTGAAATGGAATAAAACAAGAATCGTAAGCCGCCTTTCGTCAACATTTGTCCCGACATCGTGACATATGCGTAAAAGTGTAGTCTGTGTACTGAAATCAGTTCTGTAACCAGATTGCCGAGGATCAAGAATCTTGATTGCAGTGATGTACTTTGTGATTTGAGGTCATTCCGAAAGGACGCGCGATAATATTATCGCATATCATCATCCACGCATCATTTTATTTCTTATTCCAATGTGTTATTCGTTATCACTTGTATTTTAAATTCGTTATATTATTGCCGACCAACGATGACGCATGTTGTAAAGTAAACAGTTCGAGTGAGGTTGAATTTTTACTGCATACGCACGGTACTTTTGTGCTACGTACACATTTCGCAGTGTCGGAGCAAAAGGAAAATATACGCTCTCTCGCTCGTTACTCTTTTGTCACTATGCTTCAAAGGATTAAATTTTGAGAATTAATTTTTTCAGTAAAACCATTAGATTTTCATGTCTTACCGTTAATCTACCATTACTGCCTCGTACAGGGGACTTTTCTCCATATTTAGAGCTTGTTTATGGTCTGATCAAGAGTCGATGATATTAGGTGGTTCTCAATTTTCACGACTTACGATTAACTCACAATCAAATCCGCGAATACTTGATTTGCAAAATGTTATATTTCCATCACAAATGCCGTCTCCAAATGTTATAACTCAAAATATACTTTAAACATCTACACGAAACCATCTGCATATCAATCTTAAGAGTTCAAACTATTTCGTAAAAACAAACAAATTCTTTTTTCATATTCAACAGTAGCTTCGTAAGTATTCCGATGACAAGTAAACTAACAGTCGGAGATTCTGACCAAGATCCGTATTATTCATTTTTTATTGGTAACGATAGATAAAATACAATTTTTTATTGATAGAAATCACGGCGTATGCATTTTCATTTTAAACCATAATTGTCGAAAACAAACTTTTTTTATCATTTATTCTTCACACACGAACCCTTTCACTATTTTATGATATAGCAACATTGCATGAATTATTTGACTCCTTCTTGGGTACTTTTCCTCCCGGAAACATCATCAATCATTGATCGACCGATAGAAGTGCTCGCCGAAAAACCTCCGAATGTTCGGACCTGCCCGTCGCACTTCCATTTCGCCATAACACAACTTTTGTAGAGTCAGTCGCGTTTTAACAACCGGCAAACACGGAACGTAAGCACGGAACAGAACATGTTAAGGGGCTACATTTTCCAAAAACATTATTATTCGATAGTGTCCCAATGTCATAAGAAGGAGAGCTATATGGCCCGGGAAATACAGATTTTTTTTTTATAAGAGCGGACAGGATGGTAAGAAGCGAAGAATCGTTAAAAAAAGTTATTCAAAGTGGTTCAGCCCTTTTCATTTGGAACGGTATCTAATCCCGAGATCGAAATTAACTTAGATATTTATTACGACGGTACAGCCAAGAAAACTGAAAAAAAATGAAACATTAATCGACTCTATTAATCTGTAATAAATGTCGAATAAAAATTTCAAAATTTACTTCGATCACATCAACATATTTAGACGTACTATACCGTTCACTTTTACCGGGTTGACCCTGATGGTGATGTCAAGCTCACCTGCCTCCATACGCATACTCTGAAAGTCTGACAGAATTTATTGGGATACGTCTTTGATGCTGACGTACTAGTTCCTCCGTGACTCTTCATTTTTCTGTCGGAAGTAAATCAACTGATACCGATTTGACACTGAAATATTTGCCTTAGAAAGACGTTTGGCTGTCAAGCAGGCGTAATAGGATGCTGCTCATTACATTAATGCAAAAAAGAAAGCACGCGCGAGAAAGTTATTGCGTTCCTGCGTTAGTCAACTTATAAATAATGTATTTCTCTATTTATTTACTTCATTATTTATTTATTCATTTACAATATTTCATTATTCATTTACAATCAACATTCCGGTGTAACCATCGCAAAGCTTATATTTTCTAGTTTTCATTACACTCCTAATAAATAAATCTACGTCCGAAATAAGCGATTTTACGATAGATAAGAAATTTATTATAACAAATTTTCGTCGGTTTCAATGGAGTATCATTTTATAACTTGGAACTCTTTCGATAACTCTAACGGTATTCAAAATGTATCGATCAAACAATTGAAATATTTACAACGATTAAGCTATCAACTTTTTAGAAAGAAAAGCCAACATTATCGTAATCGGGAGATCAACATCTAGAGGACACATCTAAGTTTTCGCATCCACCTTTCAGTGCACACAGAAGTCTTTCCCAAGTGTCATTCACTCCATTTCAAGGCGAAGCTCATTCCTTTATGAGATCAACGAACGACGTTCTTGAATCAACGCGGGCCAGTTCAATAAACTCGATTCCCGCATATAAATTATATGAAAAGACTGCGAGAAAGAGTGTTAAATAATGATAGATGTTCAATTATAATATACGGACGTTAAGTACAGATATGGGTCATTAAGATTTATAACCCACTTTATATTGCGATTACTTCACACGCGTATACAAATATTCTTAATTCTGAGTTACACCGTGATTCCATTCATTATTCACTTGTTTTTTTAACATTCATATGTATAACGACGATACAAGATTGTAGGTGACTTTGTATTTATTTGCGGATATAGATTTTCTATGTTTATAAGATGAATACAATGAAATGCTGCATCCGTCTATCGTTCGCATTGTCACGTACACTATTTACATAACAGATCGACGAACAATCGAAACCTTATACGCTCAGCAGTCAAGCTAGAACAAATCGTCTAATCGAGGTCGATTAAAGAAAAAATGAGTGTCAAGTGCATAAAATATGGACAATGTTTTATTATTCAGTTTTTTATAGCATTGTACCGTTTGTTTATATTTTTTAATGAGCCGAATGCATATAATTCATCATAATAATTTAAACGCCGTGATCTATTTAGACAGTATAGCCTGGAAGAAGATTTCTTATTTCCTTCGACCAGCCTCGAGTAATTTTTTGAAGCATCGTGAAACAACGAAAATCGCTGGAGCAAGGAAACGACGAATATTCGTAATACTTTCGCCTACTCCAATAGCCCTATCTGTGATTATGAACAGTAAGCCCACGGTTCACGTTACGTCGGGGACCATTGTTTATGCCATGAGCAACGACGTCGCATTTAGTACCGCGTGTCAGTTCATCGACGCAACCCGCTAGGATACGGAAATTCGTTTCATTCGCGCTCAACGACCCTGCCCTCACTTTTTGTATAGAATTCGTGAGAACCCAGAGCTCTTGTTTACCGACTTTGTTTAACGACGTTACAATCTATAATAAAATCGAGGATTTTATCAAACTGTAATTATTTGTATAAAGATTTTCTTGAAGACTTCCATTGTATATGCTGAATTTTTATTTACCTTGATTCCAGCAGCGAATTGCAGCGTTTTACTATCTGTTACGATTTTTTCGATATTATTTTGACCGAATTCAGGATAATCTTTGCTGTTCCAGCAACCTATTGCCGTTTCGGATATCAAACCAAAGAACAAAACGCCATTTTCGTCCATCACCTGAAGTGCCGATTGCGAAGATCTCTCGTTACTGAATGGCTTGAAAGACCTGGGGGAACCTTCTAGATTGTTTTTGAACAAGCTCGCGTTTCTGAAATTGATACGATACTCAATTAAAACTCAATAAAACTAGATATCAATATTAAAAGTTATTGTAGACGATAAGAAATATAATCTCATGTGGAAAAGACTCTCTAAATACGCTCTGTTTGCTCCAAATGGTTAAAATTTGCTCTTTTATAAGGCTCTTAGGATAGTGAATCGCGGCTCACATTTAAACTAAATAAATGCGTGAATGCTATCAACATTGAGACTGAACATAGAGTCATAAGGTCCAATTGAATAAGATAAAGAGATATCAACGTTAAATATATTGATATAACATACATGGAGTTCGGTGACAGTTTAATTTACCTGATTATCGAAGTAGGAACCCAGGACTCGACTACACTGGCCATCGAGTGGAAGAAGAGAAGTCTGTCACCGTTGGGTGCGATGGGACCAAGCGCCATTGCCATAATGCCATCCATTACGTTAAAGGACACGTTGTTGATGGTGAAGATGCCATACGGTGGATACGGATAAAAAAGATTATTAACAATCTTCCACGACGTTGAATGTCTGTGATCGTAAACGATCATGCTGTATCCCTGCACGTCAGCTATATAGACGTATGTGTCTAGGCAGAGGCCTTCCGCGTCACGGATATCGGCGACCGGAGTGGCCATGAGTGACCTATCGGAGTACTGCTCTCGGGGGAACACGTAACGACTCTGTAGCTGGTTGTTCTTCAAAGAGAACATTAAAAGCTGAGGAGGACAGATTTGACGGGAACGAATTTTTCCTGTGTCCAGAACCCACATTCTTCCACAAGAATCTATCTGCAGTTGAAGATTACATTAGTGAAATCACATCTGTCACTAATCGTATCTTATAAAATAACATTTCTTTCGTAGTAAAAAGATTTTTTTTATAGATGTGCTCTATTCCAGTTGCCTATGCTACTCAAATTTTTATATTAATTCGACTTGCCTGAATTCTGAAAATGCTGATGAGACCTGAACAATGATCATTCGGTTGCTGCCAATCCCAATTGGGATATGGGGCAATTATGGGATTGCCCTCAGAGTTCTTTAAGTTAGTCACGTAGCCAAGGGTCACGGGCACTCCTTTGCTGGAGCGAGGTATCGTAATGAACACGACGGAACTTTTATTCTCTGAAAATCGAAAGTATACGACAATGTAGAGTCGACTAAAGAGGCGCAGTCTACGTTCGTCGGAAACAGGTTTGGAAAAACCACCTGTCAATATCGCACGCATAACGATTAAGCTATATTCACGAGTAGTCACGTTTGTCGTGTTTTGCACCGCTAGACTTTTTTTCTATTGATCAATGAACACATACTTCTCGTGTATACATCGACATCTCTCGGTACCGAAGAGAGCGGAACAAAATCTCCGGATTTTATGGCACATTCCCTGGCCTTCTGATTCTTATACGCGAAATCCAACGTCTTCCATGAAAAGACTTGTCGCATTTTTTTGTTTGTCGGATTCGCTGATGTCGTGACAAGACACCCAAGAAGAACCGTAAGTAGAAACGGTCGTAGACCGATGAATCCCATTAGTCTCATTCTGTAAATCTAATGAAAAAAAAAGTTAATTACACGACAACATCAGGTCGGCTTTATTGAAAGATTGTCCCAACATTTTGGATGAAAATAATTCTATTGATTAATTTCTTGAGAACTAACGGAGAGAAAAACCCTGAGAATATAATTCATCTTGATTTAAAAAGATAAATATACAAACAGTAAAACGACGAACACTTCGCTTTTGATAATCGCAACGTTCTACTGATTTTAAGTCTTAATTGATGACAGTTGCACCGTCAAATATCCGTCAATCAAATTCTATTATTGAAATAAATCGATAAAGAGTGAGTTTTGCGTAATCACGCTTAAATGTCATTCATCCCATTTATGATATGTTTTGGCAGCGCTTGTGAAACAAAACAAATATATCCAAATTAAATTTTTTAAGCTGATATGATGGAAAACAGAAGTGATTACGATATCGATACAAATACTCGTAAATTTGTTGTCGCTTTGCTCCATTCGCTCGAATCGATACGGTTCAACGTCCATTAGTGCGAAACAATTGCTCTTCTTGCCTGATCGGTAAATGATAAAATTCCAATGCTAGCATACTAATTTTTGTTTTTATTCGACTATTCGCCCTCACTTTCACCTGAAGGAAAACAAGCTTATATATGTTTAGTTCAGCGCAACAATTCATTTCACTAGTCCCAGAGTTCTTCCTGAAATATATCACAAACTAAAGAAGCCGTATAGTCTTAATAAAATGTGTGTTATCTTGGATCAACTGGACAATCGATCTAACCGGTTGCCGGTCGACGATGAACTGCGATTTCGTTGTTCCTTCTCAATCTGACGCTCGCGTGTTCTCTCTGTTGTAATGACTATCAATACTTTTACCGAAAGCAATAAAAGATTTTTTACTCCTCTTCTAGGATCGGCAATAATTAAATTGATCGTTTTATCTCCCAAACCTACCGATAAGTACATAATGCAGTGAACTATCGAGTTATTTCCGGAAGTTTACCTTTGTAGTACGAAATTTCTTTCTTTCCTCGACAATATACCATCGTACGTTGAGAACTAACTGAAGAGGAGCCACTATAACGACTTTTATTCATCGTGTAAGCGTACCGCGAATAATGATGATGTCAAAATATGAAGTATTTAATCGATTTTGATGGCGCGCATTCGTCTCGAAATTAAAAAGAAAACAAAAACAGTAAACATTTTTCCGTGCACTTTTAAAAATTATTCAGCCACTGCCAACGTCAGTGCCAACTCTGTATGACGATTATTTGTCCCAAGGCAAAATACAATGTTACAATAATTTTGTGGTTTACTTATAAAGGATAACGTTATTTTGAGTATCAGAACGGTACATCAAAACAAAACTTCGCTTTATCGTTTTTTACTCTTTACAGAATAAATCATTAAGTAAAAGAAACAACGATCATACG
Organism: Cylloceria caligata; assembly: GCA_963942595.1. Taxonomy (NCBI): domain Eukaryota; kingdom Metazoa; phylum Arthropoda; class Insecta; order Hymenoptera; family Ichneumonidae; genus Cylloceria; species Cylloceria caligata. The sequence goes on along the minus strand of OZ012705.1, from coordinate 3,786,658 downwards.
TGGCTGCACTGATAGCGTGTTTTCGCACTCATTTTACTAACGTTTGGTGTGTCTATGCTTCTTCGTTGCAAATACCTATTAATAACTCCATTCACCGTACAATTTTCATCAATCATCCGTATAGCGGTAAAGTTATAGAGAATTTTCAAGGCTAACAAGAAAAATCGCTGTATCGCATGATGAAAAGAATTTTGAATCAAGTCGCGTATCAGATTCTTTTGGTTATCCACATTAATCTTCTCATTAATAGAAATTTGATTTACGAGTTTGACTACACCGGTCTTGGTCCAGCATGCAACGAGAAAGTTTATGTTTCTCAGGTGGATTCTGGCGTAAAAAATATCAATATTTCAGTAAGTTTTACAACTTTGCGTCTGATGATGTTTTTCGTACGTGGTGCAGTCAGTGGGCACGATTTCGAAAATACGGTTGGTCTGAAACAACAATTTTGAAAAAAAAAACACGTTCAACCCGTTGAAGCATTTATTTTTCCTTACACTTATTAATAATTCGAATGTTTACCGCGTTTTTTTTTCAAAGCTCCACTATTAAATTGGAGAATTAAAAAATTATTATTATCGATATTATTTAAACCTCTGCTCTCTGATCTTTCTCGTTCTCATCTCTTTAACTTACTTAAGGAGTTACGTAATTCAACGCGTACTATCCTCACTTTTATTATTCAATTTTTTACGCGAACCATCGCGAGATTCGTTAATTTATTAAATCATGAGTACGTCATTCCGAAAGGGGGCCCAATAACATTATTGCATATCGCCATCCACTCATCAATTTATTTTTTATTCCAATGCGTTATTCGCTATCAGTTGTATTCTAAATTCGTCATATTATTGCCGACCAACGATGACGCATGTTGTAAAGTAAACAGTTCGAGTCAGGTTGAATTTTTACTGCATACGCACCGGCATTTTGCGCCACATTCACATTTCGCAGTGTCGGAGCAAGAGAAAAAGATACGCACTCTCGCTCGTTTCTCTTTTGCATTCGGTTTTATTTACAGCGCAAAAGTGCTGTGCGGTACAATGAAAATCCAAGGTTATACTCGAGCGCAGACTCGAATATAAAAGTGGCAGAACGTGATGACGAGTTATACTACGGCTAAGTTTATTCCTTTGGATGTAGTATCACGCGTCACCGTTTTATCTGGCGGCAGAAAACTATTTGCTATAGTTGCATATTCGTAATTTGAGAACCGACGCTTTGAATCACAAGATCACTCGTAATCTCGTGCCAGTAACGAATGTAATGAGAAATTAATAAGGCGCCACGCGTCACTGGTACTTTTTAAAATTAAGCTATACGATACAGATTATGATGTGTTTATAACCACAATGTAATTTAACGTTAAAGATAGTTTTATTTCGCAATTTTTCGAGTTTAAGATCCAGTGGAAATAATTATAGGTATATTTCTCATTGAGAATCGCTCATTATCATTATGGTCTGTGTTGGTTTTTGTTTTAGTAACCTTACGACGAAAAAATCTATATTTCGAGCGATGGTTTATTTTTATTGGATTCGAGTGACTTTATAAGATAACGGAGTTACCGGTGGACCGAAACAGTTATTTTCAACTGGCTATTGATACATAAGTCTGTCTTGTCGGCATGTCAGACTAACGGATAATAATTATGCAATCAGTGTGCGGACGAAAAATAAACAAAATTTTATTTTAGGCATATATAACATACATTAATTTATTAACAATGATATATATTGTTTCTCCTGATGATTTATCCAGACAGAGAGACAGAAATGTGTGAATAATTTTATGTAAACGTTTGAAATATTTATTTAAATCGTTATTTGATAGTCGATGCTTTTTTAGATTACAATACTTTTTTCTTTTACATATTTTGTATGTCATAGGGAAGTGAGAAAGTTGTTAAAAATAATACAAAATGTTTTTATTTATTTAATAAGCAGCCTGTTTTTTAAATTCACCAAAAAAAAAAATACAAAGAAAGATAACGTAAAAAGAAGTCTACTAATTGAATTGACTCATAATATTATTATTAGTGTTCCGACGCTTGGAATGATACCACTTTGATTAAATTTGACTTTCCCAATAGAGAAAATGCTTTATGAACAGCGAAAAATTCTAAAGTGCCTTTGTTACTTTAAGTTGTTATACGAATGAGATAAAATCAACACATCGATTTAGTAGACTTGCAGCTTATTGTAGATCTACTAAACATGCGGTAGACCTGCTTCCTATTGCACTTTCGTAGAGACTTTTTAGTAGACCTGTATCTTATTGCACATCTACTAAACTTGCAGTAGACCTGTATCTTATTGCAGATCTACTAAACTTGCAGTAGACCTGTATCTTATTGCAGATCTACTAAACTTGCAGCAGACCTGTATCTAATTGCAGATCTACTACACCTGCGGCAGACCTGCATATGGTATTATAGCTGGTTTTAGTAAACCTCCATCTTATTACAGATCTACTAAAAACCATCATCATCACAAAATAAGTGATTTTAAGAGGTTTTCGATGAATGCTGTACCGATATAATAGAACAGATTTGACGTTGATTTACTTTGTGGTTACAAATACATATTCACTTATAGTATTTAACGCTGATATAGCATTACGTAAATATCGTTAGTGACCGTATTTCAAATCTCATTATCGAGCTGTGACCTAGGAATCTACAAACCATAACTTTCGATAACTTTGGTATTAAAAGTATCGGGTAGTAAACTCAACCTGTCAAACTCTATCGAGATAGCCAGAATGAAAGTCAGCGTATTTCTTAAACCCAAGATCCCTTGATTATAATATTTAGATAAATATAGATGCATATTTCGTTCGTAACTTTACCCGAATAATATGATGACATCAACTTCACAATAATTAAAATAAGATGAAAGAGCTACGAGTTGCGATTACATTATTCGCATTTGTTTACCTGTTAACTTCACGCACACAAAAATTACATTTTTTGCTTCTAAGAGGAACCTGTTTTCATGAAAAACAATTTTCTTGAGATTTTTATGTCATAGTACTTGGAAAGTCGCAAAATGTCGAGAAAAAACTTTTTTTTTATGACTGTGCGCGCGTGCGCGCGTGAGTGTTTGTGTGTGGTGAGTCTGCGAAATTGCAATGAATGTATCTTAAGAACGGGTTACTCGATCATCCTGAAACTTTGAACACCGATCGGGTCGAAATCCCCGTCAGTTTTTTACAAGTTTGCCTCATTTTATGTTCATTTTACGCTATCCAAAATTTGTAATTTTTTAGCTATTGAATAAAATTTTTCTACAAGAATAAGCCAGAGGACAAGGTTGTTCGGTATTGAGTTTGTCAAGAATCGATCGAGGCGTTCAGATTTTATATAATCATCAATTTTGATCATTTTTTCGATAAAAAAATATATTCTTGCTTTAACTTTTGTAAATTTTCATCTATCAAATTGAAACTTGACATACAAATTGGCTAGGAAACGAGGATACTTGGTCTTGAATTTAGTAAGAATCGATTGAGGGGTTTTAATGAAATTTGCAATTATACCAAATGTTCAATTCTATTGAACATTTTTAATACCACTTCCTCTGCGAGGAATCCAAAATTGCAATAACCATTACCAGTGGATAAGATTCTGTGGGTTAACGTGCATCACGAGGAAACAATGTGCACATTTCAATAGTGCAGGCCTTGTTCAAATTTATTTTTGTGTGTAAATTTTGTACACGATAATATTACATTTTTTGTATTAATAAAAAACCGCTTGTTTGATACATTAACGATGACGTTTTGTGTATTTATCCTTTAACTCGCGAAATTAATAAAACATTAATAATTATTTCAAAATCGTCATTGCAGTCAACTTGTAGCCACAAAAAAATCCGCCTACCCAGAGAACATCTCGTAATTTTCGCAGATTTTGAGAATTTTTCCTATTTCAAATATCAAATATTTATTTCAAATTTGAATAATTCGTCAGAAGTTAATTTACAGATATAAGCAACTCGTGGAATCATTCAATAGTTGTTAATAGCAGCTATCGTTATCGGTGCGGATGCTGCGTATATCGGTATCATCGATAGATAAGAAATGCATAACACAGTTTAAAACAAGTCCAACAAGTCTAATATCTCTTATGGCCGCGTGATCGGTCAAGGAGAATCAATGGCATTTGCTCGCTCGATCATAGCCAGTTACGGTCAAGGAAGAACCTCTTTCATGCCCCTGGAGGTTAGACAACCCGCATTTCACTTGTGCTCGCAGGATAGCTACGCGCTAGGCGTTTATCGGATCAGCTATTTACGCTTCCGGAAAACTTAAAAAATGCCTCAACCAAGACAATAATCAGTTTATTTAACTCTGTAAACAAAATAATTAGTATAAAATTGAGCGTTAAACTGCAAGCAACATTATAAACTAACACACTACATCGATGAGGTGTTAAAACTTTTTCATACGAAGTTTCATTGAATATTATACTTCGTAAATGAAATTGGTAAGTTTCAACGTTGGAGTAGTAAAAAATTGACGAAATAAATCGACGATGGTAACTTGAATGTGCATCAAGCGCTCCGAGGCATCGGATGGAATGCACGATGTCAGCTGATTATAAATATTTCGAATTCCTCGCGACGAGTTTCACGATCGTTCTGTATCGAATATTGTGAGGTTCGATAAGCTTTTAACAATGAAAATGAACTTAATTACAATCTTCCGGTAGAATTTTACTGGATTATACCGGTTATACGAAAACTGCCTTTGCGCTGTGCTTGAATATCTGCAATTCTATGGGATGTTATTATTATTATTAAAACGGAGAATATTTCCTTTCATTAACCATGAAATAAAAGAAAATGAAGAACTATGAGTATTCGAGATACTATAAATAGCAAAATAAAAGAAAAAGAATTCTCACAATTATAGAAGACACCGTCGATAACAACGTGAAATAAAAAAAAAGAACCATAAGTACTTGGACGGTATATCGAACACTTACATCAATCCTCGTTTTCTTTCATTTTTTAATTTTACGAAATGAGATGTTCTCCTATTTAATTATATATTTTTTATTCTCTCAGTGAGCCAAAGTATTATTTAAAAAGTTGTATCCATAGTGAGGATCTATCTGACGATGAATCAGCGACGGTCTCGACACTCTGGTATCCGGTCGAATTCTTAATATGCGAAGGTTTATTTCACGTGGATCGACTCGTCGCGTAAAGAACTTATGGAATCTCGAGGTGAGCACCCAAATATTGCCGTTGTCCCTCTCTACCCATCTCACTTCCGCGGCGAATTGTAGCTGCTCGGGACTGTATGCTACGATTCTGTAGATGAAAGAGTAAAAAAGAATTAATATTCGAATATGTCAGATTTTTCGTTGTTGCATTTATCTAAATTTTTGGAGTTTTTTAACCTCTGACTGTTCGTCTGGGGCTGCCAAGATGCGATCGCTGTTTCCGTCATTGGAGAAAATAGAATTGTGTCATCACGAGGATCCACCGCCAAGCCCAATCCCTGACTCGATTTTCTGCCAACCAGGGTGACCGGTAATTGTTCACCGAAGGCTGGAGGTCCGGCCTGGAGCGCCGACGTCGGCACACTGAAGAGACGATCCGTTGCGAGTGGTTGATAGTACAGGAGACCTTGCCTCGGGGAAAATGATAACCCGACAATGCCATCGAACAGCTCAAAAGACTCGCCATTGATCTAAAGGAAAAATATTACTTGTAATTTTTAATTCTACATAAGCACGTATCGTCGACGATATCAGTCGATGCCGAACGATTAATTCCATTGACCGTAAGCCAATTATGTATAAGAATTGTTAGTGATAAGATAGCAGGCTACAGGATTAGAGCTCAATTTCGTTTTAAGGCAAAAATTGTGCACTCGAGCGGTCAACTCCATCAGATTTATTTACAGACAGCGCAAATTTGACGAGTTATGAGTGCGGCATAGCACGGAATAAAAGAAACGCCTTGCATAAAGTAAGATACCGAGCACACGTTACGCTTCGTCAAATGTACAAAATAGTGCTGTAGGTTTTTTATCGATAAAGAGATAAAAACCTCGTATGTCGCGTAATCGGGATCCGGGAACATCGAGGCATGAAGGGTTCGCCAGCTCCTGTCGGTTGCACCATCGAATACAACGAGTCCTGAAAAATGATGCGATAAATTGTAAGAAATGTTTTAATCAGTTGTAACAACAACAGTTTTCCATTTTATCATCAACGAGACTAACCAGGCCCAGTAGTATCGGTCATATACACGAAAACGTCATCGCAGGTTGTAGCTGAAGTGTCGTCGATAACGAGATTAGTCAGCAACGTGTTGGGCCTCAAAACCTTGAAATAAAAAAATTATTGAATGCTGTTTTACAATGGTTCGACTATTTATAACTTTTACTGTAATCTGTACGTACCTCGCGGGGAAAGGTGACTTCACGAACGAGCTGATCTGTCTGGAGGTCGAAAACTAGTAGTTTCGGTGGGCAGACGACTCTAAAGTCGTCGATCGAGGTATTAATACCACTGTCGAGAACCCAGAGTCTGTTGCACCGGTCAGCTCTCGATCGATAGACGGATATGATCCCAGAACAGTTGAAATCTCCTTTACCAGCCGTGTGCCAGTCCCAGGAGGGATAAGCCTGAAGCTGGGGACTACTGCCCAGTGGTAAATCTCTCGGAATGAAGTTCAGAGTGGACGGAACTCCCGCGCGTAGTCTAGGAACAGTTACGAAAATCCTGTGCCAAGCTATTTCGATTCCAGTGGGAACTACGTTCTCCGGCCGAAATTGGTCTAGAAACGCGGGGTCGTAAGGCAGAGCAAAGTCCAGAAGTGGCCATTGAGCTATCGTCTCGAGTACATCAGCTTGAATGGTTACGACTCTCAGAGTTCCTGCCACCAGTAACACCGCCAAGATATTCCTAGTTTGGAAATACTTTTGTTTTTAATCAATGGCTACTTTTATGAACGCACTTTTGACGCAGACTCAAATATTTTTCTTAATAGGATAGAATGAAAATTTGGACAAATGAGTTTATCAATTGAATACAAACACTTATATAACTGACAGAACAAATAGTAATTAGAAAGTATTTGATAATTTAAATAGAATATTCGTTGGTTCTTTGAAATGTTTACTACAAATATGACTTTTTTATTTTTGTAGATTGTCAACTATTTTTCTGTTTGGAATTTTTTTACGGTTTATCGAAATGACATCATTTTAATCAAAAATCTGAATAAATCGGAGTGAAAAATAATGGAGAATATCTATAAGTTGCACAGTTTGTTAGTCCAGTATACAAATATTTGGACAATGACGAAAATCACATGTGAAAAGACAACAAGAAAAAAATGTACTACGTGCAATTCGCTGTAATTAAGTCCGCAAAACGGTCAGCAATATCCCACATTCGTGTACCGAATACAGAAATAAATAGTTATTTACAAATAAATTCATCTCAAAAGGAAGATTCTAATATTTTTTAATTCTAGGCTATCACGTGACCAATAAATTTACAAGTAGAGTATCGGTCGGTACGAATATCGAGCGATATGTGTAGCCTCTCGATATTCCTTGACAAATCTCATTTTCTGTTCGGCTCTACTACAGAACAAACCCACACAAAGGGGGGGGGCGGTCTATCTTAAGGGGGGAAAAGGGTCGGAAAAGTGATTTTTTTTTTCTGATACTACAACTTATAAGAAATATTGTCATAAAATTTGAAATTATTAGGAGCAAAACTTTTCGAGTTATAGACAATTGAGTCTCCGGGCGCTCGGTCTCCCTTGACCGTCATGAGACTTTAATCGCGTTTTTTTCAAAACTTTTTTTTTAAGTCGGTAATCAAAATTTCTCGAAAACCTTTGGGCCGATTTCGCCTAAACTTTGCACACTTCTTTTACATACTAAATACTCGGTTCTGAACGAAGGATTTTTTTTTCAATTACAACTTATTTTTTTATTGAAAAGAAAGAGCAATTTTTCGCAAAAATCAGCATTTTTTGATTGCACCTTAACTGGAAATTCAAAAATGAATATTTTGTTAATTCCTTTATTCAAATCCAAGATAAACTTATGTATTAAAGAAATCTTTTTGGTTTTTTAATTTCAGATGAACCAATCAAAAGTTATCCTGACTACCGCATGGAAACTTTTTTTTGAGGTGACTTGGTTCTCACCACTACCACTGGCTTATTTTTCAATATTTTTAAATGAAAATTTAACAGAATATACTTAGAATGATGCTTAACAATGTAACAAATTTTTTAAATATTAATAAATAAGGTACTCTGGAAAAAAAATCACAAAAATATGCTTTTTTTTTGTATCTCAGACCCTTTTCCCCCCTTAAGAGAGTTAGCTACCCGTTATTTAGGTTAGGTTATTATCGAAAATATACGATTTTCATAAATTATGTTTGAAATTTCGATAAAATATATTGAATCTTTATGTCCTTTGATCTCTAATTTTTCTTTATTATTTTGTTTATTTTTAATGCCCGAAAGTTTAATCCGTGCTTCTGTTTTATTTGTGATTTTCTTGCTCTTTATATTTATGTTTTATCTAAAACATACTGTTACATATGAGTCTCATATTTATGTAAAAATCAACACGTAATTGATATCACAATATCTGTATTGAATCGAAGCTGAATCTATTAAGAGGACTTTCAATTTTTCGAATAATTAATGACGTTGTGGTTCTTACTCTCGTCAATTTTAATCAGGTGAACCTCAAATTTTATACAGGAATTAACTACTATTGAGCGATTAAAAATATTTAATTAGACAAAGATCGTTAGAAAGGTCAGATTTTATAGAAATATTATTTATTTTTTTAACTTTAACCGCTTCCACTTTCGAAATATTTTACGAAATGAAAAAGATGCAGAACCTTCCACGTTAATTCTTCGTCATTTTTCACCTACCACGAAGTTTCCTCTGCAAAAAAGCGAAAATTGACAAGCATTCTTAATCGTGAAGGTAGCTTGTGAAAGATTCAACATAACGCGGAAACATTTTTCAAAATTCAACATTTTATCCATTTTTTTCTTTTACCGTCATCTCGTGAATTTCCACTTAAATTATCTGATACATAAAACGTATATAAAAATACGTGAATACCGTGAATACGAGGGCCATATTCAATCGTAATCTAATATTAAGTAAAGCACAAGTACCAGAAACATCATAGAAAATTGAAGAAAAAAAAAAGAAGCAACCGCTCTACTTGCATACATCGTTATTTCGACCGTGAATTTAATCAACGGTATAACTCGAATCTCAAAGTTTTTTTCCTTATAATATTACAAGAGACCTTTCAACGTTATACTTTTTACCCGACAGTGCGACATTCGCATTACTTTCTACGGTTGGTAAGTCCCGTGCACGCGGTCTGGTCATCGTTTCATAACAATGATTAAACGTGCAGCCTTCGCGTGACCGCGAACTAAACCTGCTGTAAAAAGAAAGTTTTCATACACAGCTATTACACGACTGCGATACTTCCGACGGTTTGTCCGTTGGTTCTACCGATAAATCCATTGCATTATTCTTTGATGAGATTATTATCATGCTCGATATAGCAGCTCTGACAAGTCAACATCTCGGAGAACTGGAATGACGGTGATTAGCAAAGCCAGCGTTGAGACTGACGGACGCTAATGTTTGGAAAATATAAATGATCAAAGCGTGTACCGAATAATCGATCAATATTTCTCATCGTATAATTAACAGCATAGACGACAGAGACGTTAGCGAGCCGTTGCATTAAGTTGTAATTAAATAACTTTCTCAGAGTCGTTGAGTGCATGTAATTATGCGAAGCACGTGCCGTCGATCGAGAGAACTTCTAAAAGAGTGCGATGCACACAGATTGTCGCGTTGATCATTGAACCACGTATAGATACCGGTTGCAGTAGCGCATGATCGACGTGCAGTAATAAAATACACACCGGCACTCTCGCCTAATAAAGCAAAGTCATGGACAATTATGAAATGATTACATCTAGCAACGCCGAGTTGTCACACGCTGTACATTTCACTTAATATTCCATCGACGGTTACAACTTTTTCTACAAATAGTCTACTCACCACATGCTTTTGAACAAATTGTTGTTTATTTTTGTTTATTTCTTATTGAAGTAATTTTCACAACAACGAAAAATTGCCTATGTACAAATGTATCGTACGAGAACGATCGTTTTGCGACTGGGAATAAAATTAATTGAAACAATGGATTTCTATCGCAAGCACTTTTATCGATGTGTTCTTCACTGTGAATCAAGTATCACTGAGCGTTGTAACCACCACGATAATCTATTACCTCGAGGCTGCATCGCTGTCTACAAAACAACTTTTATAAAGCTATTCGAAGGAAAGTATCATAATGCAGTCAGCGTACAATCCTGGTCATTTTATAGTACACTCATTAATTATCGTGTTTCAGTATAATCATCCAGGAAGATAACTTTCACACTCGTTGATTCTCACGCACCTTGAATGATTGAAAGTTAGAAGTATTTACAAACGATACCTACCACATGACTAATTAATCGAACGACAGAGTTAAATAACTTTTTATTCACTCTTCCCAAAATGTTTCTTTTATTATAACTGATAAAAAAAAATATCTTTGTCCTCCACTTCGGAGTAACGTGTTCTCCACCGTGTACCAAGTCTCACTGAACTACAATACGCATTCACTGCTCTAATTTCTTCACGTTCTCCGCGACTGTGTAAGGTACAAGCTACTTACAGCACGACCAAGCCCTATATCCCGGTAGTCTGGGGAGAGAGAGATGGCGAAGGACAATCGAGAGCTATCGAAACATGTACACGCCTCCAGCCTAACGCAGAGTAGGGCTGTACCCCCATAACAATCCAGTTGCACATTTCCCCGCTATACTTTGTACCTTCGGTTGTACTCGCGTGTGAATGCATACGTATGTGAGACCGAGAGAGAGCCCTTCTCCGTCCGGTCGCACGCTTGTGTCCCGATTCCTCTCGTGTTGAAACCCAAAAGATTCGGCGAGGTTCCACGTAGTCTCGCAATCTTAATCCATTCCTTGAACTCTCAATGAAAAATCAACGCCTGACACTATCCCACCGTTGAAAATATTTCCAAATTTACAGAAATTATCAAACTTAATTAAACATTCGAATAAATATTTGTACGTAGAAATATTTATATATTTTTATTTCTGATTAGATATGAAGTAAGGTAAATGGTCTGGTAACAAATCAAGAATCAATACTCGATCAGTCTACGCATTACCATAGGTCGAATGTATATAGATATATATATTCAGACCTTATGGAGTGACATTCGTTTTTTTTTTGAGGTACAATACTTTCTCTCTTTATATAAGGCAAATGCCGTAGTGACCAACCAGGCCATGTTAAGCTGTACTTATATATATATATATATATATATAAGTATATATATAAGTACTTATATATATAATAATATATTATATATACAATATAATATACTTATATATATAAGTACAGCTTAACATGGCCTGGTTGGTCACTACGGCATTTGCCTTATATAGAGAGAGAAAGTATTGTACCTCAAAAAAAAAACGAATGTCACTCCATAAGGTCTGAATATATATATCTATATACATTCGATCTATGGTAATGCGTAGACTGATCGAGTATTGATTCTTGATTTGTTACCAGACCATTTACCTTACTTCATATCTAATCAGAAATAAAAATATATAAATATTTCTACGTACAAATATTTATTCGAATGTTTAATGAAGTTTGATAATTTCTGTAAATTTGGAAATATTTTCAACGGTGGGATAGTGTCAGGCGTTGATTTTTCATTGAGAGTTATATATATATATATAAGTATATCAGTATATAAATAACATGGCCTGGTTGGTCACTACGACATTTGTCTTATATAAAGAGAGAAAGTATTGTAACTCAAAAAAAAAAACGAATGACAGACCATATGATCTGAATACATGTTCCGAATGAATACCAAATAATTACTGAATTATTTCTCGTCTGTCTATCAATCTGTCTGAATAAATCGTCCGAAAACACGATAACTTTTTTTCTAAGAGACTTGCTGTCGCAGCGTAATTTATCGCGTTGTCCTCTATATATATAAAAAAATATAATTCAACTATTGAAAAAATCAAACTGAAGCGATTACACCATTCGCATCTTTTTTATTCTTATAAAGAAAACGTTGTTACGGTAAACACTTGATTTTCGAGAGTTCAATGTCAGGATGCTTAAGCCGCATGAAACATGCAGAAAAGCACTTTTACAAAAATTACGCCTAGATAAAAAAAAATGAAATATGTATGCTGGGGTGCTAATTGAAAGATAATTAAAAGTAAAACAGTGTAATTAATTTATTCATTATGTTTTATAAAAAAAGTTTTTTTATGGATTACGATTCAGAAAGATTTAAGATTTTTAAAAAACGTTAACCCTCGGATGATATAATTTATTATTATTTTGTTATATAGATGAAAAATAATGTTTTGCGTGGCTGCTGTTATCGATCAACGTACTTTCGTCTTGACAATCCTTTGAGAATGATGGAAAAAATGACGAAGGACGCAAAAAAAAAATAAGAAAATTATATTCAATAAATTATGTTCACGCGGAACAATATCTTTTTCATCTACCATAAAAATGTAGTCATCAACGCAACGCGTTGCCAATATTTGCCTCGCACCTTTCGAACGTTAACAAAAAAATATCTCTCGAGTTTGTCGAGTTCGAAAGGCATTATTACGCTAAATACGCATATACAAACGTGAATATGCTACCGGCAAACGAGTATTATGGCCGTAAAGTACCGAGTTACTGGCTGTGCCGACAGTACAAAATACGGATTTATTTCATTCACAAGGACGAGAATAGACGCCAGTTGATAAAGGATAAGGACGCGCGACGTTTACTTCGTTCCCGTTCGCCTGGACTCGGAGTTTTGAAACGCAGGGACGGTATTTTTGCTCTACCGAAGGTCGTCCGGCGAGTACGTTCCAATACAATTCAATTAGATGTTAAAATGATCTTTCATCATCGAATGATCTTTCTCGCATATAAATCAACTCGAATAAAAAAATTACCTAAACAAATCGTTTAATACTATTTAAAAACATAATGCTTGTTAGTTGCTTTGTTTTTATAGAAATTGCTCGTAATATGTTATTCGTACACTTTGCACGAGTTATCAATGTATTATATAGCGTTACACTGAATTAAAAAATATAATTTAATCATTAACATTGAGCCATGACCGTACGTTGTATTTTTCAATTCTACTTCTAATTATTAAAATTTTATACAAACAACATATTCTCTTGGAATTGTTTAGTTATTTCTTAAATTTCATTTGTAATTGCAAAGATTAAGTTTAGAATTGAAATTATAACATATTTGTCGTAGTTCGTGATACAAATGTTATCGAATCAATGATATATCAATATTGTCGTAAATTCCTCCCCCCACCCCCTTTCCCCGAAAATAAACTAAATGCAAAAGATATAAAAGATATATTTTATCCACATGAAATATATTTTAACGGAAATATTTACATCTCGGATATTTTTTAAATATACACGAAACGTGTGTAAAAAATAAATACTTTCGATATCGATGCCCTAAAGTCAAAAGGGCGCACGTGTGTGTATAACCTACCCTTACGCGTCTTTCTGGCGTTAGACCATCGATATATTTATTATTTATAAAACGACGAAAAGTTGTACATATCGGATATACTTATATTCCATGGGGATTATAATTTGTACAATATAATATTGTCATTATCAGTCAATTTAGAGAACTAGAAACGATCGTATAAAGTCTTGACATCGTTCTTCGTAACCACAGTGAATACATAATACTATTCTACAATACCATATGCTTTGTGTAAGACATTGCTGAAATTGACAACAGTTTCAATAGCAACAAGCAGTATAGTACCGGTATACCCAGTGAAACGATTCGTGCACCGTACGCGGTATACTATACGATATACCCACGTAATTTACGCGTAACTCACTCCGCGACTGCTATATACGTTGCTCCGTCCTCGATTAGTACAGCTGCCGCCTTTATAACAGATCGAAAGTTACCGGAATCGAATGAAACCGCACCCATTTTTGGCTGACCAATCGATGAATGTCTCCCTCGTCCGATCCTATACAAAATACATTATAAATGTTTGAAAGGGGTACGAGAGAATTTGGGTCGCTGTCTGCGGCGTAAACGCCGAATCAACGTTGACCTTAAATGTCGGGCTTGAAATATATCTACATAAAGAGATTTATTTCCTAGCGATTCATTCCTTCATAATAGATCGTTATGTCGAGTTCTTGTCTTACAATGTAATTATGCGAAGCTAAACCGAGCATAATCATAAATTTCGTTGATTCAACAAAGTGTAACGCGCAAGGTACGTGTTTTGATCGCGTGTCGAATCACAATATCTAGAGAACTTAATATCGAGGATGTATACGAATCCGCTACACGGAGAAAAATTGTAAATTGCGAGAACCAACTCTTGTGCCAGAATATTAACAATTTTTGGATGAACCGACAGATTCGTTTGGCCAACGAATACGTTCGGTTCATTCAATTATTATTATTTGTTTGTTCATTCTTGTAACTCACTAATATCAATACCAAGATTTAGACGCAAAATCTTTATTCTATCAAGAAGAAATTATTGGAAATCAATACAAAGGAAAAATGGCCTCTTCTATCCTGGTTGAAAGTTTATAATTCTCAAAAATGATCAATATTACATTGTTAATAAATATTTATAAGTGAAAGTCTTTTTCGAATGTCAACAACGGCTTCAATAATGGAGCTTATTATTATAGGTTATAGCTACTGGGATAGAGTAGTTAATATTTATCCATCGGTTGTCATGATGACTTTCATGATTTCCCAATAACGAAGATTCAATTTTTTTAAACAATAAAGAATTGTAATAAAAACTCCACTGTTTTTGTTTTTTTAATATTTTATTTAACTTATATTATGTTGAATATATTCAGTTGACAATGTAGAATTGAATGTATAAAGAAAATTGTAGAATCCAAAAATTTTCGTGGCTTTATCCGTGTTAGGCATCTAAACGCGTTGGATCTCTCTTGCTGCATCGTAGAATATTAATTGCAGGAAAGCCGTATGATGTTAAATTCATTGAAGCATAAAAGTCAATTGCCTATCGAGTATCTCCTACTTTATGTCGAGAATACCATTTATTTTCTCTGGCTCACCATGTATAAAGTTGAACAATATTAGTCCCTGTTTACTCGCTAGCCGTGAACTTTTACTCGAAATCCGAGAGGACTGGATAAGCATACAACGAGAAAAACAAATAAAAAACGACGAAAATATTCGTACCAGGATCTTTCGAAACAAATAAACTACATTATCAGGCAATTATGAAGAGTCAGGAGTCATGGTCGTCATCCTGAGATCACGTTTCGATAAAGAGCGAATGATATAACTATAATAATAGTTTCTATTTGTTTCAAGTCTCACAGGATCGTGAGGCACACCCAGCGAAGGTTGAATGCAGTTTGCCGGTACATACCTTCTTCTTTAATGTCATGCAGTCGATCGTGGTTGCTACACGAGATAGCTTTATTCACCTTTTCTCGCCCTGCGCAGTGAAAGAGTTTTTTTTTTCCGTGCAAAATATAAAATTACATTTCGTAGTTAAGGAGGGGTCATGTAATTCCGAAGCCAACGATGCAACACTCCTGTATTCGAGACTCTCTGTAAATACCTTAATTCTCTATGCATAAGCCTACTTTTATCTCAATGCACTATACGATAAAGTATCTTTCACAGAAATAAGTTTATCCACCTTTTCCCGACATGCGTCTGTCGATGGCTCGGGTTATTTAACCAGGATATCGATACATCCGGAGTCTCGAATAACATGCACCCCGACGCTTATTTCCCTCGTAGATCGTGTTACAGACTAAAAAGACGATTTCGCCGATGCAAATACAATCAGCAAATGTGTCAATTATGTACCGAAAGAAAGTTCTACGTTTCACGTGTAACATGTAACCAAAGATTTATGCCACATTTGAGTGATATATCAATGGCGCGTTAATATAATCATCGCAATAAAATACTTTTATAGCTTCTTCGGTTAAACTTCCTAAGGTTCTTCTGATTCCTTTTATCTCCAACAGAATATTTTTCTGTTATACGGTCAGAGCAATCGTGGTAGTTGTTGCAACTGTCAAGTGACAACCATCAATCGTTAGTTCATTTGCTTCCGCGTAGAGAAAGCTTTATGACACTTTTTTTCAAGATTTTCATGCAAGGTTGTTGTAAAAAATACAGAAAAACAGTTTACATAAAAATTTCTGAACATGTTAAATTGCTTCAATTAGCAAAAATATTGAGACAACAAAGTGAAACTTCTTCTTCGCCTTTCATCATCATAAGAGAAATATTTTCCTAATTTTTTCAAATCTCAGATAGAACATCTGACATTTTACAATCAGATCCCTCGATATAAGAAGAGAAAAAAAAGCTTTTGGTACGTCAGTTTAGATCGTATAAACAAAAATAAATTCCATTACATTTACAACGTATCGAGATATTTGTAAGAATTTAAATGTCAATCGATATCCGTTCAGTCGTTAAACTGGCAATCATGATATTCCGATGCACAACACGTGTACGTTGGAATGTTTAAGTATGAGACCGATAATTCTAGGTCGATTAACGCAGAGACGTAGGCCGAATGAAAAGTCTCAGTAAGAAATGCCGTTAAGACAGTTCGCTGTGTCTCCTTTCTACCAAGAACCAACAGCTATATCTACCATTGTTCCGTAACTATCGTAATTAGCCTGCGGGCCCGAGCAACGATCCAATTCTTTTTTACCTCTTAGCTCGCGCCTGAAAGCAGTAACGTCGTTGCATCACTTAACCAACGTGCGAAATTTATATATCAAGACACTTGCGAAATATCGATCGTTGCTCGCACAATCGGGGCACGCTGCTTCCTTTTTTTTTTTTCTTCATTTTACAGCACATCTCACGCTGATTATCTTATGGATATCTTAAGTAGGAAAATAAATTTCAAACATCATATCCAAAAATTATAAAAACTATATCGATTTTTACTACGCAGAGCCAAACAGTCGGATCTTGGATCCCAGATAGACGGAGAGTCCGATTACAGGTTTCACTGTTAGCTAACACATTGAAATTGGAGACATCGTATAGTCATGCTCCGATCAACTTACCAGACACCATTCGAGAAACAAAACGTTTGACTAACTCGTAATAGAGTAACTGTAACATTGTAAACGTGTGCACATAAATATAAATAATTAAAAGTACATTACCCAAGGAAAAACTAAAATTTTGTACGTTTGTATGCATTTTTCATTTACTTTTCCTTTATGTGTTTGATCTGTACAGCTGTGAATTGAACCACGTGCGTAATAACCCCTCCAGCGAATGTTTCATACACGCCCTAGGTTCGCTTGTTACATTCGGTATTTTATACAGAGAGCAAAACTCGATGAGCTGCTCGAAGCCGCACAGAACGCACGAGGGCATATACGCGAACCACAGTTTATGCTGACAAAGAGTTAGCGGTGCTTGCTCGCGGGTTGGCTCGCTGGCATAGCCAACGTTGAATTTATCGCTCGACCCAGCCCTACTTTCACATGTGTACGTATACAAGCTCGTACATAAAATGCATACGTATGACCTGGGCAATGAAAAAAAAAAAATAAATAAAAGTAACACTATGCGCGTGTATGTATTTCCAGGTGTATTATCTATCGCTGCCATATTTTTCCCCAGGACATAACGCGTATATTCATAGAAATTCTCTACGCGTTGAATACACAGAAAATACATTTGTTCAGCCAGTTTAAACATTTTCGAGGTATATCTCTTGCAGTTGTTGATAAAATAAACCAAATAAAGTAACGGTCTCGTATAAGTTTTTTTATTCTCTTGTATCTGGGCGAATGATCGGGTTGTTGGTGTAGGATACGAAAAAATATATATGTGTTAAGGGAGAATTCAGTTGTTGGTATCAAAGAAACCAATAGGACAGGTCTTCTTCTCGTTAAAATATTTACATCGCTCTAAAATGATGATTTATGCGGAATAATGAAATTCATTAATTTCATCAAAACTACGACAAATTCCGGGTTTTTCTTCTATTCTTGTAATCTACGCATAACTCCGCAAAATTAAATCACAGTCTTCATTACCAATCGCAAAGCCGACGCAGGGAATTTTAAGAAGTTTGTGTCTCACTCGCATTTCTTTTGTCGTCTCTCGTTTAACAAACTCAAATTATCGGAAAGTCACTCGGATAAGGGTGTAACCCTCGCAGCGTCGTCAGGACTCGTGATAAGACGAATCATCAGCAACTGCAGCGAGGACCCCCGAGGATATTAAGAGCGTGATCGGTACCACAGCCAACCGTGCCCTGGAGAAAGTCAGGGAAGTTAGACTCGAGGACGCGCATCTTTCCGCGTTTGTAGTCCGGCGTAACTTGGGTAGCGAGGGAGCAATCATTGCCGTGGGAGACCTTCTGGAAGTTGCCCGCGCTGAAACACGTGTTGGCGTCCCATCTGTAGACATCGGACTGACCCTCATAGCGGAAGAATACCGCACTTCCGTTGTCAGTTCCGAGGAAGACCATATTCGAGGGCTTTCGTCCGAGATCGTGAATCTTTCCGTTGGCTTTACCGTTCTGGAGATAATCGGTTCTTAAGCTGAAGAGTCGATTGCTGCCCATGTAGGAAAATATAAGACACGTGGTGCCGTCGGCACGACGAAGAAGCATAGGATAGAGGACGTCCTTCGTGGCGCATCCTTCGTTCGTGGATTGGGGCAAAAGGACTCGGTAACTTTGACCGGAAGTCACGTCGTAGACCAGGATTGCACCAGCATCCGCGTCGGTAACGTAGATAAAGACACGACCGTCAACGCTGTAGTCGGCAACGACGTATTGCAGACGCGACGAGGCAGTTGTGCGACTGCTCAAGTCAACAGTTTTTACGACCTTAAAAAAAAACGAAAAGAATATTTAAATAAATTTCTAAACTTGAGTAGTTTAAGGTTGTTTCCAGTACAAGAGATCACATCGACGGACCGTCGAAGACAAAATGGGTCTTGATAAGATCTTGAAGATACTCCTTACCTTTCCAGTCTTAAGATTGAATGCCATGACTTTGGGAGGACATCTGCGGATCGGATCTTCGAGTTCGTTCACGACACCGGTATCGAGAGCCCAGAGGATGTCTTGTGGGTCAAGGAAGAGGTCAACGACGCTCTGAAGAGCGGCGCAATTGCCTTCCTCCTGAAGGGACCAGCAAGGGTACGGTGACAGAATCGACTGACCGCCATATTTGTTTTTCAGAGACACCTTGGCCAAAGTTGCCGGGACTCCAGACTTAAATCTGTAATACGAATTAGGATTATGTGTTTTTTCTAATACACGATCGACGCATGCAGATGGATTCTATATAATTACAAAGCCAATATTCACCTGGGTAGAGCGACGAAAGCCTCGTCCTTGTAGACGACGCTCCTCGTAGCGATGATGTTCTTGCTGATATAACGTCCGCTGCTCTTATACATGTTTTTAGTCGATTCGCAGGGCCAGTCGAAGGTACCACCGGTCCATTGTATCCCCTTGGTGTCGCTGCGATAAGAACCTGTACCTGAACCTGAACCTGAGCTTGAACCTGAACCTGGACGTGAACCCAAACCCAAACCCGAACCTCCGTAACTACACGAATAGTCCGCGCTCGCGAGAGCAACGACTGCGAGTGCAACCGTTAAAAACTCAAGCATATTCGTCGTCTGCTGTATTTCTTCTTCCTACAATTTGCTGAACTCCGAGCAATTTGCTTTTCGTCTCGATATTCTCGTATTTTCAATTGAGATGCTTCGAACTCCTTACGAGACGCGTCTCGAGTCACCGGAATCTGGTACCCAAATGCAGACTGACCGTAATCGTTGTTACACCATTTATATATACACTTGGATGGACATTGAAGAAAAGACAATTGTGAAAGACTCGTGAGACTGACGAAAACGGAAGAAATGTCTTCACGCTAAAAAACGTAACGAATTCCTCAGTTGTCTCGTCATATTCGACAATTCCGGATCAATGAGACGAAGAAAGTTAGGATTTCCTGCTGAAATTCTTAAAACAGGTGGCCCAAGACTTCCTGTTTGTTTGTTTTTTTTCTTTCCGTATTGATGTACCGAATTAAATTCCGTTCGTGAAACTTTGTCGAAATATGTATCACGGAATACCATCGAGGAATCCGCATCGAGCGGATGCAAGCGGACGATGCAGGTTTAGCGAAGATATTGCAAAAGAGAGAAATACCGGAACGGTCTGATCGAGTCTCAACAAACTTCGGAAACACAAAGCATCGGTGCCAACCCAAGAATGACTATATATAATACCGATGTCGACGTATCAACTTGCACACTCGATACGATTTTTTTGTCGCAACTCCGATTATACTCGAAACCTCGTAAGTCGTCTTTACTCATTCTTCATGTACCATCAACGATCGCGTTCTTTATCACTGTGAGCTTTGACAACGAATTTATTAATCTTTATTTTCTTCAAAGTGCAGGATGTCGGGATTCCTGAGGAGCGCTCTGTGCGCTGTAGCATTCGCAACGGTGACATGGGCTGGATGCACCGATCGTCATCCTTTTCCTGAGCTCGCATTCAGTCTTTCAGGACAGAATCTTGAGTGGCCATGCGGAAGTACGAGAAACATCTATGAGACGAGCGGTCGTTACATACCGAAGAACATGATCGCCGTAAGAACTCAAATCTACAAAGACGAGGCCATCGTTGCATTTCCTCGTATCAGGCCTGGCGTACCCTTCACTCTGGGTGTCATGTCTCTTAAAAATAGGTGCAATAACGGTGCTGCGAAAATTGCACCCTTCCCGTGTTGGGCCATCCAAGAAGAAGGTAATTGCGCGGCTCTCCAGAGCGCCGTTGACATTGTTCTCGACGTACAGGACATTCTCTGGGTTCTTGACGTCGGTATTGTCAATAATCTCGAGCAGCAACCCGTTCGTCGTTGTCCACCCAAAGTAGTTGGTATCAACGTCAAGACTGGCAAGGTAACTCATCAAAATAATTATTACACTTTCGTAATTTGATTCAAGTTGAAATTTTCAGTCAATGAATAGTTGCTTACCGTACAACAAACCATTTTTACAATAAATGCAAATTACGAAAACAACGCGTTAGCTACTATCACAAAGTATCGCGTAACAATTTAACAACATTTAATTTCACAAATATTAATTTCTCCACTAGGAAATTTTTTTTATCTCATCGGTATGTTGCTATCGCAATTTTTCTTCGAACATAAATTCAAATTTGAAACTTGAAATATCGTTAATATTCTTCGAAGCTGAAATATTTCGAAAAAATATTATTTAATGATAGACAACGACTAAGAATCATTCACCTTTTTATTTTCATTTATCAATAATGGTTTTTTCCTTGGAATTTTGTAGGTCGTCAAAATTGTAGATCTGAGCCAATTGGTCAACCACATGTCACGCCTTCAGTATCTCGCTGTGGATTATGCCAACGACGGTAAAGTCTATCTGTACATCTGTGACGCTGCAAATCGCGCTATACTCGTATACGACGTGACCGCCAACCGTGGATATCGCGTTGTTCTCCCGAAACAAGTGAATCTCAATGGTGGTTCTCACGACGTTCTCTACATGGCTCTCGTGCGGAAGTCTCACGGTACACCCGTTCTGTATTTCACCTATTTGAGCTCGAGCCGTCTCTTCAGCATTAAGGCTGAGAATCTGAGACGAGGAAGCGCTCACGGTTCCGTCGTCGACGTTGGTCCAAAGTCAGACAAAATCGTAATACTCGGTACCGACAACGGCAGTGCAATATTCTTCAGAAACCAGGGACAGTCGGATGTATACATGTGGAACAGCGAGATCCCCTTCAAGCCCGAGAACATATTCCTCGTTCAGAAAGGCAACGAGTGCCGTTTGCCCACCCATATCGTACCCGGTTACAAAAAACTAATGTGGTCGATGGAGAGCAATTTCCAGGACTACATCGACAAAACCATCCCATGTGCCGGTGCCTCGGTCGCTCTTCATCCGCTCGTCAAGTCCTGCAAGGGTCTATGATCTAACTTGGAAGGACTGAAATAAACCGACGATTTTACTAACGGAGCCTTAACTACAACAGCGACAAGCGAACTTTAACGATTTCTCTTGAAATCAAAGGAAATAATTTTGACAGATGAAAGAATCGTGATGTTTATGTGAAGCAACAAAGAATTTCAATTTATCGCGTTTTAGTTTCTACATTCGAGTCTCAACGGAACTTCAAAATTATTCATTAAATATCTATTATCGATTTCCTTCAGCCTCCAAACGTTCTCTCTCTTTATCTCTCCGTTGTGCTAAATTGTTCATTTAACTGTACACCGGCTTCTACAGGTCGCCGTTGATCTAGTCACGGGAAAAATAATTCGACTCGTTGTTGCACCTTGTCTCCCGAAAATTTACGATTTTGCGTATGCTCAAAAAAATTAATTAATGAATTAAATAAATAAAAATAATGAATCATCATTGCGCCTGGGACGTATCTTTGAGGCCAATGTTGCTGGGCGAACGTTGACCAGTGATCATTTTTCAATTTGCCAACATTCAGCGGTTTTCAGTGTGGAGATGCGATAGAAGAAATTCCATTAAATAAACATCCACTGGCATCGTCGAAAAATCAAGCGACGATACGTCGTACACGAAATAATAAATCTAATAGGTATAATTAACGCGTGTACTCTTGTTTATTTTTTACCCGAAGCAAACTCCTTCGTTGTCCACTCAAAGAAATAGCGATACTTATGGCAACTATTAAGTGACAACTATTATTTATTAGTCCATTCGATCATTTTTATAGCTGAATAGAATATTTTTAAAGTGAAATCAATTGAAGTAGTCACTTTTAACAGTTACCAGTACTTTTTTTTCTCTCAGCGTATAAGACTTTAATCAGGTACATTGTAAAAAATGCGGTGTTAAAATTAACACGATTTTAACATCATTGTGTAGTACCAATAGGTCGATTACTTTGGTGTCAACCGTTGGTATAACAAAGTCGGTGTTATCGATTAACACGGAGAAGTATAACACCAGACAGTGCAATCCTTTCAACACACACGGATGCTAAATAAATGACACCAAACGGTGAATTATGAAACCACGGAATTTCGTAGCCTTACAACATATTACGGAGTTATGTTCTAACACCGAAAAAATATATGTTTACACCGAATAAGATTTATGCCTTTAACACTTTCAATGGTACGCATGTATTTAACGAAAATAGACTCATTTCTTTAGTGTCAATGTTAACAGTGCTAATGTTAACACTGATTATTATATATTCAAGTCCAATATTTTGGTGCTAACTTTTATTTCTGATATTTTACTGCGTACAACGAAAAAATAATATTCTCCACGAAATTCCGGCGAAGCAGCATCAGACAAGGACTACTTTCAGAGTGTATTTGACACCGTTATTGAGCGCATATTTACGCACACTACAATTGCGCATATCGCGCATACTATAACTTGACACAGAATTGTGTTGACTTCTAATAAAGCAACACCATTGACGATTAACGTCGTTCATCACACCATTCTGTGTTAATCTTTTTTACAGTACACCGAATTACTCGTGTCCCGTGTAAATAAAAATGTGTCTATCTAGATCAACGGTTAATCTACGAACGGATGTCTATGAAGAGTCCACCAATTGGCCCGATCTAGCGTCAGCTTGCGGAGATCAACATAGATCAACATAGATCAACATAGATATATGTTGATCTTCGCAAGCTGACGCTAGATCGGGACACAATCGTAAAGTCTATATACTAGTCTACGATCCCAATTGGTGGACTATTCATAGACGTCCGTTCGTAGATTCACCGTTTATCTAGATAGACACATTTTTTTACACGGGGTACCACATGCGGCAGGTGTACTTTTTAAAACAACATTGTGTTACTTTAAACACCGGTCTTTTTATCACTCACACCGTTGCAGTTTTTGCAGTGTAAGTCATGTAAGTGGAATAAATCTGTTCGTCGAAATTTAGCCCGAAGCGAAATTTTTTAGAAACGTTCCAATTTCCATTATTGCGTTCTCGGATCGTAACGTACACTAGCAATGACCTCGTACTCACGCGCCTTTCTTGCACAATACCTCCAATGTATCCAAAATATTTTAAGTGACTTGGGATACGCAATCGTGCTCACCAAATGATATATAAACTTCACGAGGTGTGTCATTCGAGTCTCGCGTAATTATAGGCACTGCATTAAAACAAGTGAAGAATAATTATTGTGAATGTATATACCTAAACAGGAACAAAGGAATAAATTGCTAAATATTCAGACACACCGACTGAATTCTTTTCTACAAACATATATTTAAGAGATAAACGATAAATGATAAACGAGGAAGATAAACGATAACATAATTTAAACGCTTTAGAAAGAAAAAAATTATGCTATCGTTGCTTGTTTTTCTCCGTAGGTGCACGTATCTACGTACTTTATATAACATATCATCAATTTACTATTAATTATCCAAGACAGTAGACCGTAAACACCGAGTTCTCATTTCCTTTACGGAGTGTAAGCTCATTTTTAAAAGAGTTCAGAGTTAAAATATACTTAATCGAAACCCTCGTTTTTTTTTTTAAATTAGAATAAGCTGATGAATACACTGAAGCATGTTGCGTTATTTTGTCGCCTTCATAAACAAAAGTAGATAAGTAGAAAATTAAATAACAAATAAAAGTTGTAATTCAGCTGTATGCATACGACAAAACCTCCATTTTATCTGCACCGGATCCTACATTTCGACTCGAGACACACATGAGACTTCGAGGTATCGTGGAGCGATAAGGAGACGAAGTAAACTTGCGTAAGTAAAATTGCGAGTCTCTTGGCGGTTGATTAGTCCTTTTTATTCAGAGCATTCTCAAGAATGATTACGAAAGGAGACATACGTGTGGCGTTGACGCCCGTAAATTGCTAGTTTGCTCGATGCAATCATTTTTTCAAATAAAATACAATCACTGCAATAAACCGAAAGGATTATACTTGTAGATCCTGATAGTTCGGAATTTAGCGTTCCATTCTTTGATGAACTTTGTGCTGGCACTCTTGGTGAACGGATGTTCGAAATTCACGAGGCCCCAGACGTTTCTCTGCAAATCTACTTTGTAATCGGTTATGCAAGGAACCTCCTCACTCTGCAGAAGAATCGAGTGGCTGGATGTCTGCAATGATAATAATAAAAAAAAGATCAACTACCGAATTTCAATCGAACTGATGTTTCACTTTAATAAACATAAATTATTCAACGTATTCTATGGGAGTCGTTGCAATGGACGTAATATGCTGCTCGATACGCCGACCGATAGCGGAATGTGCCTACTTTCAAATCGTGTTTCGTGTCCCAACGTACACTCGCGTGTTCCGTGACCAGGAAGTAGTGAAGGCCACCCCTTTGATCGCAAATCATTCCCGAGGAAGTGCCCATTTTTGTTCCGAGCCATTTCACCGTACTATTTTGTGTCGCACCCTGCAAAAAGCAATATTGAGGATGGGGGAACGCTTCGCACTATAGTCTAATCGTTGCTACATTTTTTAAACCGTCTTTAGTATTTTTGGTGGTTCAATTGACTCTTTTGAACGGTAACTTGCGCAACGATAAGCGTTTTTAACGTGTTAACCGGGGAATTCCCTTTTTAATTATGCAGCTAGGACGTGTCAGTACGTCACGCCCGGTTAACAGGTTAATATATATTTCTCAACCATGTTTTACAAAACCAAAAACTGACTGATCTATGTTAATGTATCGTTGACAGGATCGTTGGTATGATTGACACTACGTAGAATTAATTTTTGATACCGCAATAGCTTATTTTGTTTATTATAAGATGCTTTATCAATTTACCATCGAAATTTTTCGAATATTATTCATTTAAACAGTTACAATCTGTAATTTATCCAACGTTAGACAGACACATGGTTGTAACTTTTAAACAAACAACTTATGCTGTCAAAAATCAAGGCGGTAAATTGACAAAACATCTTTCGATAAACAAAATGAGCTGTCACTTATCATAATCGGGCCAGTTGTATAAATTATTCTTTTTAAAAACCGAACGAGAACCACCATTTCGGAGAATATCATAAATTGATTTTTTTTTTTCTTATACGCATGACTATATATATTTGTCTAAATTAAGAAGACATGTCGCTATTGCGAGTTATTCTTCAAAACAGGTAATGAAATAATAAAAAATTGTAGAAATTATTTTTTTTTAATTGTCACTCATATTGACAGTGCTGACCCATTTGGTGTTAATTTTGACAATTTTACACAGTGTTAGATTCACACAAGCGATTGTGTTAAAATCGTTAAGTCCCACTTCAAAATTTACAACATATATACGTTCGGAATGCGTAGATGAAAATTAATAAATTATCAGATATCAATACCGAATTATGCCGCACGAATATAATCCAAAAATGTCATTGTATCTCATTATCCTATTTTCAAGTAAATCGCTTTGAATATTTTGAGATTATAATGCAAATCGACACTAGCTATCGAACACTGGCCGTTGTCACTAGTCGTCAATTTGAATTGATATAAACACCGCGCGAGGATTAATTTTAACACCATATTTTTAACAGTCAACCGATAATTTGAAGCGCTTTTTAATCTGTGAGGAGTGCAGACAAAAAAATTGTTTTAAAGCAGTTTAAAACAATTAAGAATGCAGATTTACATTTTGCATTGGGATCGATAGTCCTTCGTTAATTCTCGACTCATCGAGATCGACGCTGAAGAGATTCTGTGACTTTGCCCCCGTGATATAGAGCAAAGAATGCTTTCTCGATATTGCCAATTCTGTGCTGTAAACTTGTGGTACCGCGGGACCATGACGCAACTGCAATCTCCACCATTTTCGTTGGCCTGAAATCTCGATAGTTTTCATCATCGATCATAATAATTCTTCCGGAACAAATGATCATTTTTCTTACTTACCAAGACTGTAGATAATTATGGACTCGTTGCCGGGATCACCGATGTAAGCACGTGGACCCCAGATATCGATAAAAGTATCGATTACCAGACTTTTCAAATTATTTTTTGGTACGTCGTCTAAATTTGTCCGAACTATCTGCAAACAATTTATTATTAATCAATTCGATGATAAATGATTCTTTGAATTCATTGATTCTATTATTGTTTATCGTTTGAATTGTTATAAATCAATTGATGAGTCAGCCTACTATTAACCAAAAGGCTTATCATTGGATTTCTGATACGATAAATATCGCAGCAGCTACTATGAGTAGATTTATAAAATTATTTACAAAAGTACACTGTTAAAACTAATTATTAATATCTTTCTATTGTGAATCATAACAATGGAAAAATGGCCGATTCAACCCAGTCCGTCGAAAATTTGCAATTGTCCAAAATTACCAACATATTAACAATTATTTGTAATGGAAGGTCTTTTTGAATATAAACAATTGCTTAAGTAATGCAGCGTATAATATTTTCCAATTAATTATCTTCCAAACAATAATGAATACTGGGATGGAGTAGTTAAAATTTATCTACCATATGTTATGGTGACTTTTGTGGTTTTCCAATAGGAAGTTTATATGCGTAAACCGCGTATATTTAATTTATTATCCGATTACAAAGTGATATTGAACTACTTGTACAACTACTATTGAACTAGTACACCGTTCATTAGTTTTACATCGTACATGTAACATTGCATTTAATATACCAGCTTAAGCGTATAAACTTCCTCTAAAAGTTTATTCAATTTCACGCAGAACATTCATATAGCGTGTGCCCATTCAAAGAAACTAAATTAACTTTAAAAAGCTAAAGAGGTTTGAAAATATAAGAAAGAAGTAGGCTCAATGAAAGGAAAAGAGACGATATTCGCCGATGATATTGTACTGATAGCAGATGAGGAGAAAGGACTAAGAAATATGTTAACAACGCTCCATAAATACGAAAGAAAAAATAAG
The DNA here is from genome assembly GCA_963942595.1 of Cylloceria caligata. Classification (NCBI taxonomy): domain Eukaryota; kingdom Metazoa; phylum Arthropoda; class Insecta; order Hymenoptera; family Ichneumonidae; genus Cylloceria; species Cylloceria caligata. Next base: position 3,758,493 of record OZ012705.1, on the reverse strand, counting down.
ATAACGATCAACATAAACAAAACGAAAATGCTTATATTTGTAAAAGGGAGGACGGCGTAAAAAAAATGGAAGACATATTTGACGATTAAATCATTACAAATACTTAAGTGTACGGTTTCCTGTAAGAGATACATTTGAAAAACACATTAGGATACTATCGTGAAAAATTAACAACGCTATTAACGAAACTTGAGGGATTTTTATGGGAGCGAAGATCGAAAGCCTAAAGAAAATTGTACTTGATGCAAGCAATAGCAAAAAACGATATGTTATGCGAAGCATAACATATGGGGATAGCGGATAAGAGATCGGATAAAAAGATTTCAGGGACATTACGATAAAACGGCAATGAGAACAAGCAGGAATACACTGAATTATAAATGGTGGATGGAAGCGGTATGCAGAGACATAGGAATGTAGTTATGAAAGAGAGCAGCGAAATATTAACGAGAAGTTATAAGAATGGAGGACAAAGGTTGACCAAAAGTATGAATAAAAAAAGAAGCAAGCAAGCAAATACTAAACGTCGGCTCAACTAAATGGGAAAATGGAGGCAGATATGGAAGAGGTAGAGAAAAAGAAAATATTGGAAATAACAAGAGTCGAAAACGTGGAGCATTCCAAAGAGAAAAAAAACATAAAAAGTAACCAGCAAGTGTAGGATGATTGAAACAAAAATCGATGAATCTGTGAACTGCAAGGAATATCAAAGAAGGAATAGGGCCATTGAACTTTAGGAATACTGAGAAGATAACAGGATAGGAAGAGAAATCAAAGAAGTATAAGCAAGGAAGAGATGTGAGTGCAGAAAAATAAAGGCAAAATTGCCGAAAGAAGTGGCGAATATTCTGGAGAATGTGGAAGGCAATGATAGAGGAAAAGCATTTTTTTAAAAATAAATAACAGATTAAAAGGGAAACCAGTATTTGAGTTGGGTAACTACGTGTGAATATTTAAAAGAATACTGAAAAAAATTAACCATTGATAAAAGTAAAATATATTTTTAAATCGAAAAACAGATAAAATAAATGCCCGTAACAAAGACAAATGTACAGAACTGAACAAGTATTATCATATTTGCGAAGTCTTGAGCTTATTACCACGTGCGAGGAGTTTTTACGTATGGAGGGAGAGGGGCGGGAGGAGATAATGTATAAAAGCCCGCAAGAGCCAGAAAATACCAGAAATACAATTACAACTACTACTACTATAATTGATTGTTTGAATATTAATGAATTACTTAAAATATTATTGCACGTTTTGATTTCGTTATTAATCAATTAATGAGTTAACTCATTTTTAGCCAAAAGGCTTATGAAAATGTTTTACAAAAGTGTTTCCAAAAACTATTTATTATGTAAGAGTATATACCTCGTAGTCATTACGTCTCAGATCGTAGATAACAATTTTGGCAGGGCAATCGATTTCCTCCGGTGAATCCAACACCCATAGACGTCCCCTAACGTCAACGTCTAATCCAGTCACTGATAATAATCTCTCGCACTCGTTCATTATATTTTTCGATGATTTTGGAAAGATATGGACAGCAGGATTGGTTTTTATGCCCATGGTATAATTATTTCCAGGCTCTGGCCATCCACCCTCGAGCAACGTTACATGAGTATATACATTCGTATTCCACTCGTTCTTCAAATAACTCGGAATAGCCATAAATGCTCTGTTTCTCCATATTGCAAACCTCGAAACCGGTACATCGTCCGGTAAATCAACAGCTGAGAAGTTCCACGTTGATGAACTTCTTTCCGTTTGATTGAAAATAATTAGTGTAAATAGAATAAACGGGAACGAATACTTCGTTTCCATATTCACCTTTTTCGACGTGCGTTCGACTAAAGTCCGATTAGAGAATTACTCGTCTCTAATTAATGACTCGCGAATCACAAACTACGAAGAGTCTTGCAACATCGGCGAAATAATGATGACATGCAATTAGCGAGGGAATGGGAACGAAAATGAATAAATTATAACGTTCTAAAAAATGCAGTACATTTACGTTGATAAAAAAATTATTTTCTCTAAATCTAAAAGTGTTTCGTAATAATAAATATATATTTATGTGATGGACACTTATGAATGTCATGACAATGATTGATACAATAATCACACGGAGAGAACACGGATAATAGTTCTGTGTAGCAACAACCAATTACATTGTTAAATATGATTCCGCAAATTTATTACTACTTGACTTGCTGTCCAAACTAATCAGTCGAATAGTAAAATCAGTTTGTTACTTAACCTAACCAAGAGATTATTGCTGAACATTTAATTACATAATCATTCGTCGTAACTAACCATTTTTCTCCGTACACGTAAAGCTGCATAAAACTACAGAAATTGCAAAACATTCCGTTAACGTTGTTAACCAATTTTTTTAACGATCGTGACTCAGTTGACTGGCTCTAAATTTGATCGAAATCATTGTTAATAATTCATTGGTAAGTTGCTCCAAATTTGTTTCGTCTAATTGCATCGGGCGTCACGACTATACGGTAGAAACTTTGAGCCTGAAGACGGCGTGAATGATCGATCTCCGATTTTCTTTTAACTTCGTCGTATAAATCAACGGGCAGAATGAAAAGACTCGACGGGTGTTACATAGCAAAATCGGCAATATGTAATAAGGTGAAGCGGTTCAATGCATTGCAAGTGATTTATGTGTACCAACATATACATTAATTCGGTGCACGGATATGTCGACCGTGGCAGCTGCGGTATATGTAGTTTATGCACGATCAGCGTGTCAGCCTTTCACGCTGCTAAGAGGTCGTTAACATTACGTTCATTATACTTAATTGGAAATTAACGCGATACAAAAATTTATCATGAAATTTTCTTAAGCGCTGTCTAATTATTTATTATGATAGTAGATTTAGAAGATGAAAATTGCTTACCACTCGGGAAAATTATCGATGTAGCATTTGGGTTTTATAAATCATTTATTAATATTGTTGTCAAATAATGCATCTTAATGAAATGAGAAATAAACGAACGAACAAGACTTCTTCAACTTTAGATGCAATAACGTCACGGATATTTTTTTTCTCAACAGAGTAAAATATAGGTACGAGGTGAAAACCTTTTGCAATGTTTCGTGCGACAGGGATCTTATATAAATATAAATAGCTGCATCTACTTTCGATAAATTTTACTTCTTCGTACAGAAAGAAAGAAATGTTAATTTCGTGAGATTTATTTCGAGAAATTCATGTTAGGATACTCAAAATGATCTGAAAGATCGAAAAAGGTGGTTTATCAATATATCCGATTCAATTAATGGATGTACGAGTATGTGTATGTGTATTAAAAACTCGATAAATTAAAAATCTGTATCTTAAGAATTACTAAATCAATGAACTAAAATGTTGTATTGATAAAACGGAAACGTTCTTTTCTTTGGTATAACTTTGGTTCCAATTGATGCACCGATTGGTATGTTATGAGGTTTTCAATTTTATGAAAAGTATCTTTAAATGCTTAATCTGTCGCAAATTTTCAATTACCGAACTAAATAGTTCTTTAGAAGTAAGTTAATGTTCAAGAATGTTTGGTATTGCGTTTGGCAAAAATCCCTCAAAGCGTTTTTTATAAAATTTGTGTGTGTGTGTTTTTTTTTTAAATAAATCCGGCAACTCCGAATTTTAAACACACATGTGTATGGCATTTAAGATGCGGCTTAAGCATAACTGCTTTCAACACAAGTGTATGAATCATCATTCAAAAATGTATTCCGATTGTACATGTGCATGCACCAACTTTTCATGCACCTCATTCACGAAAATTCGGAGATATCCGTTCTCTTTTTAAGGTAACGGTACTTAAAATTTTTACGATAGAACTGCATGAAAACTAATAAAATGTATTTAACTGCAACTAATCAAGCATATATTAATTTTTATGTTTATTATTTGCATAAATCCAACGAGATATCATCAAATCTGCATATCTTTGTACATTAATGTTCAAAGTTGCAATATTAATATCATCAAAAACTACAATATGTGATTAAAATATCATTCTATTAGATATTGAAGATAAACATTTCTGAAAGTTAATGCACGACAATGTGCATTCGAGATTATATTAATTTTCGGAATAAAACTTTTGACAATATACGTAAAGATGTGGCATCAACGACAGTGGGGATATCCCCCCCCCCTCAGCTTCCATATTTGGCAATTCCAATTTACGCAGCAAGGTTCTTGCACGAAACTGCAATGTTGTGTTGGAACTGAAATAAAAATAATTTCCATCTCTCCTTCCGAACGCAGCACTGACGACCCTAACCAAAATGAATCATAATTTTGTATCTGATCCTCAATACGAATAAAGCTAATAAAAATATTATGCTTTTCGCATGCTTGTTGAAACAAAGACGATATCTGATCAATAATCGTAATCGAGGTCACGTCTACCGCACAGCTTGCGAAATCCAAGCCGCCACATTTCGGACAACGAAAATAGTTTGTCGGAGTGGAATGGTTGGAGAACTCCGTCCACGGTATTTTCAGTTCGATTCCCACTGGTCGTTTATTTTTTATTTTATTTTAATTTAAAAAATATTAAAGCTCTGTGAGTGAAGTGGACCTAGAATTGATTTTTATTTAATTGAACCACGAAATTTAGCGAAATGCAAGCGGACTCAATTAACGTCGATAACATTGATTCGTCGGTGAATAAATAAAAGTTAAAAAGAGTACGTTAGTGCCCAGATAGAAATATGACGGTGCCGTCACGACGTTCTGACAGTACGGCGTGACGACACTGTGTCAATGCGTGGTGTCAACGATAGGATTCACGACACGCTGGGACTGTCCGAGTGCATTCTTTGCACGCTGTGAAGTCAGAATGTTGTGCTGTCACATCAATATCGTCGAGGTACGGATGTACATGACAGCGCGATGTATCACGCTTTTCTGATTGAGTACGGAACTGATATTGACGGTATTTTGAGTTCCAAAATCATTTATTAAATCATTTTTCCCCTTTTTTTTCTTCAAAAACACAGATATATACAGATTATACAGATTATGACACAACACAGTGTTGATGACAATTTGACAACAAGAGCAAGTGAAAGTATACACAGGTATGTGCCTACCACCTAAAATTTGAAATCGAGAAAAATATGTTGAAAGTTTTGAGGTGAACTGCCGGTATCGAACTTCACCATAGGATGGACCTTATTGTTTTACTGATTGAAATAGGCAATTACGTAGTATACATGAAAATTGCACGATGATTACGTAACGTAGAAATATACGTTACGTGTAAACTATGCAGCCGTAAACGCAATTTGCGCTTTAGGAAAATTTCTTTTGCGTAATCGACTTTCCGACGATCTTGATGTATGTGAGTTCCAAAAACTTTTATATCCTACGGAACAGATGCTGTTGACATCTCGAGCCGCCATACTTACCCTCCGTAGGGTCAGTAAATATACGATTTTATTCGTTTCTTACACGTTTTTAACCGAAATTCGATTGGACGTTTACGCTGATATAATAGTTGTTTACAATTGTGAGTATGCAGTGTGTCACATTTTTAAAAATATGTTCAAATATATCGAGAACTAAGAGTTTAATTGAAAAAATTTTCGGATAAAAGTTGTTGTATATGAAGGGGGACATCGGATGAGCATATTAGTTTTTGGGTCCGGGGTCTCTATTGTGCCCATTGAGGGCCAACTTTTGTTTTTTAAACAGAACCCCCAATTTTTTATTACATTTTTTATTTCCCGTTAAAAAATGAGTCAGTTTTACTCTCGTTCATCTTTCGTTTTTCGTCTTCGAACAGGCCCAAAACGTTATTCGAATTTTTCCCGTGGCAAGAGTACCACTCGATCGGTAACTAAAACTGTAATCTTAATTTCTTTGTCACGATTGATCTGTCGGATAAAAGCCGATAATGTTACTATTCGCCTAACTATTCTGCAGGACGACATTATATTTTTTTATCCGACAGATCAACCGTGGCGAAAAAATTCAGGATTGAAAGAGTTGTAGTTTTATCTCTGTTGAACCTTTAAGTGTTCCACATTACTATAAACAAGGATGCAAAAAGTAGAAAACCTTGCGCATTGCTTCCTCGTTTATTTGCATTCTCCACACATTTTTTTTCTATGAGTAAAGACAAAAATGGAACAATATACTTTTTCATAGAAAATAGAAAAAATAATGAGGAAGGAGTTTGCAAGGTTCTACTTTGCATTTTTGTTTATATTTTCCTCCGTACCTTCGTACATTCGCTGGCGCAAATGCTCTCACGCTAACACAACGCGTTAAAAATTTTCATCGTTATCAACTCCCGCTCTTGATACTAAGTAGTGTCAGAAATTTCGACAACAGATAAGGAGAGCAACACCGTGATTGGTTGTAGATAAGCTCACCAGAGAACGTTGGACTTTGCGCACCAGGAGGCGCAATCTACCTTACGGAGTTTCCTAAGCTCCCCGCATCGGTGCCAGGGGTCGCGCGGTATTTCTTATTAGTCGGGACCTCCAGAACGTGATCGTGGAAATCCTTGGCAAAAGGCAAATGGCTGTCGAGTCGTGTGAAACTGTTGTTACAGTCTCTCCGAAAAATCGTTCAAGTGCGGCGGACGGTACGAGCGGCATGTAAATCGAGTGCCGTGCGGAAAGAAAGTTGGAAAAAGGGTGCGAACGATCGTGATGTGAGGGTCATAAGCGTTGAGAGCCCAGTGCGGTGTGTGTTTAAGCCGAGCGTCGCGCGACGCCGGCGATGACCAGCAGCGTCGAGAATTTCTCTGTCGCGGTTATGAAATCCGTGTCCGAGGGTGAGCTGGGCGTGGATGAGGTTAAACCCGATACAAGAACTAGCAGTGCCAGAGATCAACAAACTTCGCGTCTCAAGGTTACCTTGATGCTACCAAAAAATCTCTTTCATAGTGCCGCGAGAATGTCCAAGAGACGACCCAAGAATCAACAACAGCAACAGCGCGACAACCCGAGAGACAACAATTTCGTGAGTACTAAAGAAAATTTGCGAAACAATATGCAGAACGAGCGGAATTCTCAACCGATGTTGGGTGTACCGAGATCTCTAAGTGGAAGCAATTGTCACGAACGCTCTAGCAGCAACAAAAACCTCTTCCGTCGACCATCCATAAAGAAAATTTTCAATAAAGTTGTTCAGCATATGTCCAGTGTAGGAGTTCAAGCTCACAAGTCATCCAACAGAGCCGATCTCGTATCCAGCACCAACGACATTCGAGTACCTCCGCCCAGACCCGCTCACATACCTCCCGACAGAGTACCCGGTGTTATAGGATTGAGAAATCATGGCAACACGTGCTTCATGAACGCCGTACTTCAGTGTCTCTCGCACACTGACATATTGGCGGAATACTTTGTGCTCGATCAGTACAAAGTCGATCTTTCGAGGAGAAACAAATTGAACTCCAAGAAGTATGGCACCAAAGGCGAAATAACGGAGCAACTGGCGCTCTTGCTCAAGGCTATATGGAGCTGCCAGTATGATCCTGAAATGAGCACCGCCTTCAAGAGCGTAGTCGACAAGTATGGAAGTCAGTACAGAGGTAACCTCCAGCACGACGCTCAGGAATTCTTACTCTGGTTACTGGACAAAGTACACGAGGATCTTAATCAAGCTACCAAGAAGAAGTACAAAATAATAAAGGTATGAGTCCCTTTGTCTAATGTGATGTGAACTAATGTTTACAAATTAAACTTTCAATGCTGGTTTTAAAAGCCAAGTAAAAGCAATAATAGAAGATTGTAATGTAAAAATTCTAGGTCGCTGCTCTTGTTAAAACGTTGATAAACGTCAATAGTAGTAGAATATCTAGAGTAATAGGGAGCGATTGTATCGATGATCTTGCTATTCGGTTAAAGTTTGAGGCTGTCCAACGATAGGCTTACAGAATTCATTCGAGGAGGTTCACCAGGTAGGGTGTTATCGGATCGTAAGCGATATGCACTATTTTATAGGATGGTAAGGAGAGAGCGAACTAATAAAGTTCTTTAACAGCAAACATTTACGTTTACCGTCGCTATATTAAGAAGTATTCATAAACTAAGTACACGATCAAGCTGACGTTAGTTATGCAGCTTTATTCAACCTTCCTGTGTCGCAATAGAATTTTAACAATTTTATTTCTAATTTCTCTCCAGAGTTACGATGATTCAAAATTGTACATATGCCATAAGAGCGTATATTAAAAGAATCTCATAATAAAATAAACTTTGATCTGAACGGTGTAGATGAAAGTTTACAAGTAATTCAGCGATATTTCAACAGTAGTTGAGAGAATGTGATACGAATGTTAGATTTTTCAGTGTATTTCTCTCTACCCGATGAACCTCCTTAGAATTTCGCTAATCTTCCGATTAAAAAAAAAAAAACTCTTTCATTATTAAATTAATGTTTAGTTTATTATGTATTTCAACGTGTTATCGACCTCGTACTCTAGTTAAAGCATCGATAATCGTCGATGTACATGATAACAGAGAATATGTAGGACGATCGATATCGATCGTATCAATGATTTCATAATCAGTTATATATTGAGCTTCCGAAGCGATAATTATATAGAACTGACACGAATCTCCAATCATTCCTCAATTACTCTAAGGCAAAAACGTATATATTATTAACAAAGATTAAAAAAAACTTTTTTCCTTCATTCTGTTAATTTTTATTTGACCAACAAATCAATTTCGTCGAGCCATCTTCCCATAACCGCTTCTGTAAGACACGAAACTTTGTTGGCTCAAAGACATTCGATGCAGCCGTGCCGCTGTTCAATTAGCAGACGAGTGCGTACATGACCCAGTACTTATCGATATTTGCTTCGCCTTGTACTCTCAAAGATCACGCGAATAAAACTTGTACCAACAAACTACGGTGTCGTGAAAGAAACGATAAACGTAAAAGAGACGCGAGGCGCCAGAGCTGAATCGCCCGATTATTTTCCACCTGATCAAGAAGATCAATCGATTATGCAATTATCAGCAATGGCAAATTGCAATAGCGATTGAATAATCAGAGCCTGAACGGTCAGTGGTGAGATATATACGTTATCTTGTTTGTTTTTTTTTCAATATTGGAGTTATTTCGTGACTCCTTCAGATTTATAAAATATAACGGCCATCAACGTCGACAATTTTTTTTCGCTACAATTGCGTCTCCCTCCACCTCGTTGGAAGATTAAGCAGCGAATTGTAGATCGGTGACGGCCTTGAACAGATCTTAATATTTATTACCCACTGGGAGACAGAGGAGGCGAGTCAGTCCGTCTGGCGGCCGGGACCTTAACCCGGATTGACTTAACGTGTGCAAAATATTGAAAAAGAAAAAAACCCGCACATATTACGAAGCCGAGTTACGCGCGCCTCTTTGCGACAGCGTTTGAGTACTAATGTTCACATATTCGCAGGATCCAACAGAAGTTTAATCGTGAAGAGAAAGATAAATATGTGATATATACACGAAGACAGACAAACGGCACATGGGAAGCGAAAGAAAATCGATGTCGTGAGAAAATAAAGACGAAGAGACAGGCGCAGGTAATGCATCCTGAAAGTTTTCCGTTCGTCTCCGACACAAATTCTAGATAACGGCGAGATACGTTCCGTTAGACGATTCCAACGACGTCGAAGTGGAAGAAAACGAGGCGATCACAGTTGCAGATGGATTTGTATCAGACGGCATAAAAATATGGCTCGTTCTCAACAAAAAAAAAGCTGCGTTCCCTCTGAATTTACCTCGACGACTCAATTGATAGAGAACTTTTTTTATTATAATCGAATGATATCTCGTTGACTCGTTTGTTCTCGGATATCGTATCGAATATCGCATAGTCAGCTTCTTAATGACGATTACGTTTATAAATTACGCAATGAGTATCAACACGCGGAGGAGAGTGACTCCTGCCGCTGTTATAGTTCGCTTCGGTGAGAAGGATGATTCATAACTCGTTCGTTCGCGAGACGAAGTATAGTTTCCCGTGTCGTCGCGGGTACGCGTGCATCCATGACACGAAGAACGCCCTGTGACGTCGTTCAACCTGGTGGGCGATCTCTAAGCCTAGCTAACGCTACCAGAGTCGTCCCTCGTCGGACTAAAAATTTTCGTCAAACATTTCTCTTCCTAATAGACTTGATTATCGTCTTCATTATCTTCCGTGCCTTTGAATCTCGGACTCAATTCCCTTGTCATAATATATTATTTTTTTGTTGTCTATTATCTATATATCTTTCGCTCTTACACCACCGTCAGTGTGTATATTATTCGACGCACACGTGGCTGACAAGCGGATTGCTCGTTGCTCGTCCCTGCGGCACTCGTGCAGTCAGGTCAATTTTCATTCGGAACGTTCGATAATAAATATCAACCGGTTCTCGAGGCTCCCGCGTCTTTCTCTCACGAACTCGATCGGCATCAGCGTCATAACCGCAGCCTCTTGCAACGCGTGCTACTTTACCTTGGTACACGAGGCGTCGATATGCTTTGAATTATTGTTAAAAATATTGTATCTTGTGTAAAATTAACTTTTTACTCCTGCTCGAGTTTTTACCAAATTCGTGTGGCTGCAGATTAAAATTTATAAATACTGCAGTAGTCAGAGATTCGTTTGTTTACTTTTACATTTATATGCATCAAAGTTAACTACAAAAAAAATATGGGATTAATATTTTTGTTGATTTATATTTAATACAAAGAAATATATTTTTAGAAAAAAAGAAAAAGCACAGACGATATTTGTAATAGCTAGATTACGTTATTTGACTATTGAAGCGATACTCCATCGCGAGATAACGACTGAAGATTATCGTTTCGAAATAATGAAGAGAATGTCAACCAGAGGCGACACTTTGGGATTATTATGTTCGTACGGTGAACATAAAATAACTTCATTTGCCGGAACGGGAAGTCGTAAAGTTAGATTCTTGCGACTCGCGCGCGTTTCTCCCTATTCCGCAATTAGAGACCTCTCGAGTACGATTTTCACGAAGTTTTTATATTTTTATTTAACCTCACAATCTTTTAGCTCAGTCGGCGCAACGTCGTCATTGAAACGAGACGACGCTGCGCTTGATGTTTCGACTTTTTCACAATCTTTCAGCCGAGTCGGCGCGTCGTCGTTATTGAAACGAAACGGCGCTGCGCTTGCCGTTTCGACTGGCAAAGACGTATACTCGAATTTCCTTGTGCATGGGCTTATCCCACGTTACCGTATGCATATAAAATTTCGCGGACACGATCGTGGACTTTGAAAATGGATATACAGCAACGTAGAGTCGCGTATCGCGCCCTGTGGTACGCCGTACCATCATTGGAGCACCCAGACGGTACGCGCCATGTTACTTTCTATTCTCGGTACAGTTCTTCCGGTCGTCGCGCCCCATCATTCTCAGGATATTTTTGGCACGTGTTTCTTTCCTTGCATCGGACCCTTTTCAATCGCTTCCCATCAGACTAAAAGTATATCTACCCCGGTTTAAAGCGTGTCTCGCTATTGTAATACAATCGTACGTCCCTTCAATGAAAACGCCAGAGGACGCACAGGAATAACCGAACGAGCAACGCATTCCGAGTATCGGTAATATAGTTTGTCGCTGAGAAACCACGGAATTTCGGCCGAGTGTTTGCGCGCTTCGCGGTGAAATCGGTCACGGTCACGCTTCCGAGCCTCAACGGGTTTATCATTCGGTTTTTACGGCTCTGTATACTTACCTGCGATACGTATACTCGATTCGTAACGCAACGCAGACTTATAAAACTTGGCTAACGTGCCGCTGCACCCGGTTTCTTCGGTCTATCGATTGTGATTGAAAAAAAATCGATTGTTTATAATAATAATCATTATTATATATTATAGTACTTTATTAATTATTTTTTTTTATTATTATATTTATTATTATAAATAATCGACTAAAATAAATAATGTGAAGTAAATAAGTAGGTACGCGCATATCGCATAACGAGCAATACTCCGAAAAGTTTTGTGCTTCTCCGGAGCAGTACACTTTTTAATGATCATTTCAATTAGCTTGTATGTTGGTAGAGTAATCACCGGTACGACCGTTCTATTTGCGGACGAATCGTAACTCTCTTTTCATTCTCGGCGGCTGCTCGTTCGCATCATGGAATTTTTCGGCCTATGAACGCGTGGCCGTGATCGTTTTACCGACTGCCGCCGGGAAAAATGCCACGCGAGACCTTCGTGTGACGCGGTCTCGCATGCTCCAATCAACAAGTTCCCCGTGTGTGTGAGTTGTAAACCGAGAGAAGTCCTCTGTTTCGATTTCGGGCTACGCGTCATGACGCCCTCCCTCCCCCACACCTCGCCCTGCTCAATTCTCATTGTTATAAACATTAAAGCTAACGGATGTACTACATACTCTCATGCATATTTTCTTTAATTAATTCGACCAGTTTAATCGTATAACATTTTTTTATTATTTTGTAATTAAAAATGCTAAGTGGGCCTCAACTCGTCATCTCTCGGAGAAATTATTTCGCTGAAGTATCACTTCGACGTATTTACCAGATATTTGAAAAATTGTAATCGAAAGTTCATTTAATGTTTCTACAAGTGTGCGCATATTTTTCTATTAATGTTTTTTCTTCCATTTCTGCTTGTAGAGAAAGCTTTGTTCATGTTAAAAAAAATTCTCAAGATTTTATTATCAGAGTACTTAAAATGTTCCAAAACGTCGAGAAATCGTATTTAAAAGCGCTCGAGCGTCTCTCCCTCCCTCTCTCTCTCTCTCTCTCTGTGCGTGTGCGTGTGTGTGCGTGTGCGCGCGCGTGTGTGTGCGTGTGAGAGAAATTTAAATGACTATATCTTGAGAACAAGTTACCAGATATTTGTGATACTTTGTACACGAGTCGGGTCACATTCATCCTTGGTTGACTACAATTTTCACTCGAATCGCTATCGTGTGTCTCATTTGATATTTTACTAGATTTTTAATTCCATTGAAAATTTTAATACCACTTCCTCTATGAGCAAACCAGAATTAAAATAACCATTACCCATAGATGAGAATCTGTTGGATGGGCGACAAGCACAAGAAAGCAATGTACAAATTTCAAATTGCATCCTTGTCGTGCATTTAATAAAAAAAAGTTATTTATTTATTTATTTATTTATTTATTTATTTGGTATTTACATCACACTTAGGCTTCTACTACCCCGTAGTATCTTCGGACGTGGACACATAGAATCTGTAGGAGACCTTTGCCATACGCAGTCAGTCCGTTCAACAGAGAACGGTGTTCTTTAACAGAGAATCACAGTCCACGGAAAAATGATTTCCCACTTCATAATTCCGATGCGCCAGCCAGCGTACGGCGAAGCGGTGACCTATCCGAGTAATGGCAGAACGCATTGCTGCTCAAGAGAAGACGAAAGACTAACTGTACGCTATCGGTGCGTGTATGAGAGAGACAGCACTATAAAGATCATATGAGTGCAACAGAGAGAGAGAGAGAGAGAGAGAGAGAGAGAGAGAGAGAGAGAGAGAGCACCAGGTGTCACGTGATAGATCGTGAAGTATATCTTTGTGCCTCCCCTTAACTCGGAGGACCACCGGATTTGCACGCTGACCGCTTATCTATACCACCGTCGGTTTTTAATAAATAATTTTTACTTAGAATCAACGTGTACGGTCGGTGCACTTACAGTTTTATGGAAATCAAGAAAAAAAGTACGATAGACGATCGAAACGATTACAAATCTTCGCAGAAAAATATGTCGACAGTCAGCAATTTTTCATTTCACTGAGGAAAATAAGAACAAACTATTGAAATAACATTCTGCCACGAATATATTTCAACTATGTACACACGATGGTGTGTCCTATTTTCTGTGAGATGATGTTGTGTCACATCATCTCACCCTTCAGAAATTGTAATCCAATGTACCTGGAGACGAATGGTGTTTGAGAAAAAAAAAGCAAAGCCGATTCCACTGCAACATTAACCGACTCTGTTTAAATTGGATTACAGTTTACGTTACCAATTACAGTTTCTAACGTAATTTTAACGTAACTCAAATCCAACCTAAATGTATTTTCAACTTTACTTGTAATTTTTACAATTCCATATACAATTGAAACAACAAAGATAACCTCTTGAAATTTGTTTTACTTATCGTTATAATTTCATGTGAAATTTTACGAATTATACAAGTAGAGTTGAAATTACAACATATGTATGTGGCAGACTGTCATATTATAACTGTTATTGATAGAGTGGCATTTCAAAAAAAAAATTTTTTTACTTTTGACAAACATTCGCCGTTTGTTCGTGGTTGCTTTGTACTCATCGCAAATATACATACAATCACTCGTCCGTGTGTAGCGCATTCGGGGATCGCTATTCGTGCTGATATCAATAATTGCATTGTTTTTCCCAACGCAATCCTCCTCCTCTCTACAACTGCATTGTTTATGACCTCGCTCGCTTGAAATCCGAACATTAAAAACATGTTTCGCATTGCATATACAGAGGATGCATAGTTTATAGTGGCGCGGTGGATCGTCGAATATGTGGCACCGGCGTGAATGTGATGCTGCGTTCTGTATGTCAATAGGCACCAGTTGCAAGTGTGTGTAAGTGGTGCGGCATCGTCGTCGGCGTTTTATCGTCTCTCTTGCCTTCCCGTTGCCTCCGTGTCGTCGTCACAGCTACGCACGGCTACAGAAAGTGCAACGCGTCCTTCGCGGTACCGTGAACATTCGAGTATAATAATTACGCGACGCGGACCCTTGCTCGTTCCCCGTTCTCGTCGCGACGGAGTCGACCCTCGGATTAATTAACCGTCGGTCAATATACCGCATGTACTGTCACGCGATAATGAGACACACATCGCGGAAGCGTATCTATCCGATGAAAACTATTCTATTCGAAGATATATTGTAATTCAAATGTCATTGATGAATGAAAAATAATATGTAAGGGTAAAAGTTGACGATAAAGAGCTTTAGCGTTTAAGTGCCCGATGAACTTTAGAATCTCTTGTATTGTTTAATGTCGGGCAATTTATTTAGTCTCAATTCGAGACGATTATTTGTTTTTTTATTTAAACACGATCGGCTCTCGGATGATTGCAACGGAACGTCGGACCCACGGGATAATTCCTAACGATGAATTAACCTCCGACCTAAGCGGGTGAACGATCTCTTCTCTGAAAGTCTCGAGGATTCACAGCGAATAAACTATAGAGGAATTCCGTGCCAAATAAACCAGTCAACGATTTTCTACATGATTTATACTCGATTCTACTCATTGTTCCAATATTTTCATTGAGATTTAAATTAAAAAATGATTTTATCGTCGCCTGAAATAATAATACGTATACTTGAACATTTTAAGATGTACTTGCATGATAATATTTTGAAAAAAATTATTTAACTCGTCATGAGAAATTATTTGCATGAATAACATTTTTTTTTTTTTTTTTATAAGTCAGTTTATCGTAGTACATAATATCGTATTCTTTATTTGTTTTTTAATGCTTAGACAATAAATTTAAAAAAGACAAAAGTCAAAGCAGATAGTCAGATCATATTTGAAGCTAATTATTTGTTACTGTCTTTCGTTATTCACTTGAGGACTTGAATTTCTTTGTTAGGGCCTATAAAGTCTTTTTCATTAAGCCTTAAATCAATCAAAAAAAAAAGTAAAGTAATTAAAAAATATTTATTTTCACCCATTTCATCGGTTTATCTTGCATTTTTTATTAGTTATTCAAATGTATTCGACTGTAAAGTACATATTAATCATTGAACAAACACATAATAAATTTTTCGTCATTGGATGGGTTTGAGAATCTTTCTCACACCCTGTGGTTTAATGTTTTTGTACTGTGTCTTGATCCACTCGGCTATTCATATCTTAGAAAATATATCGTGTTCGATTGAAAAATATGTAAACACGCCGTGATTCAACTTGCGACTAAAATTATACAAATAAAGGCACTTTGGGTCAATTTACAAGGGATTCCATGGTTTCACTGATAACTTGTTTATCCGGAAAAATAATATGAGAGTTCGAAACGGTTGTGCCCTGAATTTTGTAAAATATTGTAAAAGTTATTTTAGGAAACGACAACCTATTTTAATATCTCATTCTTACTTATAACTGAAACTCTGTGGCAATAGTACAAAAACTCGACACCATGATCGCTGACGATCGATTGAAAGTTTCGTGACATTAATTTTTTTAGAAAATCACTCAGTAATTTAAATAAGCTCTGTAATTTACATCGACAATATTTTTCTTACGTAGATATTTAATTGAAATCCCGTTCTACTGTGCGCGATGTATCGAGCAGTTGTTATAATTTTCGCTTTAAGAGTAGCAATTGCCGGTGACTTATCTCGCTCCACGCTTTCGTTTCCTTGACAATAAAATAATCGTGTTCACTGCGACGAATAACTCTCAGCTTTCTCCGAGTTAGCGAAGCTCGCGGACTGTCAGGGCGAGCATTAAGAATTGTGTACGAAACTTCGTATATACGCGAGCCGCATTAATTACACGACAGTGACATGTATGTATGGAGACTGGCGTGCATGTTACCGTGGTGACTACCGATCACGCGACAGTACTGGGCTTCGAGTGTGGAACGAGAGATAAGAATTGATGGTAGCAGTAGCATCGACTGCTATGGAATTCGTATAGTACGCGATAGACGACGGTCGTTGAGACGACAGTGACATCTTCTCTTTTTTAATCGACGAATAAAAAAGAAACTTAAATGATTAAATTAGTATGAAAAAGCATAGGAGTATGCAGTAACGATAAATAAAAAAATAAAAAGACTTTGTAAACAGATACACTGAATATTGAGAGGGCGAGGGTGGGGGGGGGGACGAAATAGAAAGTCACGAAAGGGCCAGTTCACGCGAGTCTTACGAAAGTTTTGAATTCCAGCCACCAGAGCACCCGTTCCGCCGTTAACGTTGATGTTTATGATTATCATTATACTCTCTGCATATGTTCTCCCATGGTTGATGCCAGACTAATTACCAGTTATGAATCAGGGCCCGTGCATCAAAGCGCACTGGCCCTATATACATGTACGAAGAATCTTTATCGCTTCGGTACATCCTGCCTCATCGGTACCCGCCAGAGGCAAACTCGGGGACGAGATTAATGCGAATTCCAGAGTTTCTCCCGCGCACAGCTGCATCGCCGCCAATCGTCTTTATACGTATTCGTTTCCGCACTCGATGCATATGCTTGTGCTATGGTATATAGATGGGTTTTCACGTTATTTCTCGTCAAGTATATAAAAGAGGACCACGATTCATCGTGTGATCGCCCAGATATAAATTTGAATCATGAGAAACAGTACGATTGTATAATTAATTGACTCGGCGGAGGCTGCCATTGTGAGCTTCAACGTCAAGAGGTCGTTGACCCAGCTGCAAACTCATCAAACTCAAGTAAATCTACTAACGAAATCGACCCTAGAAATACAATGCGCGTTGTCTTATCTGTAAGACCGCAGAGGTTTCGTGACACCTCTCTTGTTTATCGTATTAAAAATTCGCTGAAGTCCTGCCGTGGCAAGAAAAAAAAATGTATAACATTCTGTGAAATTGTACAATAGTTATGACGTATTATTGTTTTTTTTTTAATATTATTATTTCGACAAATTTTATTTCATTGTTTTACGAAGTTACTTTTCAATTCGTATGACTCTTATTGCAACTTTAACAGGAAATTGTAACTCGAACGTCATCTTATCGTGGATCCCATACAATGCTGCAATTTTCATTTCAGGGAATTAAACACTTTTAAATAATTTATTTACATAATATTACGACGCGTATTTACTTTAACGTAATACAATACTTTTGGATCTGAGCAATATACGTCGTGGCCTTATATGTAGTAATTCTGTGGTCGTGTGCTTTGTAATGGTTACGATTGTGCTCCGTTCATTGCCAAAGGTCCATCGCAACCGATACGATCCATTGAATATGAGCCAAGATTGTCTAGAAAAAAATGAAAATCCGTAAAGTTATCAGCAAGCGATGAAAGTGTTTCTTCATTGATGCCCTTACTTTAATCGGAAACACAAAAAAAAATGAAGTTTTTAGTACAATATTTCACGTCGTCGGGCACTTTTGTACAGTTACTTGTACGAGACTAAACCGATTAAGAAGTAATTTTGTTTGTCGAATAAATTCATACGTAAAATTGTACGCGTAGGATGTTTAACTGATATTTTGGAGGAAGCGCCCAGGCAAAAGTGTACCGGTGACTCATCGGCATAATTTCATCGTAACATTTTACAACGATTCACGCGCCCAATGCTGAAAAACCCAGTAAGTAGAAATAACACACAGAGCGTTCGCGCGAGAGAATTGTATTTCAAACGAGTTCTCGCACATTTGTGCACATAACTGAACCAAACGAATTTTACAGGCGACAATGCAGAGCGTTGCACTAATAAACGACTCATTTGTTTCGAAAGTGCTGCAATTAAGCGAGTTGCTTTGTACCCGCGGATTTTTCTCGTCTCAATATATTCTTCTCCTCGTCGGTAATCGACGTAAAAGATTTTACTTTACGAACGCTTTGTGGAGTTCATACCAGAGCTTCCAATTTTCAAATCAATCTAATGACCCTTTATGTATTTATATTAAATTCGTATTAATTACGTGGGTGATACACAATGTTTTCTTGCATTCTCTCACAGGCCCCCCCCCCCCTCCCGTATTAATTTCCTCGGTCATGAGAAGCCGCACTTTAATGTTCACGGAAACCTTTCGTCTGTACACTATATCGCATAACGCACGCACTTGTGACTAATTTCCTGAACGATTATCTTTCGTAACGTTGAGCTTGTGTATCCGCAATAATAGGCATTTTAGGTGACTCGTATGATATATATATATAATAATAATACATACAAAGAGGATACTCACTTCGCCTGCTGCTTTCGATGCAGTCGATCATGTCACGCCACGGCTACATGTGAGTATCATACGCAACAATGTGCATAACACGTACACGTAGAGATGACCGCTTCACTGATCCGATTAGGGGAAGCCCCCGTGTACGTCTTTCTCTTCGGCGCGTACGCGCGCCCTCCCGCGCTCGTGCCACACCGAAGTAATCGCTATAGGAGCAAAGGAACGGCAACAGCGTAAAGCGAAAAGACGATAAAGACTCTACCACGATAATCTCTTGGACTCTGTGGTACGCCAGGAGCTAAGCTGGAATCTGTGGTCTTTAACTGTCCTCTCCGTAACCTTTTTGGTATTAGCAAATAGTAACTTTTGCGACACACAATAAAAATTACTTAAACCTTGGATGTACCAGGAAATTATCAGTGTTTGAAACTAGCAGAAATAAGTTTAATTAACATACATAACATATAGGACGAACATCTTTGTTTTTTAACTGATCGAGACCAAATCTGTTTTAACTATTTGTCTCTCGTTCGCATTTCAAGCCAGACGCTGGCGCAGTTGTCTTACTACGTGCTAGTCAAGTTGTGGTTACGTTCAAATGTATAAAACAAAAGCTTATGAGAGCGTTCGGTGTTTCATAAATAAATTTACTATTAAACTTTTATCTATCAACTGAATAGAGAGTGCCTAGTAATTTACTTATAGAAATATAATGGATTTTATTGACAATTTGTGTCACTTGGTTTTGGCTGATGCGGCCATTTTCATCATGATTTTCAATTCAATCGCATCGTACGTCCAAATTTTCATTAAAAATATTCGATAAACTATTTTTTTTTTTTTTCACATTTAACGACATCTAATCGAAATATGTTATTTCGTAATATATTTTTGATTCAGGTACAATCTCGTATGACAATGTTTGTTTTAATCGGTTACGAGCCAAAGTTCTTTCTGAAATTATCGATAAAGGTTCGTGTAATTTTTTGCAACGCAACGTTACAGACGTAACGACAAATGTTTCGAAAATTAAATTGTTTATTTATTACTTTATTGAACAATCCGACTAACTTAAGAAGTGAAAATCGTAATTATGGAAACCGATGAAAATGTTGGATCCGTTAAATCGCGACTACAGTATTTTGCAAGTTTTATGTATTTCGCTCTACTCGTTCGGCAAGTAGAAATTTTACGAAACTCTTGTCTTGATATAAACACTATAATAAAAAAAAAGTTACTCCACTTTCATTTTTATCACGTGTTTATCCAATTAAAAACACTTTCAGGTGCCCAGACGCTTCGCAAATTCATATAATGCTACTAACAACTTTTTAATAAATGTTGTATCTTCATCTTGTATAAAAGTGTTTATTACGTGGTTAACGATCCATTTAAGATAGTTTACCGATAAAAATCTAGTAACATGAAGCTACTTTTTGTTCTTTTTTATCGCGTGTGTACGTTTGGGTTATAGTTGGGCGATTTTAACATTGACCTAATAGGAAAAGAGGTTTTTAATTCTACTTACTCGAGGGCATAAAATATGTACAGCTGACAGAAATATAATGAACAGTCTAACAAAAATTATAATTCGACTAACAGCACAGTTTTTAAGCTGGGTCTTACTATAATTGACAACGTAGATTAATTTGTTTAAATACCAACGTTAATATATGTTAATTCTGGGAGTCTTGCAGTGAACAATATACCAATTATGGTTTTTCGAAAGGTGTATCGATGAGCATTTTGTATGAGAAGCTATTATTATAAACTTTATTTTATTTATTTTTTTACAAAAACAATTTCGGTCTTCATGATATCTTTATTATGTAATAAACTAAAAGTGCTAAGGTAAATGTTCCCATTCGCGTATATGCTCCCTCTATCGGACACTTCAACAAAGAATTAAAATCTCAGACGAGTTGAAAAAAATATCCGATAATACGTGCAGTGAAAAAAATCAACAATTCGTCCCGTACATATTGGAAACGAGAAGAGTAAATACGTAAAGTAAACCCAAGTTCTTTTCACATATCCTATCGCGCGTCAAGATCCGAGCCTATTCTTCACAGCGTGATTAGAGCACATCGACCTCTTTGAATATCCGTTTTTCGTAGTAGAAACTATGTACAACGAATAACAAGTACACATTCTAAACGATTACTCGCGTTCTAACTTACGGATATAGAAAAAATCGTCGGGTGAATCATGATTTCTTGTAATAATTTTTATGCTCGTTAACGTTAGCTCGCTCTCTACTATTAAACAATCTTTAAACATAGTAATAACTGATTCCTTGTTTGATTGTTCAGAGTCCAATAAAGATTAAATTCGTTTCCTCATTGGTTATTTTTATTTATGGTACTTATTAATTAATTATAATCTCCGGTCTGCATGCAGTAATAAAATATGAACGGTGATGGGGGTTTAGCTGATCAATATTGGGCTCAGCTGTGTCGACAGAGGGGACACTGACAAGCGTGTGTTTATTTTCTTTTATCTATCAAAGTAACTGAAGGATTGGATCGAATCAATGATATTTTGTAATAGTAATGATAATATTATGCAGGGCTGTATAAATAATAGTCCAATTTACTTTTAACACGATAGAAAAAGCCATACCTCGTGGGGTCAGCCTTACAAGGGTCGAGTATAGGAACATTTACCTTACTTAAATAAGATTTTACTCTGTGTTATGTTTTATTTTATATTTTACTATGCCTGCTAAATAATTGGTTATTTTATTAGCCGGAATTGAATAAACTCGAAATTTATTAGCGATATTCCTTTGATTTGAGACAGTTATTGGTGTGCTAGCTTAATGGAACATGTATTTTTTTTAAATTATGCACGCTTCCTATAATAACCGCGAACACATGTACGAAATTAGGCTATTTCAGTTAAAAGACGTGTTTCAAATTCATTATCGTTGATCAGCATTTATGCATGCCACTGCATTCGTTGACCGACGGAAATGAATGTAATGTAACATGAACCGTGTCGGAACTTCCTATAACGAACGCTCCGTTACGTGATCAATGGATCGTTACTTTACGCAGCAATAATATTCACGGATCTCCATTATTCTGAGGTAATGTCGTACGATTTTTATCCCCACGTATCGTGATTGTGCAACATCGGTATGCCGATCTTTTTCCTCCTTTCCGGCCCTAGAACTATTCCATCCTCCATTCGTCACCAACCCGAAGACCCTGAAATGATTTTCAAGGCCGGAGAATCGATCGTTTATACACCAACAGCAACAGTAGTACTACACGTGAAACACGAGAGTCACGGTAGATGCCCCGGCGTCACCCTCCGCCACATTTTTCGAGATCCCGGAAGTTAGCGCGAAGAGTGAAACCGCGTACTCGATTTCGCAATTGCAATTCCCTCCAGCAATGTTGTCACGTTGTTTGTCGATACGCTTTACATGGCCTCCACATTGGTGACAAACAAATGGGACACCTCCGAGTTCTAACGAGTGCAGACACAAAACGTCGAAAGAGATGTTTACATGTCTCATGGTCATCGTTCGATGTGACATCTTTTACTTCGCGTTTATTTCTGTAGTCATTCACATTAGTCTCCGAGCAAAGACGTGTGTCGACGCTGTTTATCTATCCATAAATATACATGGTGCGTTGACAGTTATAGATATTGATGATGGAATAGACTGCTTGAAGATATGAAGATATATTTAGAGTAGACAACTTAAGGATATGTTTGGAGTTGAATTAAGAGAACGATTTATCTAATTTTTCAGCCGTTGGACACTTTGTGCATGAACGTGAGTTGTTTATCGGAAACTGTATACAATGTCAGCAGAAAGTCTGCTGTAACCAGGCTAACATGTATTATTGTTTGTTTTCTCTTGTTCTGATGACTGAATTGCTTTTATTACAGAATTCTTTTGGAAGACCAGATGCCATCGTAGCTGCTGAGACACTGGCGAATCACGTGCGCTGCAACAATTCCTTCGTCCATGCCGTGTTTCAAGCACAATTTCGCTCGAGTCTCACGTGTCCGCGATGCCATCGACAATCAAATACCTTCGATCCGTTTCTCTGCGTCTCTGTTCCTGTGCCCCAGCACCATCGACAGATAAATCTCTTCGTCAATGTTCTCTACACGTCGCAACAGCCACGACAAGTGAGAATCGGGGTCAGCGTTAATCAAGCTGCAAATGTTAAAGAGCTTAGGGAGATTCTCGCGAGCGATACAGGCATCGAGGAGAATCATATGCTGCTCACGGAGATTCACGACGAAGGTTTCCACAGGTAAATCATCCCGCATGTGTACTTCGTAACATTAAAGAATAATCAATTGAAAACCTTCCTCTCGTGACGTTAAAAAATGTTTACATTTTTTTAAATTTATTGCAACAGAGAGTTGATTTTTTTTTTTCATTTTTTGACTTTCTTAATTTTAAGAATTTGCGTGATAGAACGAACTTCCACCGATTATTAATCTCACGGAATTTTTACAAAAATATCAATAAACCGTAGACAAAAAAAGGAAAGACCTAAGAAATAACATGTTTGGATGTTTTACTTTCTTAAAATTCGAAATTTGCTAATTTGTAAATCTGAAGAATGCTTGGTTCAATCTGGAATGATCTGGAAAATCTTATTAACGATATTTCTTTTCATTTCGTAGAACCTTCTCGGACTGTCAACCGCTCTCAGTGATAACCGAGAACGATCCACTCTACTGCATCGAGTTGCCACAATTGAAGGAACCCACGGAGCAAGCATACATACTCCTCGTGTGGGTGAACGTACTTGTGAAAGGAGATTTGCGCGAGCGTTTCGGTAGTCCGTATACGATGCAGGTGTCGCGCGAGACGTCGTACGAGGATTTGCAAAAATTGTTGCTCAAAGAGATGCACACGACGTTGAGCGACGATGTGCTAACGTCGAGTCAAAATCCTGGTCTGTTTAATATCCGAGTTGCGGATCCAGCGGCGACGCCGATACAGGACGAGCATCCGTGCATAGATCCGTGCGTCGAACATCCGTTGTATACGGAACAGATAGAGCAAGCACTGGCCCTGTGCGCGGACGACTCGGGTCCTCAGCACGTTAAACTCATTTTGGAATGGGACGATTCGACGAAGAGCAAAATAATTCAGGACGACAGCGATCAGATCGAGGAACACGCGAGTGTTAAACAGCTAAAAACTAATGCCGAGCTCGGCGGTGCCGTGACCCTCGAGGAATGTTTCGATCTTTACACTCGAACTGAAATTCTCGGTGCCGAGGATGCCTGGCACTGTCCCTATTGCAACAAGAAGCAGGAAGTGATGAAAAAACTTGGACTCTGGTCGCTTCCCGATATTCTCGTGATTCATTTGAAACGTTTTCGTCAACAATCGCGCCAGCGTTCCAGCTCGAAACTCACAATGCTCGTTGACTTTCCGTTGTACGGCTTCGACATGACGCCACATCTCGCTCATAGCAGTGTATCGACGCACAACAACGCGACCCTCGGAGGCCTCGGTTGGTCACCGTGGAAGAAGCCCAGGCCTCGTCAACAAAATTTACCAAAGTACGACGAGAATGTCTATGACTTGTACGCTATATGCAATCATCACGGTCAGGATCTACAGGGTGGACATTACACGGCGTTCTGTCGGAATCCCTACGATACTCAGTGGTATTGCTTCGACGACACGAGAGTCGAAGCGATTACCGACACGAATCTCATCACAAACGCGGCTTACATGCTCTTCTATCAGAGACGCGGTTTAACGAATAATTCGGTGACAAACTCGTCAGCGGCATCGACTAGCTCGGCAGGGTCGGGTCTCGATCACTGGGTGTCGCGGATGCCACCTTTCCACTTCAACAACAAGAACGCATGCAATGTAACGAACAACAAGCAGAGCAAGTCGCAGGAGATACTTTGCCAGGATAAGATCGTCGAGGAGAAGAACTTGAACAACTTCAATCGCGGCTGTCGCAATTACGCGACACTACAGCCGAGCAAGAGAAACGTTGCCACGGAAACCGAGACAGGCGAAATCGATCACTATTCGGACGACGAGGCACCTTCGCGACGGGAGTGGGTTAGTCTTAACATCATTTTCATCAACTAATAATCCCCTTATGCTTTAATTTCGCATCATAAGGATGGATGATAAAATTCAACCGTTTCTGAGAAAAAATAGAATGAGGTTTTGGTTACTCACCGATGTTCGCAACTTCACCATAACGCGATGTGGAACATATACGGATGCACGAAAGATAGAACTAATCTTGCGATCCCGAATTTCTCCGGCACGGTTGATCTGTCGGATAAAAGAGAACGGTGAACTGCGCCATACTTTTCTACGCTACATCGTTCTCGTATTTTTTCCGGAAGATCAATCGTGGCGGAGAAATTCGTCATCGTAAAATTTTGCCGTCTCTCTCGCATCGTATGCCAATCTGAGATAGAGAGAGAGTGATATACGACATATGGCACATCATTTTGCGGCGGGATGAAACCCCTCTCGATCTTTCGCGATCCCGTAAACACCAACTCGGTCGGTAACAAACTTTTTCGTCTAAAATTGTTCTAAGGTACCAGAACTTTACATGTCAAAGTAAAACTTTACATAAGATTATTATGTAAAACTCGCACCCTAAAAAAAATTGGTCTCAAAAATTTGATACCGACCGAGTAAGCGATGCGCCTGAGAAAATGGGTGTCTGTCAAAATCACAAATTTGTATATACACGACGAACCGCCCAGTGTTACACCAACACTATCAGAAATATACACATTCTGGATTTTTACAGACACCCGATATAATGTGCTATACCGTCTGAGTCGCCATAAATTTGAATGAGATAGCACGAGTAGCGATGGCAGTGAAGCGGGAGACACCACCAGAAATATGTAGCATGCTACGACGTAGCTACCCCTCGGTTGGTAACAAAAACTGTAATGTACATTTTTCCATCACTATTGGACTTTTGGATAAATGAGAGAAACGTTGATCTGTACAGCACAATTCTACAGTTCGCCGTTCTTCTTTTTTATCCGAAAGTCCAATCGTGGCGAATAAATTTGCGATAAGAGGTACTTCTATTATATCTCACGCATGTATAGTGATCCAAGAGAGAGAAACTACGGGTAGTACAAAGTCTTAAGTTTTAAGTCTCTTAGCATGCGCGTCGTATTATTTCCGCGTTTCATAGTTGACCTCCGCCTGTTTGTCGTCTCGATAATCTTTTTTGCGACTACTTAGGCTTTTTCGGTTTCTCAAACTTTGTTTTTTATCTTATTTGTTTTGACTTAAAATATCTCGCTTCGTCAATCTCGCTTGGCTTGCCTCTTTTGCACTATATCACCTTATTTTTTTATTTTCATTTTCAATTTTCTTTCTATATCATTTAGCAACAGCGTGCTGCATTTTCTACGCCTTAATACCGTTTGTGTGCGAATTAAAGAATAAGTTCGTTGAGTAATTAGTAATCGCCAATTATCGAATGAAATAGTACATTACGCAACGTGCATCTCGTGCAAATTATGCAAATTATGCACTCGACCGGAATGACCAACATTCTGAAAGAGTTGCGTACAGTGCTTTTTGACATGAGTGCGAAAAATAGCTCAATTTTCGACAATTAATCAACGTTTTCCACGTCACATCATTACACCATCGCGTCTGCTAGGTTAGCAGTTGACGTAAACAAAACAGTTGTGTTCATTCCTGTCACATGGAAATTCTTGACAGAAAAACAGAAGAATAACAGTGAAGGAATGAAATAATCATAATATTAGAATGAAGGAATATAAAAACAGGGGAGGAATGTAAACAGCTGATTGCAAAACAAAAATGACTCGTTTTCTACCATGGAAACGAGTCAAAATTGAGCTATTTTCAAAGCACGTGTGTTAAAAAAATATATTAGAAGTTAACGCTTGTTTCTTTTTCTACTTTCAGGCCTCGCCAAAACCTGTGAGAAAGACTTCTTCGATAACCCTGTCGCCTCACATGCCGCAAGCGCTAATTCACGACGCGAGTAACAATCCCGAAACTACTGTGATACACGAGTCGACATTGTAACACACGATCTAAGCCAGACTTCTGGCTGAGAAGAATTGTGCCTCTAGCGGTGTCTGCATCATGGCTGAACAGAGACTCAAACAAAAGAAACAAAACAAAAAAAAACATTGAAAAGAAACAAAAAAAAAATTAATTAACGTTTCGTAAGTGGCCAATGACCGTTAAAAAAAGCTCGTGACAAACGAAACGGGATCCACGCCCGGATAATTCCGGTAAAACAATTAGCTCACTATATTTCACATCGTTTCGTATGTCACGAGACGAAAATGCGAGTAACGAGAGATCTCAAGAATGATTTTATAATCGTGGTACTTTTCCGCGAATCGCGGTTTTACCTCCTCTCGATTCTTAATTGGAACACTCGCATGACATATTCAGTGAGACTTTTATTTCGTGCATAGAGAATGTTTTTTCTACGTGCAATGTGCGAGAATGTGTGTTTTCGCGTGTATGGCGAGTCGTTTTTCTTTTTTTTCCGAGGGCGATACTGTTTTACCTTCGTTTTACGCGACTGGGTACAAGTGCGATGTTTGTAGAAGTGCTACTTTCGGCACACAAGCAATTGAATAATTATTATTACGAATATAAAATACCGTTTGGAGATCATCTATACCATTTACACAGAAATGAAAAATATAGACGTTCGATAATACAGATATATAAATATATATCTATATCTATCTATATATATATAAATATATATATATATATATATTTATTTAGCCCAATTCCCCGTGGAGTGTCCAGAAAGAATAGAAGTAATAATGGAGGCTATCAGGCTATGAAGCGTGAATAGAATCTTTCGACTGGGCAACAAAATTCTTTACGACAAACCGAGCCTCTTGACCTTCGTGGGCTCTTTTAGCTTGGCACAAGCCTGTGACAATAATCGTGTGGATTATCCGTTGCACGAGAGAGAACGTACCGAGTGTTGCGTGAAAATGATAAATGATAAATTAATGGTTATTCCGAATCTAGATTCTCTCTCTCTCTCTCTCTCTCTCTCTCTCTCTCTCTCTCTCTCTCTCTCTCTTACGTTCGCTTATGATTCGTGAAAGAGAATAATTTACTCTTTTTTTTCTGGACACTGTGTATAGTTGCTGGTCTCGCGGCTGCCAAAGTCTGGCGCCCGGTCATTAGTCTTAATATTTATATATATTATATTTGTATCACCCACTAGTGGCCTTAATCTCGATAATTAATATACCCGTTAAGTAATGAGAATTAAGTACTCGTACATCGATATTTTACACTGATATAAATATCACTCTGATGGATCGAGTATATTAAGAGACCGCAACGCTGGAAGCTACACGCTAAAAGTCATTTGCGAGATGAACGAAAGAAAATAAAATAAAATCTTCGATAAATCTTAATTTACGAATAATTTTACATTAGAAAACTGGCAAAGACTGTACGAAAGCTTCCGGTACTAATTAGACTCTCATATTAACTTGTCTGGCTGAACAATAAAGTACGGCGCGTGTATATCAGTGATAATGAACGGTATCACGGGAGATGAATTATTTCGCGCGAATTTTACTTAGAAATATATGTATACGTGTGTGCGCGTACGTGATAATGTATACATACACGCATACATACATATATATATACCGTTTGCTACAGTGGCTTTGTTTTTTTTCGCGTTGCAGGTACAAAGACTCAGACAATTATCGACTATTTTCCGTATTATAAAATACTCTTCATACTCCCAGTCTTTAATAATCATTCCAGACATAACTTTTTCTTTTAGGGCGCAAGATAGAGTGAAAACGAACGCGTGAACGATATGGAAGATTTATATATACATATATATATGTACATAAGCTATACATATAGATATATATATATATTTGTAGCAAGTGTGAGAATATTTAAGTTATTTCGAGAGCAACATTTATTACTAGTCACACACATCGTGGACAGGAGTAGAGGGCGCACGTGTTAATTAAGAATGTAACGAGGAGTACGGAGAGAGAAGAGCGATAGATAGAGATACTGAAAAGGACCTTAAAAAGTGGTGATAAGCGCGGAGATTAATAATTTAAAAAAAAAAAAAAATTTTTTTAATGTATTACATTATCGATCAGAAGTTATGTATTCACACGTTAATCGACAGGAGGAATATAATTATTATTCATTAATGTCACCCTAACGGAACCGAGGCAACGTCGAGAAGACGCGATAGCAAACTAGTTGCAATGTGCAAAGATTAATACGCGTGTACGTTTGACTAACAAACGACGTTTGCAACCAACGAATGATGATCCCACGGTGAAAATTCTTATGGTAATCGTTGAGCGTGTTGCATTGCTAAATCGTTGATTTACAGTTGCACGAGGATCATTCCGTAGACGATCAGGGGCATCGAATGATAGTCCAAGATGAGAGAATTAAGGTTGCACAAAGCAACTGGTCCTATCGCAGCCCACCACGAGTCTCGTAGTAATCAAACGACTAACACTCGATGTTTATTAGACGCGTATACAACCGCAACCACCGAGGCAACCACGATACAACGATAGAATGACAGTCGCGTTGGTTCCGCTAGCGCGCTATCATTTATTATTGCTATTATTATTATTGTTTAAATAAATAGAGAAAGTATATAACGGAATGCAAGCCAGTGTCGTTGTGTCTGCGCAATTGAATTTCATTGATAATCATTAATCTCTTCCCGCAATTATAAATTGTACAATGCCCGAATCTTAATAATAAACAATTCTATTCCTAAATAAATGTTTAATTTATAGTTGTTATACGAATGGTGGCGCCCTAGCGACGATCCGAGCAGTGGATATCGTAGGTTTATCTCTCTTTTTTAAACGATCGGCAGTCGATTGAGAAGATTGAAACGTCCTAACAAACAAAAATATTAAAGCAACTCTTTGAACGAAGTAAATCTCATATTTTGGCGGGAATTTTTCATAAATTGACGAACTTCGTTGATAAAATAGATTCCGTTCGTAATATCTGGAATTATATAGAATATTATTCGGATATTATTATTTTCTCTATTACGTATTGATATCATAGAGAAAAGTAGATGTTGCCTGTTACGGCAGATTAAAAATTTTAAATCAACTCCAAAGCAATACCGCGATCATCGGTAAGTTACGGCTCTCCGAGGCATCGATCGACACACAATGCAATCGGTAGGCCCCGTATATCGATAGCTTCATGGTCAATTCGATCGATACGATTGTTCGGGAATGCATCACACGTTCCTTCGGTATAAATTATCATTCGTCAGGATTACTAGTCGCGCCAGTAGCTTCCTTCTATCTCTAATTTTCGGAAACATGGCGCCGAACGATGGCGTCCCGCTGATTGGCGTTGCCGGTCTCTCTCTCTCCCTTCAGTCTCCCACTTCTGTCCGCCGAGAGTTCTCAGTCGAGCTCGAGGCTCCGTGGTGCGTGGTTCGTGTTGCGAGTTATCGAGTGTTATCGTTTGGATTTCTCACTGAAAATACAAGGTAAGTCGTTTCACATGTTTCTAAATAATACTGTACGAATGATACTCAGCTTGCAACGATAATACGTACGTAAAACGCATCGATATACCGTACGTACGTAGCACAAGAAGCGTCATATTGACAGCGAGTCCTTTGGACTCTGGCAAATAGAACGAACTCAAAACCCTCCCAGTCCTCGTACAGTTTTGTATGTAAAACCGAGAGTAAACAGCATTTCCTATCTCCGGTTTACTTAGACCAGTTTCGTATCATCTTTTTTTTTCTTTCTTATTTTCTTCGTTGACTGCAATCCCTCCACATGTCTGCGTATACTCGTCGTTGTGCCGCCGATCGGAGGAACAACGATAACGCGAGGTACGCTACGAGATTATCCTAGGACGTGAGGACTAATCTGCAACAACACAAGCGAGAGTCGGCGAGTGAGCGAACGATTCCTGTCGCGCCGCTCCCTGGACGCGAAAGAGCGAGAAAGAAAACGTGGTGGCGCTCGCAGCCGCCTTCGCGTGTACTCTCGGGGATCGATACACACGGTGGAGGGACACGCGCACACATACACACGTTTGTTCTCATCGTCCCTCACTCTCTTCCTCGAAAGTATACACGTTCGAAACACGCGCGTCCCGGCTTCACGGATACATACTATGTACGTGCACATGGGCATGGCAATCGCATCTTGACACGAAATTCTGTGTGCGTGAGTGTTGCGTACGAGAGTGCGTGCCGGTGTAAAATGAGAAAAAATTGAGTGTGCGAGAGAGAGAGAGAGAGAGCAAAGCAGAGTTGTAACGCTAGAAGTTGGGGTGGGTGCAGAAGTGGCGAGAAGGGCGCGAGAGAGCAACGAGAGAGGGTGGAGGTTGTCACTCGCGGCTCCGACTCCACAGGAATTTTATTTCCGTAAAATACACGCAAGGGTATCCCACCCAACAGCTATACGTTGTTTTTACTATACGCGGGACGCGGAAGAAGGATATAGAAGAGTGAGAAGGAAACGAGAAAAAAAAACACGCGAAGAGAGAGAAGTACTTCCTACTTGAAAAAAAATAAATAAATAAATATATAAAATGTTATGGCTGTTGACGCGGCGAGACTACGGTGACGTCGCGACATCGATGGGGTCCAAGTGCGCGACGGAAAAACCTAAAGAACCCCTGAAGTAGGGGTGGTTCACGAAGGGGAATATTATTATTACACAACTGTTTTTGCATTTATTTTAAACTTGCGAGGCACCGGAAATTCGTCCTCAAAATATACGGTAGACTTTGCGTAGTAAATTATAAAATTTATTGTCGCGCCCCTTATCAGTCGCAACGCCCGAAAACCTCCCTGAATGGGACTACGAAGAGCAGAGTGGGGGGCCATTCTTTCAATATTCTTTTAATCGTTCTATCAGTTTTATGATGAAGCAAAGATAGACACATTCTTATTAAGACTAGGTTTAGGGGATGCATCGTTGGACGGATTTCGTTTTTCGAGAGATAAGTATTTAAGGAATTCCGTAAATCTAGCGTTAATATTCAATACGATAAAGTTTTTTTACGAAAGGCTTAACGAACAAAGATTTTACCAAGAATTAGAATTGATTTTACATAATTAAATGACAATTAATTTGTCGATTCGTGCGTCAAGTTATCCTGCGCAATATGCAATTAATATATTTTATTGTTGTAAAGACTACAAATTGCACTATCGTTAGTTTCATAGAGAGTGAATCGTCAACGATTTT
Organism: Cylloceria caligata; assembly: GCA_963942595.1. Taxonomy (NCBI): domain Eukaryota; kingdom Metazoa; phylum Arthropoda; class Insecta; order Hymenoptera; family Ichneumonidae; genus Cylloceria; species Cylloceria caligata. Next base: position 3,726,293 of record OZ012705.1, on the reverse strand, counting down.
TCATAATTTAATTAAATTATTCAGTAAATATTTAATTTACTTACACCATCTCGAAAGAGTCGGAAATTGAGAGCGAGAGGGAGGGCGTAGAGTACATTCTACTTGACTTTAATCGTCGCTCATTAATTAAGTAACTAGCTAATCTAAGGTTTGTTAGTTTGTAAATAAATCTTAACGCTCATAGCAAACGATAGAAAACGATAGTTTCTGTACATAAAAAAAATCAGATAACATATCCCAATATTTATGAACTGGAAACACGAAATCAGATAACGTATTCGATATTTATGAACCAAAAACACGAGCGGATCCGATAGACTTTGTTTCCATTAAGAATCTATCGAAATTTTTAAGCAGGGCTATGGAATGTTTATCATTAAAATGCAATAACTCTGAGACTTGGGAATTTTTTCATTCGTTATCGCGAATGTGGAATATATAGTACATCGTGAATATAACCTGTATTCGAATAATTAGCGATCACCGGTATTATTGATTACATCATGCTCTCTACCTGCCTAGTCGTTGATCATCCCGATACGCAATCATTGAATTAAATTATGACAATGATGAATACGATTTAACGTTAATAACAATTCAAATTGAAATAATTCTCGGCTCTGTAGACTGGTCACGCTTCAAACTATGGGACATTTATAGATTTTTTAATCAGGATTTATTAAGGGTTCCTCGCTTAGCCTCATTTAATAAATCTTTTTTTAAAAAAAGTCGAGAGAAGTATCCAAAGTAAACGTACCCGATACGGCACACGCCATGCGCTAGAAAATTTCATGAGATACGCTCGAGAGATTTAAAATGTAGAATTTCAACGAAATGCATACTAGTATCGTTATAAGACTGAGCAACAAATAAAAGTTTCATTGAAGTTAATAAAAGTGATGTGTAGGCTTCGATACGATTTTCATTGATTCAATGCTACTGCATTTAATACAATTCACGATCCATTAAATAAAAGATATAGTATTTACTTAAATACATTTTTTCATTGACGGGAAATTAAAGTTTCATAGACCAAGGCTTCAATGAAATCTCTTTAATTCGATGAAACTTTTACTCAGTGCGCTGTGTCTATAATTTTTTATGATTCAGATATAATTGAAACGGAAATTCATTCAACCTCCCCTATGTGCCGTATCCCGTAGTTCTTGCCACTTCTATTTTTACACCCGGTTTACGCATCTCAACCCCTATTATTGTCATTGTTGTTATTGTTATTATTATCAACCACACATGCTGGTATGTTCAATTCTCCGCACAAAATACGTGGACGATAGCTGTATCCTGATAACGACGATGACGCGAGCGTTGTATTTTATATCCTCGATGCATTCTCGATGTACGACGATCAGCATCTCCCACGCTCTTGACCTACAAGTATCATGCGTTTCGTTATATTTTTTTTATTGTTATTTTGCAAAATTAATTTCAATTGTGATAACTCAAGACTTTGTGCAAATACAAACCTGCAATGTAGAATCTTGCACGTTGCTTTCTCATTATTTATCACTTTTCATCGAATCACCTCTGTGATGAAGTATGCTGATCAATTTTGATTTCCTTATAGAAGAAGATTTTTGCAAAAGGAGTAAAGTGATAAGATAAATGTTGGTTTCCTTACAGAAGAAGCTTTGTGAAAACAGTAAATTAATAAGAAAGCAATACTATAAGCAAGATTCTACACTGAAGGCTTTTGTCAATAACGTATACACTTGCGTATTCTTCTCGAAATTATTAAAAGTCACCTAATGAATCATTTTATTATTTCAAAGAGCATTTATTTTACTCGAATACCGTTGATTCGATCAACCTGATATTATATTTTTTCCCCAATTTTTGTAACGACGTATTATAAACTCTTGCAAAAATTTTCAATGAACGTACAAATTTTAAAGAACATTACAATATTACTCGACTTACAATTCGGGTGATCGAAATGGTTGGAATCACGATATCAAATTCGGGTACTCGGTGTCTTTGAGTGATAGTAAAATATAATCGAACAGGCACCCGACCCGAAAGTTAGGTATCCAAGGAAATCGGGTACTCGTGTAACCCTTTTTCTTATAATTCAACGTTGCGTTACATTAAACCGTTTGCATTAAAAGTTTCGGAAAAGTTTAGTCTCACGCTAACACAACGAAAGCACAGAAAGACCGTTAAAACTTTCTTACGGTCGTAGTAGTAATGCAGCTTGACATGTATCAACCATAGTTTCGTCGGCGAATTAAGAGTTCGCAAAGTTTTCGTTTGCACCAATGAAACTTACCCAGGCTGTAACTTACAATGATTGCAACTCGTGTCTCAATGATGTTAAACTTACATGTGTAGGTACGTAAACATTTGTAGAGAAAGAGATGTAGCTCTTCGGTCGAACCTCGAGGCTCTCGCTACTCTTCGTAATCTTCTCCTTTCCTCCATCTCGTGTTCGAACTGGAAATGCACGTGGACGATACGAGTTCACGGGCCAGCCAGGCAAACTCGCACTTTCCACGTGTTATTATTATCACACAGCGGTGCGTGATAGAGAGAAGAGATATAGGAAAGGGAAAACGAAAGAAAAATAATATTTAAAAAAAATGGTAGACGAGAGTGCGTGTGCCAACGAACCCTGAATATTCATGAGCTTCGCTGTGTGACGACTGCGCGTAAAACGCTTGCGATCCGCTCGTGATGCTGTTGCTTAGCCACTCGTGCATCGCTTTTACTCATTAACTGACACCATGCAACATTGGTCGATGAGAGGTAAAAAAAAAAGTGCTAAACGTCCATTGCTGGTCAAGTTGAAGTTTGCTTCAAATGTATAAAAGAAAAACTTATGAGAGTTTTGGATATTTTATAAAGTAACTTACTTGCTTTATATTTATTTCTATCGCATATACTCTTCGGGATTTTACAAATTTATTCCGACACCGTTTTTACAATTTTAAATGCACGTAGAATTCTTTTTCTTTCCTCCTAAGGTAAACCACCCTATTACTGATCGTGTAAGATAAGACCTATCGCTCTATGCGAAATGCTAGGGACAAACAAAGATGAGAGAGTGTCCCTTTTAGTAATCCAGCCAGTGTCGCTTCCCTATTGGCTATTTATCAAATGGAATTTACCTTAACCTCTGCATTCGTGTACAACACCGCGTTCTCGTTTCGTGATTTGTTTCAACACAAAATTTGATCTGCAAAAATAAATCCACTCTTCTCCACTGAGAATAATTTATCTGCATTACAACGTACAATCGTCCCTTAAAACCCTTCTCAAACTATCCAAGATACATTCGCCTTAAATTTTCCAATAATTATATATAATACAAGTAGCATCTTTATTTTCAACGTTATCTACTCAAGATATATATTTAATTCTTTAATCACTTGTTGATTCAGCGACTATGTACACGGTGTGATACAGTGCTATTGAATTCGAGTTAAAATTATTATACTTTCTAAAATTATCGGTTAAGAATCGTACAATTTACTTGGCGTAAACCTACAGGCGCAATGAAGAATATATCTCAGTTTTAGCAGTTTGTACGAAACAAGACGACTACCTTAACTCGTAAACTCGAGGAACGCTCTTCACGGCTCTCACTTTATTTTGTTTTCTTTTTTCTTTTCATCTTCCGCGTCTCATTCCGTTGTTCAGTTTACGTTGAACGAAACGTGAGCTATACTCGAGTAAGAGTTCGAGGGCATAACGATGAAAAAAAAAAAAAAAAAGAGCGACAGCCGAAGCAACGCTACAATCAGCAGCACTAGCTTTTGCCATGCATGACTGTAACGAGGAGTCGTGCTTTTGGGTCGCTGGACTCGTCCTCCCTTATTTTCTTTTAAGAGTACATGCATAGTTGTATTACGCTTCAATCCTCGGAGTAAACCGTACACATTGCCCTACCAGGTAAGAAAATTCTCTCACGCAATCCATACTCTGTCCTTACTTTACGAGTATACGCGTATGGTAAAACTTGTTATTTTCACGATCGATATTTAATTTTATGTTTCTCAGAAAATAAGGCAACAGTGCCTAAAGTTTTCTTGAGAAGAACTTTTTTTTTTTTACATCTCATCGAAATATAGCATAATTTTAAAGAGAACAAATGAACAAATGTTAGAAAAAAAATATCACGGCTTCGATCGATGAACACCGAAATGGCTATTTTATTATTATTATTATTATATATTTGTCTATGATTAATTATTCGTGACTGTGTTCCGGTTATATAATTCCTAGATCCGAATATGATAAATTGTAGAAATTATATTTTTATTGTAATTTTGCAAAATTAGTTTCTCAGAAAATAAGGCAACAGTGCTTAAAGTTTTCTTGAGAGAACTTTTTTTTTTTTACCTCATCGAAATATTCATAATTTTAAAGAGAACAAATGTAACAAAAAAAACACAGCTTTGATCGATGAACACTGAAATGGCTCTTTTATGGGGATTTTCTATGTGTACTTTAAAAGCTATTCCCCCGACCGAGTTGTTGATTTCTCATTCAATTTATTTTTTACATTGTTTACAAATTTTTTCAATCGACGTTTTTTTTTTTAAATAATTTTTTTATATTTACTTTCGATAGTGATATCAAGTCTTTATGGTTTGTTTATATTTTCTATCCTAAATTGTCACTGAACGAGAATTTAGGAATAAAAATATTGATGAGTCAACGATAAAACTACTCTAGGATCACTTTTACCGCATAATTCGATACATTTTAAAAACTCTTTGGAACAATCATTAATCTGGGCTTCCAGGATAGTGAAAGTAGAGTTAAAATTTATAATCTCTATATTCCTATAACGAGACAGTGGCGGCGACGTTGGCGGTAAGATTTTATTTCATAATACAGAGAGAGAAATTAGTCACAAATGTAATTTTCGAAATTCCTCTGTAACCCAGGAAAAAAAATATTTTGTCGATAACCGTCAACGTCGCAAACGCTGCATTCTCAATAAGACCGCGCACCATGTGTATGTATGTATATATGTATGTATGCATGTATGTATGTATGTGTGTATGTATGTATGTATGTATGTATGTATGTATGTATGTATATATGTGTGTATGTGTGTATGTATGTATGTATGTATATATGTATGTATATCGACGATATATAGGAAGCTTATGTCATTGGAATTCAACGATGCTCTGAAACGCAGGCAGCTGCATCATCGGTATGCGAGGCAATAGTGCGCGACCCATTTGAATAGTTGCAATACGAAAGACTCCTGACGCATACATATCCATAAAAGTCGTAGAATTTTTTTCACGATTTTCCGGATAAGAAAATCTCAAACCATGACTCTGTAAATTCTGACAAAATGTGTTGCATCACACGGATACCAAGGTACGTGCTCGTGTCGACTCGGTTCTAAGGAAATGGTAAATATCTGTCTTACATCTGTTAACCATATTTTATATTTTAACACGAGAGTCCTCGATGTTCTCTCGTATACACGCGTGCTGCCTACTTTCTTACCGCGTCGCCTTCGTCTTCCTTCTTCTTTCTCCGGCTTCCTCCCTTCGAGCAGGCTGCGCACCCGCAGCACGTCTCTGTTTACCGTAGGGATCCTCCAGGGATCCTTGTAAATCGTCTCTGTCACTGAAGGGTGATTGGGGGAAGGGAGAGGGTGGCATCTGTACGGCATTCAGCTATCCTGACGGCGAAGTCTGGTATTCCGCAGACCAAAGACGGTACGGAAAAGTAATACAAAGATCGGAAATAAGAAAAGTTAAGAAAAACACGAACATACAGAACCATTGGGCTTTGGAACGGAGAGAGTGTACGGTAGAGAGGTAGAAATATAGAGAAGTATATGCGATACGAGCCTCGTAGAAACTTTGCGGTTAAAGAAATAATTTTTCTTCGAAGTTAATCGTGTCCTCCGTTTGCTCGTCCTCCTGATTCTCCTTTCAACGAAGAGCCCCGAGTCAAAGATTCATTTCGCTCGGGTGCAGCTGTGATCGGAGTCATTGTTGCGAGCAGCTTATTGTACGACGTTGATCACGGTGCACCTTGGAGTGAGCAACGATAAAACGCTCGAGAAATTATCAGCTGTGTTACAACGAAAACGTAATAACAATAACGAAATTAAACGAAAACACTTGTTTCAAATATAAACACGTTGTCGGGACGCGTCTGACAATTAACCCGAGAAGGCCCTTCTGCTTCTGACTCCTCGAGTGAGTCAGACTACTTTGCTCGATGCACTTTCAGGGATTCATTGCCCAGCAACTTGAAACTCGGCATTGTCTATACGCCAAGTTCACTAAGCCAGTACAATAAAATAAGTAGTGCACGCGAGAAGAAATATAAAGAAAACGAGTGAGCATATATACTTTGAACTGCAGGGAAAATAAAGAGGAATGGAGAGACGAAAGATAAAACTTTGTGCTTTTACCGCTACCATGGTCTTCCATTGTTTTTCACGCAGTGAATATTTTTTATGAATCATAGACGGCACGTGGTATCCTTGAGTCGACCTCGTTGAAAATACACCAGAAGCTGCCGCGAGGCTTATACTTTTTTTTTTTTTACCCAAGTCCACGTTGTAAATTGTCACTCTGTATAGCTCGAAGGATTACCGGTATGTACAGTAGTCGCGGTATTTTACAGAATCTTTTCCGTACAGTGTAAACCTACGATGTGTATACGCATTTATTACTCTTGTAAAACGATATGTCGCTTCACGCATTTACGCGGCAGCTAACTATACACACCAAGGAACATGACTTCGGGCCTCATCATCGCTGGTTGCTTATGAAAGAGTGCATTTGTGTGACGTGTAAATCTCCTCTTTTTCTCTTCTATTCGTGTTTGCTTTGTATATATATACGTACTTAAGATAAGCATTATGCGCGTGTATGATAAATCGCGTTTATCGTTACATCCGCGCGCAGCAATGAGTCAAATGCTTGTCTATACAATCTATTTTAGTGGGAATTAAACACAATGCGGATTCATAAAACTGTGCTGCGTACACGTATAACTATTCTATACACGATCTATGTATATACATATATATATATTTGTGTCTGTGTATTGATAAAATAACTGAGTCATCGTACTGTCTTTTAGATAATTTCGATTGTAGTGTTAGTAAATAGCTTCGACGATTTATAACGAAGAGATGAAACGTTAGATGAATCGCTGATGGGTTTTGCCATCTTGCAAAAATATTTATTTGTAAAAAAAAACGTTGAGTTGGCTTTTAACTTAAAAGAATTAGAATGTTATAAATATTAAAATAATAAAGAGATAAAAGTGTAAATATAAAAGTAATAAGATTATAAGTTTTCTTTAGTAAATTAACAACAAACTAATAAGATAGATAAATAATAAACATCGGATTTTTAACCGTCTTTCTTTGTCATCTTATTCATCAATGGCCGCCTATTCATCGTTATTGATGGAAGATTATGAATTCGAGTGGTTAAAACACATATCAAATCACTCAAAGAGTGGTCAACGAGTTGGAATCTTTGTAACAATAGTTTAAAATAAACGTTAAACATTTATAATAAATTTTATGAAAAAAGTAATTTAAGAATTTAAATAAAATTTTAAGTTTTATTGTTTAATTTTCTGATAGAAGATGATGGGGTCGTCCACGGACGAAGAAAAATAGTTTAGTTAATCTCACAAAATGTGCTTTGCGGATAATAACTTTGCTTACGCAGCAAAACCGTAAGTACAGAGAGGAAACAAATTTTTACGCAGGAGCAATTATTTTTCTCACCACGACAAAACTTTTTTGTTGCTGCAGCGATTTAGTTGACTGCGGGAACAGACTATACACGCAGAAAAAAATTATTGATTCCTCTAACCAACTGCATTGTTCGCTCTAAGCGATTCAATCGGTTGAGCCAATAAATTATTAGTTGACGGCCAACCAATTCATTCGTTCAGTCGATAAATCAGTTGGCCGCCAACCATTTTATTGGTTAAATCAATAAATTAATTGGTTGACCCAACCAATTAAATGGTTGGACCAATGAAATTAATAGCTTCGAACATATTTAGTCGTATCGTTGTTTCCAGCAACGAAGCTCTCTTCTCCTTGTACGCCTTGTGTTGGAGCAAGCGAATAAAGCATTTATGAATCTAATATTAATATATTTAATTTCGGTATCAGGCCATTTTGTTAACAATATCAAACGATTTTGTTACCGTAACAAAATATATGTTCTTTTGGTAGCAAATTGCTACGATTGAAAAATGTTACTACCGTAACAAGGCAATATGTTGTCCTTGTATTGAGTAAACAAATGAATAACGGCAATGAAATTCTTGCTGGCTCAGCAATTTTTTTCTCCGTGCAGTATAAATCAATCTGTGTACTTTATTTCCTGCGAGAAGAGTGCCCCTCGTCTCTGTATTACTTGCTCCAATAAGATTTTTCTACGTTAATTCGATTGATTGGAGCTCAGTCGTTTGCAGCCACGAGTTTTTCCAATGAGATATAGTCTTCGACCTAACTTACCGATCATTTCTCGTGTAAACGTTGAAAAGGATGGAGAAAATAAAGTTTTTTTTTTCCTACTTCAGCATTGATCAAAACTGTACGAAGAAATGGATTATTCGATTGTCGTTTCGCACGATAGTTTGAATCGGTGTCTCGTTTACGTCGTCGCGTGTCTCCTATGCTTTTGGGTGTTCTCTGGTGAAATTGCCCCACGCACGACGTCGACGTTGACTTCGACGGCGACGATGACAGCGAGACTGAACGCCCAGAACCGACCCTGGTGCCGGTACCCGCGGGGCCATGCGGAGGAAGCGAGAGAAAGCAACAACTTCCGACGATCGATTCCTGGGGCTCGCGGTTAACTCCCTGGGGTTCCTTCATGCCACGCCTTGTGCCGGGTACTCTCTCGAGTGTCTCGGCTTTAATATTGAGTTACGATTATTTCCAAACACTTTTACCGATTGATCAATGTATTCGACGCTTTTAGAAATCGAACAATCGATATCCATCTTTGTTAGATAAACTTACATGACAACGATTATCTCGGAAAAGCCTTTACAGAAGGAATTACTACCTGGTTCACTGAACCCTACTGATAAAATTCGATTTGTCCCTTCTCTTAGAATCTTGTCAGAAGTGATAAAGTTAAAACATTCTCATTATCTCACAGAATAAAAATCGTTAGTTGATCAATCCGGAATACTCAAAGAATAATGACGATGGAGTCATTTCCTCACATAAGTGAATGAATAGTGCAAATAAAATTAATATACTCTGATTAGCAGTTCCATATAGTTGCAAATTTATTTGTTTATTCTCTTTGAATTTTATCGACAGTAGCAAAAATGCAAATTTCTTATTAATTGCAAAGTGAAGATCGTTCGTCGTTTAGTTTAAATCTTTGCAGCGTCTACACACGTTCAAGATTGTTAATATTTTTTTTAATTATATAAAAATTATATTTTTTTAGCGATAAATCGTCCTCATACCTAACAGCAAATCGACAGTTAAAATAAAATAATTATTTAAACAAAATAATTACGATAATCCAATAATATCCTACAGGATAATATTGGATTCGAATGTTGATCGCCTCGCCCGAGATTTCTTTGTACACTGCATTTATCTATTTCGTCATCTTTCTCCCTCTCATTTAATTCGTTTCCGCTTCAACAATTCAAGCTCATTGTTCCCTTGATTCGTTCGAATTTCCGGTCGAAGGGCGCGTCCGTTGAGGATCCGTCGCTTCAAGAAATCTTCTCGAGGTTCAAGTAGGTCTCGAGACTGGTGGTTCTTCCAATAATAACAACAATAATAATAATAATAAGTACAGGAACAGCGTAACTGCACTTGTGATGCTGCTGGTAGCTCGATCACAGCGTTACACTTAACGTATGTTCATAAGTTCATTCACCAGCAGCGTTGTCACCCCTGTCTTTTGTATATTTTCCACAGAGTGTTGCTTTTAGCGTTAATAAGAAACTAGGCGCGGGCTCGTGGTGGATTATCCAGAAGCTTTTAGACCAAGTACGAGTAAGGAACTCGTCGCTGATGCTGTTGGAAAAAGCGCGCAGCTTTACGGATACTCCGCCGAGCGCTTGCTAAAAGTTTTGCTTCTCGTTAAGCAACTTCATAAAAAAAAGCGAATGATACTGCAAAACCGATACTCGGAGATAAACATTATTATCACGAATATAACCCGCTCTCAGATTGCATATACTTATATCCGTCAGATGTCGGCAATACAATTACTTTCATAACGAAATCACAACGATTTTACTGTGACAGATGCAGATTGAGTCATAAAAAAGATAACGAAGCGAGATAAATTTCTTTGGTTGATCGACTAGTTCCTCCGTGCGATGCTCGGAGCTTGACATTCTTTCCCGAGAGAGATTTTCCTTGAGCCGAACGGATTATCGTAACATTGCGTTGCACAACCGATCTATCGTCGATTTATTATTCCTTCGAGCTCGTCTCCTCGATTGGCACGCTTATCATTTCACCTGAGTCGCGTGAGTGGAAAGATCGTATCGTGCATAAATCATAATCTGCCGAAATCAGGACTGACGGAGTATACAGACGGAAATAAAGTTAATGCTGTTTCGATTGGAGCTTAACCTAACTGAGCATATTTAATTTAGCTATCTAGAAGAGAATGATTTAATAAATATTCGCATATTGACTGAGAAAAAATGCTAAATGGTATGAGACTATGTCGCCCCCTATCAACATGAATCTCTCAACGTAAATATGGTTAAAAATATTGGAAACTCTGACATTTATTAACTGATGGTGTCACTACAAATGTCTCGACCAATACTATCAACTGACTATTTGCAGTTTTTTTTTTAGGTTGTATGGTAATTTCATTAGAACCTTTTCCTCGTGTATTTGCTTTAAAATTTTTAATTATAATAATTAATATAAATAATAACTGTTATTTATTAAGTAACATCAATAAAACTATACTAACATAGCAGATCTGTATAGAATCCATTAATAGCGCAGTAGAAATTTACCGTAATAACTTACTAACCGGTATCACTGAATAAAAATATAAAAAATTAGCGTTTCGTAAGAATTAAATAAAAATTATCATATATACTGTAAAAAAAAAAAATCTCTTTGTGTAATCGAATCCTCATTGCCGTACGTGAAATATGTTTGTTATAAAAAGGAATCCGTTTGACTCGTGAGATATATCATTTACATCAAATGGATGTTGCAATGATTTTTTACGTGATTATCTGACGATAACTGCTAATAGTCATCTAGCAGGATTCGTTAGTGACACCACCGGACAATAAATGTGATCTTTTTAAAATAATTCTTATCATATTTCCGGGAATTAAATTTCAACACTGCCAAACATGACTCTATAGCAATTTTTCTCATATATACGAGTATATATGAGAAAAAAAATATATTTATATAGTAATGTTTACTCAAACCATAAACGCACTTCGCACCCTCGAGTCAAAGGCTCGCGGTAGGTCACTTTCTTCTACATAAAAATAGCTTCAAATTGATAAATCCACTTGACTTTTATCTGTCCATTATGATAATGCTTGTATCCGACGAACGCCGCATTATTGCATTTCATTTGTTTATCAATAACATTACTGTGTCGATACTAGACACTAGAAGCACCCGCGCATCGTTTTCCGCAAGCGTTTTTATTGGCAGCGGAGTGTGACGCATGTAACAAGAAACGCGCTTCGTCTGCTCAGCGAACTTTGTATGTAAGTAGCGTAAGTGTACACAAACAATTACGTATAACGATGTTTTAATGTTTAATACTATAGCGCAGACACTGTTTGGAGTTAGCACCACTTTTGATTCTCTCCGCTCGTCGTTCGAGAGAGCAAAAGCGAGCGCTGTAGAGGGTTGTTGAATTAGTTTGCTTTACATGATGTACCAACCGTTACATACATGTGATATATTAGAGCTCTGTACGAGATGGATATTGTTATTACAATTATCACGAGCTTTCCTGCATTGAGTATCAACGTCGCTTTCATATATATAAAAAAGCAATTAAAAATTTATATATAAGCGACGTTGATACTCAATGCAGGAAAGCTCGTGATAATTGTAATAACAATATATATATATATATATATCTCGACAAATTAAGTTACAATTAACGAATGACAACTATTTACAGAGATAATAATTCAACGTTGTAATCGTCGAGTTCCATTCGTGTAATTCTCTTCCTTTTTCTTGTCTCTGTTCCGGAAAAAGAATTCGAAAGCTTTCGGTTATCCTGATTAATGGGATTCCGCGTTCGTATATTTTTTTCTTTCGTTACAACTCGAGAAGCTTAAATGCAACCACCCTAGTTCTCTGATGTATTTTTCCTCATAGCTGCCCATTCTCGTCTCGTGGTCCACCCCGCACGTACCGTGGGATTACTTCTCATAAATATACGAAGGAAACGAGGGATACAAACTGGGGGAACAGCAGACTCAGAAGCAACGTGAATGTATGTGCGTGCGTGTGTATATGTATATATACACACTTGTTCGACAAGGATGTAATATATATATATACAGAGTAACATAGCCAGACAGACGCAAACTTGTGATCGTATTCCTTGCCACGCGCGTAAACTGTAACGTGTGACTCTTTCCGCTTTTCTCTCGCAGTATAACACGGAAACAACTGCGTATAACTGCTCTAACTGCTGAGCGTACCGTACGAGCTCGTAAATGTTGATTACTAATCGAATTCCATTGCTTGGTGTAATCGGAGTGTTTGTACGTCTCTACATTTACATTATGCTTGTTCCTATCACCGCACGCGTTAGGAAGTCAAAGAGATAATGCGAATTGACCTCTTAATCCCATTATAAAATAATTCATATCTAAAATTTTCCTAGTCGATATCTTCTACGTATATATGGAAAGAAATTACTGATTGGTACTATCCAATTTGCAATGTTGAATACGCTTGAGGCGATTAAGTAATTACTCCGACAAAAATAAATCACCTGCGGAGTATATTTGGATATCGATGTCGTTGATGGAGCAACGAAGACTTTGTTCCGTGTAGGAAATAACGGAGAAGCGAGACTCGAGGGAGCAGTCATATATTTCAATTACAAGTGAACCTTCGATTCAATTTAAAAAAAATGTATTTATATTAAGTTTGTAAATATCTTTTATCTTTTTTCTTTATCCTTCAGAGACGACACAAATTCTCGTTTGTCAAGTGGCTTACATTCAACCTGTCTACCTATTTCAAGATAATACCAATGACCCGTCGATCAATTAACTGACTCTGAAGCTCGCAAACTTCTCAAGGGTCACGACGCTTTTGCCGATTATTGGTAAAAATCGCGACGGGCCTACAAAAAGGAAATTGGGTCGCAGCTGAAAGGTCGTCAAGACGATGAGATTAAAAATAATTATACTAATTAATTCTTTATTCGTTAAACCATTTCCTCTAATTGATAGCGATACGATAGATACTGTCAATTACACGATAGTCGTCTGTCTAAACAGGTGCGGACCATACGCGAGTGGTTTTGATATCGGGTTACGTCTATCGTCTTTCCTACAGCTTTCGCAAAACCACAATTACATTTCCCGTGCCAGACACCGATGAACACACCGTGTGACGTCTGGTGGAATGCGGATTTTTCCAATCTTAAAATTCCGCTCGCCCTTCTCGGTCGATTGTCGACAAACGGAAATCGATAACGTCTCCATAGCAGCCCAGTCTCGTATGTGTACGTTTCAGAGACTCTCAACTTCCGGGGGTCAGCCGCTCGGTGCCTCGTAATTCATACGAGACTCGACGAAATAAAAGTATAAATAAAATAAAAATGCATATGTTGTATCGCAAGGTAGTATTAACGTGCGCATGCACTAAATCGTGTGCCGAAAGCGTGAAACGCCTCGGGCTAAATTCAGTCTTGAAGGATCTTGAGATTTCGGTTCAAGGGTTTCTCCCTCTTTTTTCCTCTTCACCTCTACTTTTTCTCAATTTTCTTATTATTCTCGTTCTTTACTCCTCGACAGTCGAGAACAGACCGCGTGATCCATCCGCTGTGTGGACGATAAATTTCTCAGAAGATCGCTTAAACGAACGTAAACGCGCGTTATGTCGAGGGCAACGAACACAGTAGTAGTACGCGATACTGCTGTGCGTTCTAAATAGAGATTCCAAGGGTCTGCCGCGAAACGCGGGGCACACGGTGGCCGGTAAAAAAAAAAGGGTTTGGTCGCTATAGTCGCGGGAACCACCGTTCGATGCTCATGAGCTGTCTGCCCGATGCTACCGAACGGTTGAACCACGCGTTTAAATAGCCCTGGGCATCGTTCTCTTAGTTTCTCTCCAGATATATCGCAGCTGCACGCGTATCTTCCGATTCTCACGCTGGATACGACATTGTTTTATTTTCCATTTTTGTGGACAGGCCATGTGGTAAAGTCGCAGCTTGTTTAGTCTACCGAATTAATTTTATTTAAAAATTCATATATTTTCCGGTGTTTAACCGAGCGCTTATATTTCTTTCGCACCTACGTGTAAAATAAATTTTGGACAATGAATCACGGGAAATTCCGTCGCACTGGGGTTCAACACACTGCGTCTTTGGGTATTAGTCGTCGTACCACGAGCTAATCGAGTTTACGTGAGGTACGTGCTCGGTATTCAGTAAATTAGTTTACCAATAAACTTTTATCCATCAACTAATTAGAATGTCCAAATTAGTTTATTTATATAAAAATTAAATACTTTTTTTTTGGCTCGATTCAATCGCTCCGATTCGGCCGATTTAGCTATTTCTACAAGGATCTCTCATTCTCTTGGGTCGTTGATTGAAATTTTCATTTAAGATGTTCGGTAAAGCCACATTTTATTGCGATTGCGTTCGAAGAATCTTTATTTTTAACGCTATCTAATCGAAATATAAAATTTCGTAATACATTGTTGATTCAGCGACTGTCTTGTATGACACAGTTTTAAATCGAGTGATTGTTTTTAGTCAAAATTTCTTCGTAAAAATTAACGTTAGCGGAGCGTATAATTGTAAAAGCGCAAAGCTACGAGCACGAAGCGAAATATATCTCATATTTGACAATGCATCTGATACCCGATGGAACAAGACGCGACTACCTTGATTAGTTTATGTCGCGTAATCTTTATTAGAACTACGGGATAGAAAATCGCTTTGCGACACGTGGATCGACTGGTGTATCAAGTGTCGCGAACGAAGCGTAAGCGTACCGCTCGACGTAGAATCGAGTTCTCCGTGTAGCAGAAAATGCAGCAGCACGACTGAGCCTCGGGTTAAATTCCGGAGCGCGATGTAAGCACGCCCGCGAGAACGGAGCAGCCGGCACGGATTTCGTTAATTAAGCTCTCGTTCGTTCCGCAACGGCGCTTTTTGGGCTAATTGAATCAAACGCGGAGGGAGCAAAGCGTCACTCGGTTTCTCCTTCTCGACGATGCTCCGACCGCTTCAATGAAGATTAAATGGCATTAGGCTGCATTTCGCGATGCTCTGCTTGGTCTGCATTGTAATAGACCTGAAGTAAAATAAAAATTGGATTAACGTTCTTTTCCTTATTACACAATTGCTTCTTTTTTTCTCGTTACAGAGTCCTTCTATAGCATGTCTTGACAAGTGAAGATTAGCTGTTCAACGCGGGGGTCTCGGCAGGTCAAGGGTTCACCAATATGGCGGGTGGTCATCAACAACTTCCGGAACAGTACACCGTACCCCAGCTAGCACGGGTCTTTCACAGTCTGCCCCACCTCAATGTATCTCTCCACTCGGTCAACAATACCTTTAATCCACATTCCGAAATTTATCTCGAGGTGAGTGTTATTTTTTTCGAGGATATACGTCAATTATTTCATTTTCGTTGAGAGATTTTCACAAATTTGGTAAATTACTTTGTTTTCTTTTTTTTTTTTTTTTTTTTTTCTTTATTCCACACAAATTTCAAGTTAAATCAAACTCAAAATAACGTCAAAATATTATGAAAATAGCCCGACAGACTATAGCTTTATATCCGTAAATTGTACAATCGTTACCACGTTGATGTCAAATTTAAGCTCAAAATATAATATCAACGTGTGACGGTACGTTTTAATAATATATATCTCACTTTTTCAACGTACGAGGACATCGCGGAAGTGCAAGAGTACGAAATTAAGCGAAACAGAGGTGGAAACGAGGAAATGTCGAGAGCAGAAGAAAAGCAGAAGCAAGAGAAGAGCAGCTGGATGCCACGCGATTCTCGCATGGGAATCCTGTGCCTCGACGAAACTGGAAAGCACAAAGGCCTGGGCAAGCACAACGAACAATGCACAAAGGGGGTTGCGGGAATATCCTCCACCGTCATAATACGCCCCGGGACAGTGGAGAACGTGCGGGCCTCCCCGTATACTCTTCTGCTTCACGACTCGTTCGGTTGTGCCTCTACCTCATACCCTGCGGCGTCTCTAGCCGGCTCATGTGAATTTATGTTATATACCGTCGCATACGGCGCGTCGTAGATATACCAACCGTATCTACGGAGTTCACCCGCACGCTCTTAAACGAGAGAGAACGAGCCACTGAAGGATCTCTAGAGACGCGGCTCGAGTTTCCTTTCCTCGTCGTCGAGAGAATGTAGATTAAAAAATAATAATAAATGCGCTGACTGGAGAAAAAACTAAATGACGGAATATTTTTCAATGCCGAAGCACCGATGGGATTAGCAACGATGTGTATACGACCGGAGGAAGATAACCGCTTAATCGATCCACCCGTATAATTCGTCGCGCAAGCGATTTTTTTTTTTTTTTTGCTACTCTCGTTTCTTATCAAAACGGATATCGGAAGAGAGATCGAATACGGTTCGTAGTTCTCGAGATAAAAAGTAAATATGAGAAAAGCTGTTCAATCTCGGAGAAGCGGCCCATCAAATCGAGAGAGATGTGCATCGCGAGTTTGAGGGAACGGTGCAGTACTCTGTGTGTGTGTGTGTGTGTGTGTGTGTGTGTGTGTGTGTGTGTGTGTGTGTGTGTGTGTGTGTGTGTGTGTGTGTGTGTGTGTGTGTGTGTGTGTGTGTGAGTGTGCGCGCGTGTGTGGTATATATCACATGCGTCAAGCTCGCGAATGTATAAGATTGCAAATGGATTCTTTAGAAACTGTTTCACCGACTCTGAAGGAGCACCCTCGGCACGCCTCGAAGCTGTCGGTGCAGTGGCCGGGATGCAGAGAAAAGCGAAATGGAATGAGTAGAAGTACTCGACTTACCGGGCTCGAAGCCTCCCAGAAAAGAAAAGTTTTGCCGAGAGAATGGAAAACACGGAGGGAAATATTCTCTCAGTCTTCTGGTCCGCAGTCTCGAATCATCGCGTTTTTCCAGATATATATATTCGACTTTGTGCGCTGCTGTTGCTGTTGCTGCTTCTGCTGCGGCGGCGGCTGTTGCTGCTGCTGCTGCTGCATCTGCTGCTCCGCTCTGAATTCCTGCACTCTATGCGCACTTAGACCCGGGCCAAAGAAAAAACTTTTTCCGGACTTGACGACGCATTCGTTCGAGACAACGACCAGAATGCGAGAAGTCGAGTGGAAAAGAAAGTAAGCAAGATGACAGTCGATGCCCAAACCACTCAAGGGATTTATAATCCTTGCCTCGGCTCACTCGCGAGAATTTGGCACTTGAAATTCTCATGTAATGATATATGCTGGCGATCAAACGTTACAATGATAGCATAGCTACTTGATAAAACACAAAAAAAAAAGAATTATTTCCGTCAAAATAATCCAATAACATCCAAATTTTCATGGATACGTATTATTTTACTTATCGATTCATGTTTTGTGATACCAAGAGAGTGTCGATGTAATAACGCACAATATTGTTCACTGAACGATGTACGATTTTAACTCGTTTGACGAGACGGCGGAAACGACATTGAGCCTTGATTCGATTTAGCGTCCTCCAACACGATCGAGTTACCTCGTATCGTCGTCAAGAGGCAGCTCGTGTCTATGACGCGAATTCTCGTTCTCGATTAATGCCCCTTGACCCGTTGATGAACAGCGAACAACGCCGAGAAGGGCGAACGGCTTTCACGCTGCTGCAGCATAAACGAGATGAATTAATCGATTTCAGGCATTGAACGTGATCGATCTACCAAATGGCATTCCGTCTACTTTCTCGTGCCGTTCCCACGCTCGATGATAATATAAATAAAACTCGAAACTTTTTTCCAAATATATCTTAGGCATATAGAAGAAATAAATATTTAATTGTTTCAGAGTCTGGGCATTCTCGGCAGCATTCCCGCTGCCTGGCTTATCCTAACGCTCCTGGTTCTGTTGGTCTATCTCGTGACGAGATGCTGCGACCGGAAGCCACGTCCGAGGAGATCGATAACCCTGCTAAAGTGTTCCCTCGCTATCCTCGCGGTACTTTGCTCCGGTGCCGTCGCCGTGGGTCTTTACGGCAACGACGATGTCCACAACGGCCTCGTACAACTTCTCGTTGCTGCCAGAAACGCCAACGGTATAATTACCGCGGTGAGAAATCAGGTATGTATCCGTATGATCGAGAATAATCGATAAATTGAGAAATACGCGGATTTCCAACTTCTGCCATGTTTATTTATTTATTATTATTTTTCTTACCTTCTCGTAGACCGACAACATCGAGAACACCTTGAAGAAAAAGTTGGAACCCCAGCTGACGTCGCTCGGCGATGCTTTCGACGCGCCGGTCAGCAACAAAACGATCTTGGATCATTTGCTTAAGGCGTTGGCCTATATGAAACAGAACACGAGCATCGCGGTTAATCGTAGCTTCGAGATTAGAAAACCGTTGAGTGGCATTACTCTGGCGGCTGCTATTGACATGGGTGAGAAGATCGAGCAGCTCAGATGGCCTGTAACCATGGCTGTTCTGAGCGCTCTTCTCGTGCTTTGCGTGGTTCTGCTGGTCGGAGTCGCGCGACACTCCCGATGCGCCCTCATTACGTGAGTAGCTCTTTGTCGACGGAAAAAAAGTATTACAGACGGAAAATTCGAGGTGAGGCTCTCCGTACAATGGAAGTATCTTTGTTCAGTAATTTTTTTTTTGTCTTTAGCTTCTCCGTTTTTGGCCTTTTCGCGGTCATAGTCTCGTGGCTGATGGCCTCCCTGTACCTAGCGACTTCGGTGGCTCTCGGTGATCTCTGCGTATCACCGAACGGATACCTCACCAGAGCCGTACCCACGACGCTAGCTTCGGAAGTTCTGTCCTACTACACCCACTGCGAAAACACCCGTAACAATCCCTTTATTCAGCGACTACGCGAGGGTCAACGCGCCGCTGGTAATATGAGAGTCAGTTTGAACACCGTTGATCTTCTCGCGAATGAACTCTTCAAGGAACAACAGTTGAAGCCTAAATTCAGTAGCCTCATGACCGACGTTAATTCCGTCGATCGACTTATGTCCGGCCTTACGACTCTGCTCGACTGCAAACCCCTGCACAAACAATACGTACACGCTGCCAAAAGTTTATGCCATCTTGGACTGTAAGTATTTCACGTTTTATCTTTTTTTTTTTTTTTTTCATTGGAATTATTTATTTATTTATATTTTAATAAAAATTTCAGGTACGGACTCACCTTTATGCTTTTGGCGAGTCTCACTGCAGGTCTGTTTTTTACTGTTCTTGTATGGGTCGATTCTCACACATGGATTTACATCAGAAAACGGTAAAGATCGCGAAGTTCTTTCATTTTTATCGATAAAAACAAAATGTCGACGAATCGGTTAGTCTACGATGAACGCAACTCTGTTCCAGAAGGGATTACCACCAGGTTGACGAACAGGATCCTTACTTACCACCATCCGCGGCGTCACAAGCAATCGCAGCAAGGACTCTTCGTGGCCAAGGGTCGTACCCGCCTACAGCCCCTTCTCTTAATCCAAATGCTCATGGCACGAATAATACAATTAAGCAGCCTCTACTGCTAACGCCGCCCCCGCCGTCCTACGCTACTGCGACAGCTCGAGCACGTCAGCTGCACGAGAGCATGTTAAAGTTTGTGCATGATTTTTTTTTTCATTTCTGTTTTTTTTTTTTTTTTTTTTTTTTCTAAGTTTACCGACTGTTACCAGCTGCGTTTACAACGAAACTTTCGCGATGATTATTCTTTACGATATTGTCTCGTCTCGTATGTCGTTGTTTGTTGAGTTTTCGCGGGATAACCGAATTTCGCGACGTTCGTAGCGTTGGTATTTTTTCGATGCCAATATTTTATTGCTTTCGTATTTTTTTTGCCCTAGGTTATTCAATCGCGAACGATTCATGAAAAAGTGTCGATCGTTGGGACACAGACTTTAGATTTATCAACGTGCCTAGTCCATACAAAGTTTTGTCGAGCTAAAATGATTTTACCGGAATGTCGCTTTCGATGTAAATTGTCGTTCGTGATAGCGAGGCGCGATTAACAATATTGAAATAATAGATAGAGAGATCTAGAAACTTTTTTAACCCTGCAAAATTAACCTTCGGAAAGTTCGTTTATCGCTGTGGACAAGTTATCATTGCATCCGACATCATATAAAAAAGGGGAAATGAGTACGCTTGCTAAAAAAAATAATTATAATATACCCAAAGTCGATTATTATACCACAGTTGATGATAACGAATCTTTCGATGGTCAATTTTTCCGTGAACCCTGAACGACGCGTCGCGCTTCTCGTGACCGAAGAAAGATAATGCTATAACTTTGTTTTTCTTTTTGGCATTGCCGTTTATAGAGGTGGGGGTGTTAACGGAAGCGGAGGAGCCGGGGATCACAAATCTGCTCAGCATAATCAGCAGTCAGCGAGTGGACGAGCTGAACACCGTTCTGGACTCGGAGATCAACCTGGCCAGTACGCGACTCTGAGCAAACAGTGTAAAACGTTGGAGTCGAGTGACTTCTACTGAGGGCACGCCCCCTCGGGGCCTGGTAAGTATTTCGCAGGCTCCAGTATTTTCGTTTCTCTTAGAATCCGAGAAAAGCTTGAACGAGCGAGAAATAAAATGTATTTTTTTTTTTCTCGCAATTCAGGTCGAGAACCGCCGTGGACACCAAGCGTAGCGTCGTTCACCGGCACCCTGTCTCACAATTCACACGCACCCGCGCATCTCGCTACTTTCCAAGACTCACGTAAGACGCAGACACTGGATCCGAAGAATCTCGCGAGCCTGAAGCGCGGACCAACGCCAGCGTGGAATCAAAATCGACCGCTACCGCCGAATCCTTCGAGTCAGCCAACCTGGGAATTCGAATCGCGATCACAGACGAACATGAATCAGTTCCGTTCGTTGGTGAGAAACAAAGCGCCGAACATAAGAATTCAGGATCAGATGCAGGATCAGGTGAGGACTCTGGACCGAAACTTCTCCCGCGGACAATTCAATGGCACCGCGCAAAATAGCGCGGTACCGAATATGTACGGAACTTACAACAGGGCACAGGCGAGGCAGGAAAAAACCGCCGCGGTTCCTACGCTGAGCCAGGTACAGGGTAGCGATCCTAATCTCTATGCCGTAACCGAGCTGTGAGCGCGTGGAAACGAAGCGCTCGAAAGAGCATCAGCGAGAATGGGCTCTCGTCACGTTGCCAAGGAAAGTGAAACCAAAGCGAGAAATCAAACGAGTAAAGAGATCCAATGCTCAGGTTTGCGATCGATACTTAACTTTTTTTATTTGAAGGGCGCCTATCACCGCGTGGCAGTGAGATTTATACGAAGGAGACTGAGACTAGGGGAGGGGGCAAATTAATCTCGGATGGAGATGAGAATATTTTTTTTTTTTTTTTTTTTTTTTTTTTAATGAATAAGATCTCCCGAAGATCTGAGAGTTGAAAATCTCTGAAACTCTGTTAGTCAACGAGTTTCAAGATAGGAGATGAAACATCGAATCGGATAAATCCGATTCGATCAATATTATGAAATTGAATGTACATGTTGAGAATGTTGAGATTCTCAAAAAAACGATTTCGACGTCGTTCAATCACCGGGCTCGGCTTTTTTCTATCTTAATTCTTTACACCGCATAGAAGTTCGCACACTAATCATCGGTATATTAATAATTACACGTGTGCGAACAATCACGGGAACACAAGCACGAAATTTAAAATATACAAAAGAAAGAAGAGCGGAAGATTTTTCAAAGACACGTCGTTCAATCGTCATCTTATCCAAATGCAAAGTTCGATGAACGATTTTTCTAACATTTTTTATACTTATTCGTACGCTCATTGTCCGATTAAAAACGTTTTTTTGTTGTTTTTTTTTTTTTTTTTCAACTTAATCAGATCGACGGTAGAATAATGGAATTATCGATTATATCAGCCTATGCACAAATCGAGAATCTCGCAATCGTCTTTTTATAATATTATAAGGGGAACGATAGTCGTGCAAGCGAATCTCGTCCAGTGCCGAGCGGCACTAATTTAAACAAAAAAAAAATCATCAGAATATTAAGAATTAACGTGAGAGGGATACCAAAAGACACCTTTTTATATATCTTTTACATTTAAAGTAATCGTGCGATTCGCAGTAGTTGACGCGTCGAATTTCTTTCTATTCTACTTCTTCGAATAAACCGTTTACACAAGCCTATTTAATAATCGATAATAACGAAAATTGAGGGGATTTTTTTTTTTAATTTTTTTAACAAAGCGTTTACGAGTTACCGAGCAGTTGTCACGAGTGATAAAAATATTTATTGAAGTTAATCTGTATCGCGGGCCTAATGCGGGCCTCGATGAATTCTTATTGATAATATCGATTTACGAATACTGCCAATGCTCAGGCGAATACACGTTTTAAGTACAAACCCACAATGCGATGAAGGCACACGCGTATTCTCCATTTTTTTTTTCTTGTTAATTTTCTTCATTCGTTTAAACGTAATGGAAATTAAACGATATCTCGCAATCCGTGAAAATACGAGGTGAGAAAAACGTTTAACGGTTAAAGAACAATTGATTTCTTTCGTCGAATCCACGTGGAATTAAAGAATGGCAAGAAAAAATTTGGTGCGATTTTTCTGCGCAACGTATGATTTAACGGCATTGTCATCAAGAAAAAAATATATATTACGCGAATCGATTGAAATGATTTTTTCACACGAGTGACTTTATTGATTTACAACGAAACGAGAGAATCGTCGTGGTCCAATGTTTCGCAGATTATTCGATCACCAATCATGTAAATAATTAGCAAAGTGTAAGACTAAAAGGATTAGACGTATAAAGTGTGATAATTTTAATCTCAATGTACGTTCGAGCGTTTAGCGCGCGAGGGATTTGTCCTCGTTACAGGGCTGCCAGTGAGAGAGTCAGGGTTCGCCCTTCTCTTACGAAAAAAAACTCGATGACGTGACAAATGTTTCTTCGCGTCCTGATTCTTTATAAATTTCTTTCGTACGATGTGTGGGAGAACGATCAGTGCCATTCCACGAGCAATTATTCGTACACTCAGTTCTCGTAAAATTCGTAAAGTTTATCCTCGAGCATGTTTCAAGACTATTTCTTTGTGGAAGATTGAGGATTCCATCGGAATCCCCACAAGCTTGATCCACAGGACGGTAAAGATGAAACAATAATGTCGCAAAGGTTTAGACAAACTTATATTTAGCGTGGGACACGTACCCCGATGTAAATACTTGTAATATTTATTGTGAAGAGGTTAAAACAAAAAAAAAGAAAAGAAAAAAAGAGCCCGTAGAGCCTAGACACCGAGTTACACTTAACGTTAGTTTATTAATTAAGTTTAAGGATTCAATCGCAAGAGCGCCGGGGCTTGAGTACGAAGATAGAGGCACGTGAACGTGAAAAACTGAAGAAAGTCTTTCTTTTTTTTTTTTTTCGCGAAAAATACGGTTGGGTGTACGAAAGAATATAGTGTCCTAGTCAGTAAATAACGTGGTGTATTTATCGTCGTTGAGACAAAAAGGAGGAAGAATAATCTTAATGAAAAGAAGAAGAAAAAAAAAAGTCATGGATCTCTCGCCAAATTTATCGTGAAGCGGCTCAATTTTTTTCGGTACTTAGATGAAATAAAATGAAATAAACACGACAAAAAATAAAGCAACTACTCTCTTTCTCAAGTAATCTTACCTACTACGCTACTAAACGTTTACTACTCCTATAAATATAAATGAGAAGGAAAATAAAGATGGATTAAGTAAATAAATAAAAGCAAAGCTATGTTAAAGTAGCGTCGAGCGCGAGTGCGCGTGACTTTCGTTTAGCCAATAAGAAAAAGCGAGTTGTCCTCCAAGTTGTCAACGTCTGCGACTGATTCGATTGATGCCCTAACGTGAGAAAATTTTCTATCATCCTTCAGATAAATTGGATAATTATTGATAGAAAAAGAAGTTTGCATCGATGCGTCGAGTCGAATTTGACCAACTCCTACCTCAACTTAAAATCGTTGAGCCAACTGTTCGAGAAAATACGGGATATATCGAATACTCTTTACATCGTATGAAACATTGGCACAAATACTGCCGTGAGATACGCAAACGGGATCAATACAGTATTCTGTACCATAGAGTCTGGTGATTTTCGGGGATACGCGTTTCTTTAAATTTCCCGAAATCTCGAAAGACTTTCGATCGAATACGCCAACTTCCGAGTAGACACGCACCCGAGAACAACAATTTGATTCTCGTAGCTGAGGAAACGTGATTTATTGATTAAAGGTATTCTTCAATTCTAAATTACTCGAGTATGTAAAACTTAGTGCGCGTAGAACGATCTTCGAACGGAAGACATTTATTCCAATAGTTTGTCAATGTTTCTGTGAATAAAAGTAAACGTACTCGGGTAGCGGGATATGCCGCATCACTTTTTCTAAGCAATCGTCAACGTCGTTTCATTCTTCTTTTTCTTTTTTCACATGATTTTTATACGTCGGTGTGATTGCGAGAGCGCCAGATTGTACGAGTGTAAGATCGACGTGTGTCGAATGGAACACGAGTGAATGATTATTTTGTGAAACTTTCGATTCCTAGTATCGTAGCCTCTAAAACAAGTTAAACAAGTATTCGAATCGGTGTAAGACTTTTGATGTTGGCCTAAGAGTCTCGTTTGCAATTTAGGCAAACGAACGATTGTAAATCAAATTTTAAAAGATTGATGATCTTTCGAGATGCAAAAAAAAAAAAAAAAGAATAAAATAAATAAATAAATCGGAGAATAAGAAAGATACGAAAAGATAACAACGTTTTGCTATTTCTTAATTACGCGGCTCAACTAAATCGCTGAATTTGGCAAAATAACTTTTGTAGCTTTTATTTTCTTTTATTTAAATTTATCCCCTTTTTCATTGGTAAGAGAGCGAGAGAAAGATAATTATTATTTACAAAGTGCGTAGAGGCTATCGAGAGAATAATTATATAAAGAATAATTTTAAAAATTACAAAAGGACTCGTGTAAGCTATAAGATTTCTATAACGTTTCGTTTGCGTGGCGTGCATGTAAGCTTTAAACATAGAAGAGAATAATATTATTTCCAGAGATATAAAAGAATAAATGCAAACTTGTTAATTATTATTATCGATATCAATATTCATTTATGTGAATTACGATTGTGTCTAATTGCCATGCTACAAACTTTATTCCTCCTATTGTAATGGTAAGCGAATATTATGAGATGAGAAATAAAAGAAATACACAAGTACGACGATTATTTAAACACAAACTGATCCTTCGCGCTTAACGGATACAACGAGAAAAGACATTTTCGTTTGTCCTTTTCTTTTCTTTTAAATATCTTTTCTTTTTTCTTTTTTTTTTTTTCACATTGATTTATGCGGTAGCAATACTTTATTACAACAGTTTGGTACATAAATATACATACGAGATTAATTAAATTTTTATTTTTTAGATAAGTTTGAACAATGTGTGTTGCGTGTGTTTGTTATTTAATGTTTTGTTATGTGTAATTTTTGTGTTTGCGTCCGAACGCGAGATTATTAACGATTTGGGAACAATTCATTCAAATTCATTGCCATGTTGTTCGTACCCTTGGAATTTTCGTTCAATTACACCGCATCCCGCGTGATAACGCGCTTCTTAAATTGTATATCGTGTACGGAAGCGAGATTGGATCTTTGGTTGAATCCGTTTATTTAATATTGCAACTGACTTTTTATTATTTCACCGATTCGTAACTGTAATTCCGCGCCCAAATGACAGTGGCGTAAGCTTCACGGGAAGTTCGTTCAACGAGACCGAAGCGTTTTTGCGAAACTACGGAAAGGGAGTAATAGAGAAAAGTCCGTACGAGGCAATCTTAGTATTCGAGGCTAATCACAAATTGTCTCGTTTTTTTTTTTTTTTTTTTTTTTTTAAATATATCACATGTTCGTACTAAACATAAACATTGTGCTCGAGGTATAATCCGCATTTAAATAATTCAACTAAAAATAAATGTTAAACGAAGCCGTAGAATTATTAATAAAAAATCTGCAATATTATGCGATCGATCGAATACTTTGAATGGTTAAAAGTTTCAGTCCGTGTTGACTTGTGCTCGTACGCGACGAAAGAATATTGGGAAACTTTGGTTACGAATGACAGAGACGAAATCTAAAGAGACGTTGCGCGCTTTTTAAAAGTATCGACGAAGAGTCGGCCAATCTGATAAGTACGGTTTGCCTTATCTTTATTGCGTTATCGATAAGATCGCGAACCTCAAGTTTCTCGCATTATATTCATCGCTCTAATTGATGAGAAGAACATAACCATTGGAATAAAATATGAGAAACGAGTTTGCGACACGAATACTGCCCGGAAAATAATGTAAATCGACGTCAGAGAAAATATTTCGCTCTCTCCGAAAGCGAAAAACCGAACGTGAAGCCAGTTTGATGTATCCGTCAGTGCTAGTTTTATTTTTTATTTATCTATTTGTTTTGTTTCGTTTTTTTTTTTTTTAAGAATAGATGAAGCTCGAATCATATTCGTAATATTCTTCGATGTACAAAGCGCGCCGGTGGGGAAACATAACTTATACTGCTTCGATTCGAGAAACGAATCGCTTCGTCGTTCGTCGAGGAACTCTAGATTCGCCCAATTGGAAATAAAATGTTGGGTCCATCGGAGGTGAAATTTACTACGAGCGTACATCGGCGACAATCTCTTTCGTCGGAAGTACGCTCGCGTTCGCGACTACAGGCGCGCTCTTACCGCTCTGCAGACTGGAATGACTCGAAGAACGACTGTGACTCTGACTCCCCGCGCCTACGGGTGTTTGAACAAGCGGTTGGGGCGGTGTTCTCGCACCGGAACCGTTGCTGTTTGTCGAATTTGGCTGCAGTTGCATATGGTACTTGTATATATTCTCCGTACTCTCCACGACACCTGAGTAATTTCGACAAATCGATCAAACATTACGAAATATACGAAACTTGTATCTTAACGATAACAGGCAAGCCAACAAAAACAAAATACGAAGAATACGATGGATAAAGAAAAAGATAAACGACGCGGCATCTATTTTACGAGTTTATTTGTACAAGCTTACCAGCTTGTAAATTTAAACTGCGTCCCCGTACGCCGGCTTCCTTCGATGGCGGACTCCACCAGTTAACAAAAGTTCCGACGACGGGAACGTGTCTCAGGATTCCTTCCTGCCAAAGCTTTTCGGCATTTTCGCGCTCGAGATCCGTCTGCGCGGCCTCGATTCCTCGTTTAACAACTTCCGACATCGTGTCCAAAAGTTTTGAGCTCGCCTCGACCTCCTGACCGACTTGAAGTACCAACGACAGTAATTCCGCCACATCTAAAATGATAAATTACATTGATCGTACCCGTTAATTTATAACTGCGTTTAAATTTCGGATTGACATTGGCACTGTTCAATCCGAATTCATCGGATCTTCTACCTAATGATAAAATTTACCTGTGTCTTGCGTTACCATGCCGAAACGTATGCACGCCAGACCATCGGCTCCTTCGCCGAGTGAAAACGCGGCATCCGTGCTTCGCAGAGCTTCCACGAGCTGAATATTCAGTCTATTTAATTCGTCCTTTGCCTGATCCGTCATCACGTGAATCCAAGTTGGGGGAGCGTAGCGAACTCCACCGAGACCCGCCCATCCGGGCATATCCACCAGATGCAGGCAATCGTTATCCGTTACAAGACGAACGAAAGTATCCTTGTGTTCGACCGTTGCCAGCAAAATTTCCTGTTTGACAAAATAAAGAAAGGGAAGTAAATCGCGTGATAAATGAAAACGATGTTAAAGAACTTAAAAAAAATTATTCTTACGACTTGTTGCTCGAGACAAGCTACGACATTTTCTATGTCCTCGTCCGTCGGTGGTCTCTCGGGATTCTCCAGAGGGCAAATACGAATGGCAACACCGTGCTGTTCGATCTCGCAGAGTTCGATTTCCACGTTATCGATGTCTCGTTGAAGTATTTGCCCGAGCCAGGAGTTGAGCTTGTCGTAGTAAGGAGGTACGCGTTCGGTACTTTGAGCGTCGCGATCAGCGGGAACAAATTGGAAAACCAGAGCGCTCGCTACAACTTCAAAAAGCTGGGGACTGTTGACGACGTTATTCGCGAGGTCGCTTATCGTGTATGTACCGGATTCACCACCCGGCGTTTGACTCTGTATGAAAAAAAAAAATTATGTTTCTTCGATTCGATTAGTCGCAGCATAGCGCGAATTAAAATTCTCACGATTGTCGAAAACTATTAACTCACGAGTAAACTGATGCAGGGAAACTTTTTAATCTTATTGTACAACTCCTCGACGATCAGGAAGCACATTTTAAACCTATTCTGAATACCCTCGCGGCCTAGAACCTGCAGAGCCGCCCACAACGGTAGAGTCGGTAGTCTCCTCGACAGAGAGTCTGCCATAAGACCCGATACAAGAGACAGTGTAGTGTCTCTCTGGGTCGGTCTACCTCCCTTCGTATCTGTCAATCTGTATAATGTCTACAGGGATTGTCAAGAAAAATTCTCACATCGATACATTGTCACGTTTCTCCTATATTTAAATATATAACTACGTAATTAATAATACCCAACAGTATGTGAAGTTCAATTGGGAATAATAAGCAATGATAACATATATTAATTATAAATTTTTTGTCTCTGTAAATAATTTTTTCGTTGTTTCGGTTTAAACGACAGTTATAAAATATTTATATTTCAATTATCCAAGTTTTTCAACATGTATTTTGAAAGGATACAACCACTGGCAACGATGGAATACCCAACCAAACGCCTAGGGGCAGGGTGATGCTGTCTGCGATTTTCGCGGGCTGATAAACAAAAAAAAAAGTTTTTATTCATCTTGTTCTCAAGCAACGAAAGTGAATCAATTTTTTTTTTTTTCGAGAAATTACCAAGTCTTTCGTGAAGTTGTTTAACGCTAGGGCAGCCATGGAGTGTCCTCGAAGATGCAACCAGACGTTGTACTTGTCGCAGATTTCGCGTAGTCGCGTTATGTTGTCGCAGTGTCCGGTTAGAACGGAACCAGCTTCCGCGAGCACCAGTAGCGGAGTAACACCGTTGGACTGACTGTCCTCGGCTAATCGACGTTCCAGCGCAGATACGTCCATGCTTTGCCGTGAACCGAACATCGTGTTGTGGGGAATAGGCCGAACGCAATGAAGTGGCAACGACAGCTAAGGGGAACATTGTTGGTTTAGTAAGTATTTAAAAAATTTAATTGAAACTCATCGCTCCGAGTACCTGTCGGCACAAATGCTGAACAACTCCGAGAGGAGCAGCCACAGAACTGTAAATCAACGGAGGAGCCGAGCCCAGAGCCGTAAAGCCTTCCTCCATATACCGAGGATATTTTCTGTGTAGAGCGAGCCTCGTCACTCGCACGAGTCCCTCCAGATGATCTTCGTGAAACGACGAAGCGCAGTCGACAAAGTGAAATATGTGACTGAGCCATCTGGTCGTATCCGCCGCAAGACGACCGGCCAATCGTTGGGCATGAGGTCTGGGAAGTGCTACGGCGTAAGCCGAAACCGAATGTGCCACAAGAGCGAGTTTAGCTGCTTCCGACAGAGGCGGCAAACTCGTAATGAGACTCGTCGAAGGTTCCTGAGTTCCATCTTCGTTGGATGGCGGCGAATCTTCGTGAATCACTAGATCCTAAAATCGTACAATCCAGCTATAGAACTCAACAACGAAGATTCTTCAATGCTCCGACACCAGTCAATTTTAGCACCGCTACAAATTAGCAAAGACATTTCAACGGAATACATTAATCTTATCACGCAGAAAGGAACTGATAATCCATAAGGCTGCGTCACTGCAGTTGATGAGGGCACATAATTAATTTTAAATATCTGCGACAGATGTTACGAATATTTTCTTTGATTTCAAAATAGTAATAAACAAATAGAAATATGTTTATAACAATTAACATGTATTTAACAATTCATAGTTTCAAATGTTTCGCTGAATATTCGAATATAATTCATAAATTCCAGCAACTTTTTCCAGTCGTTCGACGAAGAAGCGCGGAAAGTAAGCCACGTGACAATTAACGGAGAATCAGGAGCCAACGGAAAAGCGAATGATTCGCGAGTATATGTCACGCGAGCCAATAAAATGACAGCAATGTCGGCCGTCGATCGGTTATTTACCTGTATAAGTGACAAAATATCTTCAGCTGTTTTCGGATGCGAGAGAAAACCCGATGGATTGTTCCAGGTGGTTCCACCACCTTCGGCGGCCCTCTCAACGGCTTCCTCGAGTCGCGAGATAACCTGGGAGGCCTGAAATTCGAGTACACCTACTTCGTTCTCGCTTGGCACTGCACCTCCGACACTGACCTGTCAAAATTTCACGATTTATATTAATCGCCGTAACTCGCTCACTTTACACCAACGAAACACGAATAAAAAGAACGACGAAACCTCGCGTTATTTCACTGACGTCCAATCGCAATTTTATCCCGTACCTTGATCTCATTTTGCGTTACATTTTCCATCGTCGCTGGATCGTTTGTTTCAGGCTCCTCGGCCATCGTGGCAGTAGTCGTGGCGCAGGGACGTCTTACAACTACGACGCCACACCTCACTCACACTTTTGCTTATCGATTTCATACGCTATCTCAAGATTCTTGACTACTTGCCAGATTATATACCACAGGCTCGTTCGTAAAATACCTGACACTGGCGTCGTGATAAGCGCGTTATCAGAGAAACTTCGACTATTCGTATACCACGGGCCTTGGAGCTGGAGGTACGATCCTTATTTTATCGATGCGGTGGTCGCCGCCAGTAACGAATAAACGGTTGCACACTGTGCATGACGACGTTCGAATACATTGTCCGCGCTGTTAGCGATACGTCGTCGATTTTATTGAAAAACAGCGTAAATTTGAGAATTTATCAAACCCACTTTGCAGACTCTTGAACATACGAAATATTTCCTATCAATTGTAAGGATTATTACATCGCGTACGTACGTGTCACGTTTATAATTCTGTTAATTTATCAAGCAGAAAAATCAATTGCAATTCGAATTAACAGCGCCGTTGGATTTTTTTTTCTTAAAAGCTACACCGAAGAAATAAAGGAAATTATTTCAATCGTAGAATGAGAAACATTGATATTTTTTTAAGGATCTTTATTGCCTTATATCCCTGTACCTAGGGACTGTAAAGTTAATAGTAAAATTGATGGTGGATCTCTTTAACGGAGCTCCTAAAGAACCTCCACCTCTCCACCTACTTTGACGATTGCTCCTTTAAGCTGATCAGCCTCCTCTTTAGAAAGATCCGCTTTTACTATCACTGGTATGCTCTCCACAAATTTTTTTGCCTTTTTAATAAAAGTATATGACAAGTTAATACAAATTGTGAGAAATAAGTAACACAATTGGCAATTATGTAATAAACATTTCTTACTTGAACTAAATTCGTTCCAGGTATCAAATTCTTTATCTCCTTGATGAGAGCTACTTTTTGTGTTTCGTCGTACTTGACGAGCTTCACTGTAAAGGAACTTTGTACTGGCTGTGGAGCTGCTACATCGTCGTCATCCTAAAAGTACATTTTTAAAATATACATTACGTTTAAACTACTCGTTACAAAAACAGTCACGGTAACGAAGTAGTATTTTGTGATAAGACTTAGTTCTCAGTCGTCCGTAAAGAAACGTTCAACAGTTTTTAATATGACAAAGCAATTGTGTTAAATTTTTCTGTTCGTATAATGCGACGATGAATTGATTTTTGTAGTAACAGAAATTTTACCACGTTCTTGCCCATTGCGAAACCGCCCATAGGCATAACGGGTGCATCCGGAAGGTTCAATCTTTTTTTGAGTAAATCGCTGAGCTCAGCGACCTCGAGAAGATTCAGAGCTGTGATATCGCAAGCAATTTTGTCGATTTTTGGACTGATCGGCTTATCCGTACCTTCGGGTACTGGTATGGTCATTTTTTCGACAGCAGCAACAACCTCCGTTTGACAATACACAGCACTGCAAGAGAGAAACATTCAAAATGCGTTAGAAATAAAAAATAAAGTAAGGTTATGTAACCGTTAAATTGGAGACCGAATAAGTTTAAACTGGGATAAAAGCGTGATAGTACCATTTGTGAAATTGTCGGAGTTGATGGACGTTCTGTCGAACAACCAGACGCAAAGAATTCATCATCTTCTCTAATATTTATTGTGGAGAACGAGAATAACGAGAAAATTTTCACCGGTCCTAAGCACACGATACAAGATCTCCTGCTGCGGGCTAAGCGAGCGAGGCGCTGCTTTCCGTTATTATCTCTATTGCGATAAGCTATTAGCTGCAGCGAATCGAAAAGCAATTCGACCGACCTCCGACAATTTTGATTCTTTGAGACACTTAGCTTATTTAATTACCCGCTAATACATGTTTGTGTAATGAAAATCTTAGCACTATTCTTGTTAAAGAGAGCTTTGACTCGTTTCTTATAAGTTCGTCGACTTACTTAAAGAGGATTCTTGTCAGAGACTTCTTCGGAGATTCGGAGAATTTAACTCATTTTTCGGTCTTAAATTTTTAACGATCGGTAAGTAATTTCATAAATAATGAGGCGCCATCAATTGTACACCGTTATTAACATAAACAACATCGCTATAACAAACAACGAAACAACGTACAGAGCAAAAAAAGTAACAAGCACTGGGAACATTGTTGAAAAGTGTAGACCGCAAATATACAGAGATCGGCAGATTCGAAATTATGCAATCACAATTCCGATGTCAATCAGGATTTTCACAAATTCCTTTAAGATTTTATATTTAAATTCCTTCAAAATCTTGCCTTTCAATGAAAATCAAATCCTGTATCCACAACGAATATGTATTTGAATGGAAATAAATTATTCATACAACTGGAATTTGTATTTGAATAAAAATAAATTAATAAGTTCTTCTGGAATTATGAATTGAACTAAAAGAAATTACTAACTTCATCCAGAATTAGGAATTGAGCGGTAATTGAATGAAAAAGAAGGACTTAAATCTACCGACCTCTGCAAATGTATATAATACAACACCGGTTTTGTCGATCGATAAAAAAAGTAGTTACCACATTAACGAGTGAGAGGCGACTTCGATCCCACGCCGTTTATCAAACACGTTCGAACGATGTATAATTTAAGATGTCTCTAAATGATGCGTGACACAATTAAGAGCGATACACCCTCTTGTTCTCTGTTCTCTGTTCTCCAGGATTATCAGTGTCTTGGATATGAAACTGGATCCTTCTCGATAAATCGAGTGAGCTTCTAGTCCCGAAAGCAACATTTCAAAGTAAGCAAATCCTTAATTATTGCAATCGTTACACGAAGATCATGCTCGCGAAATTTGTGATTAATCGCAGGTGAATCTCGTATGTCCTAAGAATATCATATTCAACGTCGTTATTACAACGTAATACACGACAAGACAATGAACGATCTGAAAGAAATACAAAACGATGTACATAGCATAATTTTCGTGTACGGAATGTATAAGGTGTTGGGAATAATAATCGTACT
Organism: Cylloceria caligata; assembly: GCA_963942595.1. Lineage (NCBI taxonomy): Eukaryota > Metazoa > Arthropoda > Insecta > Hymenoptera > Ichneumonidae > Cylloceria > Cylloceria caligata. Next base: position 3,692,303 of record OZ012705.1, on the reverse strand, counting down.
TCGTGATCTTTCATGTCATAACGAAATCCCCAACGACAGATACAAAGCCACAAAGCCAATGATACCAGCATTAAAATTGCGGATGCTGGTGAAACGCAAACACGAATGTTTAACATTTGTCACAATCGAATTCGTCCTTTATGCATGTTTCCAAGATTTTAAGTCCATTCAGGTCTGCATTGTTTATGTTAACGTATGAACGATCCGGTCAATGAGAGATTAATACGTTACAGCTGTCACACTGACAAGTTGATGTTCGTATTACAATGTAATACCAACGGAAATTTTACGTTTCTGGTTATAATGATGTACTATTTATTATTGTTGTTATTTTTTTTTTTTCGAGTCAAGAAAGAACAATTTTAACGTTGGCAAATTCTATAGAATTGTAATCGTTACGCGAAGATCATGCTCGTGAAATTTACAATTAATCGCAGGTGAATCTCATATGTCCTAAGAATAACATGTTCAACGTCGTTATTACAACGTAATACACGACAAGACAGTAAACGATCTGAAAGAAATACAAAACGATGTACATCGCGTAATTTTCGTGTACGGAATGTTGTAAGGTGTTGGGTATAATAATCGTACTTCGTGATCTGCCATGTCATAAAGAAATCCCCAACGACAGATACAAAGCCACAAAGCCAATGATAGCAGCAGCAAAATTGTGGATGTCGGTGAAACGCAAACATGAATGTCTAACATTTGTCACACTCGAATTCGTCCTTTATGCATGTTTAGATCATTTAAAGCTCATTCAAGTTTACATTGTTACGTTAACCTGTCAACGATTTATCCCGTCAATGGAAGATTAATACGTTACAGCTGTCACACTGATAAGTTTATGTTCGTATTACAATGTAATACTAACGGAATTTTACGTTTCTTGCAACGATGATGTATTATTTATTAATGTCATTACTTTTTTTCGAAAAACATTTTCAATCAATTTTCTTTGATGGTCGAGCACCAACGGAAAATTTCGATTTCGGACTAACGTCAAATGAGAAATAATTGAAGTTCTATAAGACGATAAAAATAAGCCAATAGTAATTATATGATCGTTATGTTTATTAATCGTTATCGATAACATTGTTTTACAAAATATACGGATAACGTAATCGTTCTTAAGCGTTAAAATGAGTAATTTCATTAAAATACCTTGATACACGAATGATTATGTGTCGTAGTGATGTTATCAAACAAATTCTTAGACATTAACGTGATATATCTCTATGCTTTTTTTTTTATTATTTAGGGATTTAAAACTTTCTCGTGTATCCGATGTCTCGGTATTTTGATTTTCACGATCGATCTCCCGATACAATGTAGATCGCGATGGGTTCAACGTCTATCGATGAAAATGTTCGTATCGTTAGGAGCAATCGTTTACGACTCTTTACCTAGCGATTATTATTATTATTATTATTATTATTTATTTTTTTTCATTGAAAATCAACCTCGAAGCCGCTTTTTGCGCGATTTAAGTTTTCCCCTAAAATTAACTCTTGTTAATCTTTTTTTTTCTTTTTAAATCTCGTTATCACGAATGAGCGACGATCCTCTCTTGCGTTACAAACTTGAATTATTTACAAGGCTCGGCACGTTTTATGGTGTCCTATGAATATTCGTTTTCAATTGTAATGCACGTTATTTATGCAGCAACGAATAATTAACGAAGCGCAATGATTCAACAACTTATTAGTTTCAGCATATTATGCTTAACGAATAATTTATAAAATTGTGTCATTAACAATTAATAGAATATGCGAAAGAAAATTTAACTTTGAGGAAAAACAATCGCCGTGAGGGATCCTTCTCGTAGATCACTGTTATAAAAACCCTTAAACATCTATGTGTGCGCGTTGTATGACTTAAGATTAATGTTCTCGTTAAAGCCTGCGTAGCCCGAACGATTTTGGGATAGAACGGACGGGCAATGTCTTTTTCTTTATTTATCGTATTAATTCTCACCATTTAAAATCATTCGTCACGACTCCATCTTCTTCTTCTTCTTCATCTGCATTATTTTCTTTCCCAAAATTTCTCGGCTCGTTCTCTTACTTATTTATCGAATGGGAATTAGATTGAAAGTTGAAAATAATATCCCGATACAGCACGTCATGGGATACGTAGTTTCAAAGTCACTACCTTTTTTTTTTATTCGAGGCAGTCACTTATCGTTTTGAAAAGGGTTTAAGTTAAAATGTATGTATGAAGTTAGTTTCTTTTTTATTTTTATATCGACGAACGATATATCGAGATTTTCGTCTATAGATCTTTACGGCCTATTGCACAATAGAATGGGAGAAGCAATAAGAAAATTGAAAGATCAGGTGATCGATCGATCTTGGAGATCCAAGCTCGTAGGGATTCTTATCTTCGTTCCTTATTTCTAATTCTATTGCATTGTGAATAAGGCTTTACACTTATCACCTTTTCGATCGTTACGCCCCCTCGTCGCGTCCTCTCAATAAAAAAATATTTCTGATCGGCCCTGACTCAGTGGATATGTTGCCTTCCGAAATTCCACAATAATATCTTTATTTACGTTATTTTCTTATTCGGCGTTCGAGGACAATTCAATTGATACTTCGATATCTCGATTAACGATCTATGAGCCCTCGTCCACATCGACGATCTTTCATACCCGAAGTTACGTCCTTTAAACTCTACTGATGATCACCGTAAAAACTAACAATATCATTACGAGCTAAATAATTAACATTGATCGCAATTATGTTACGGTTTTCGAGCCGCGATTGGTGATTTTAAATGAATTAATAAATTTATCGCCTCGAAGCGTATTCTTCGGGCCGCGGCGCTTTGTTATTCTGCGCTTTCGAACTCGTCAATTTTTTCAATACGTTGATGGTACGTACTCAAAACTAACGCTGTGACTTAATATATTATTGAATTGGCTGCTTTATTTGCCGCCTTACAAAAAAGCCACTCTCTCGATATTCTCTAGATACTGCACTTTAGGAATTGTCGCGTGACGTGAATACTCCGATTAACTATAAGCGATGATGTTACGTTCAAGCGATTAAACAAAATAACATTACTTTCGACAATACAAAAAAAATTGTACTTACGATATACGATTTTCGATAACTAATTTTGGTTAATCACTAAATTTTCGCTTAACATTAAATTTCAATCGCTACCGTCGTTTATCAAATTTCATCGATTAAAAAAGAAGAAAAATCAAAAAAACGTATTTTCACGTGACACCGATCGTGCTGTGAATGTGCGGCATACGCTTGTGACATCATATTCTCGTGACACCTTCTCATAACTCATCGATAGTAGATAATCTTTTCGTTAGTTATTAAATTGTACGATAATGATAACGTTACACGAGCTAATTTAATGATTATTACATTTTTATATATCGATCTTAAAGTCGTAATGAAATATTTTTCAAATATCTCCAACTGTTTCTTTTAATTATTCCAGTGAAGTTAGTCACTTTCAAAATTTCTGGTTACGCTTTTTGTCTCTTCCTTTCTCTTTCTCTCTCTCTCTCTCTCTCTCTCTATCTCTCTTTGTTTTTGTCTCTTCGTCGTTTTATCCTAAACCTCGAACGATTAAAAAAAAAGTAATAAATAAATAAAAAGAAAAAAGATGAAAACGCGCACAATGTCGGTGTGCGAGGCGTCGATTATACATGAAATCGCGATGAGGTCGTAGGTCAGACTTATTCGATTGGCTTTGATTAATGAAACTGACTGATGCGATTGATATTCGAACACATTTGCGTCGTCGAAATTGGAAATGAGCGATATAATATCGTCGCCCGTGGACGTCGCTCGTTATTCCCGTTCGCGCAACAAGTTCCGACGTTTATTTTCCACTTAATTGTTGGTTTATAGATATCCGTTAAAATTACAAAAATTACGCAATGCGCACGGGGTTGCAATAAAAATGATTGAATCAAATGAATTTGAATTTTAACGGTAACGAATAACTCGCGAAAAAATGTCTTTAGTGTTAATATTCTTAATCGAATTACATATATTATTTATTGATCGAATCGTCAATATCGCTTCAACCGTCGGACTCTTCAACGACGAAGCGCTTTCGCGATCGATGCTCTTAATCGAGTATCTTTCACTCAGACGGATTGACGTTTCAATGAAACCCGAAGATGCATTACGATGCAAACGAGCTTCGACGTAGAATCCGCGTGTTGCTTCTTTCGCCGTGACGGCCTCTCTAAAGTCGTTAGAAAAAATGTTAACGCCATTTGCGGCCTCCTACACCTATAATAACCCCTGAACCCCTTAACAATCTACGAGACTCGAGTATTTTTTCAATTATTTGTATTTATTTTATTTTATTTTTTCTTTTAATTTCATTAACGTACTTTCACTAAGCTCTCGTGACGCGTTTACGTTTGAGCGCCCTTGCACGAACAAAAGCTTGAATACACTCTCGCCGGGAATGAAATTCAAATGCTTCGATAATTGAACTGGGATTAAATGCCAAAGGCATTGTTTTTCACTGTTATTGATAAATGTACATTCATATATAGCGCGATTATCCGGAATACCCAGTTGTGTTCGATAGATGCTCAATCGAATATTTGTTACCAATGAAAAATTTCTTCGTTATATCTGCGTGAACTTTTTCTTTTTGTTCGTCATTGGCTTTTATCGAAGAAGCTCGTCCGTAATACGACGCCACGTGCTCGAACGACGTTGAACACGTATACGTGTTCAGCTATCGCCTGTTTTACCAATACGTCTCATCGACGGGCGTACGTGTTCTTCTCTACGTTTTTATAACGTATATATAGTCCTATACGTTTTTGATACGTTCGTGTGAAATCTAGGCTGAGTTGAGTAGAGCAAGCGAGATGTTTGAGTGTTGCGAGAAAGAGAGAAAATGTCGGTTTCTTTCCACTCTCGATCTCTCACACCAGGCTGTGCTCTCTCGAGTTGTATCGATGGGTATACAGGATGGAGGAGCTCGTGCCGGGCGATTGCGAGGACGAGGAGAGTGACGAGGGTGTGGTCGGGCACGGCGATGATGATACTACTACCCTCTTCGAGGCCGGCTGTACCTAGGTGTTGTGACCTTGCTTGCGGATCTTGGTCTCCAAACCCGGAGTCGGTCGTTCTACGAGGTCTTCCAACTCGTCTGGCGTCAGCACCGTGAAGTCTCTGTGCCATCGGTTAAAATAGAATACGAATATTTAAACAATCATCGATAAATGGCAATACGAAACGAGCCCTTTAGACGGGTAGTATCATTTATAGCAATAGATTACGAATTGGTTAATCAATTGACAACATACAACAAATTTAATAACCCGGCAAACAAAATTTACTGCTAAAATAATATTGTTGCAGTATTGAAAGTCGAAGTATACCAATTCTGTCGTTAAGACTGAGATATGCAACACTGATACTTGAAGAATGTACCTCTAGACGCATGTGGTTATGTTTACAATGTACAATTTACGGGTTGTCACGATAATCTGGCTATTTATAGCTATTTAATTCATTTTTCAAACAATTAAGCCCAGATTTTAGTCACAACTCGTAAATTGTGCACTCGAAATAGACCAATGTGATAGACCTAGGAAATAGGCCCGGTAATACATTTTTCAAATATCAATAAAGTATAGTTCATTGTTAAAACGTTTTGACCGATGTAACATCCTCCATCAAAGCATAATTCAATACGACAAACTCGGTATACACCGTATTTAAATACTTCAGCAATAATTATTTAAATACAACATTTATTGCGTGGAAAGAGACTCTTATAAGTTTTTTTTAAATGAAATGAGACTCACAAGTTGTAATAATACTTTATAAAAATGCTTTGGTATATACCTGTGCTGAGCTAAAAGCATATCTATGCTGGTAACGCTTCGCTGATGAGTTCCATCCTTTTGTGCGGTCTTTTGTCTTTTTATCCAAAGAATCCTGAGTTGAGCGAGTAGAGCGCCGAGAGACAAGAGTGCACATCCTGCACCTATCAAGGCCGTTGAATTTTGGGCAGCTTCCGCGCCTGGAGCCAATTGTACGAGTCCCACGACCAGAATGACGGAACCGAAAAGCAAGGAACCCACTACGACATGCAGAGCGTTCACCTGACGAAAAATGGAACAAGAATATATATATATTTAACAATCGTATATTCAAATGATCCGTATCCCCGTTCGTCAATTAATATCACATTTCTAACCCGACGACGTGACAACTAAAAACAGTTATCAAGTGTTCTTTTTATTTTACAATTAATCTAACAGATGGCCAAGAAAATGATTAATATCGTCACAAATAAAATTAGCAACAAAGTGATTGTTACGTTTTGCTTTTTCTTATAGTTTCAATTAATCGCACTGTTATCATAACGCCAATGTGCTCTTGGTGATAAAATGAACCATTTTTCACGACGTTTCATACAATTTGAGTATCCTAACGTGAAAATGTTGTAAAATATTTTTTTTTTTTAATCTTTCCAACCCTTTCTTGCTATCGAAGCAACTAAACTGTTCAGTGTACATCGAGCCTTGCATCATGATTCATAAAGAACGAAGCAACGAGAGAAAACAAGCATCATCTATGATATCCCAGAACGATAAAAGTGGGTGTTTCGTTAAAGTATGCTCGTGCGTTTATAGACTACCATAATACCACCATAGTACAACCATAATACTATCATAGACTACCATAGTACTACCGTAGACTCAGTACATATAAATTGAACGCCATGGTACGCTCCGAATACTTTCAATTTGATCGCATCTTTAAAAAAGACAGAAGAGCCTAGAAGATTTGTTATCTTTCTCTCTCTCTCTTCTTGATAAACGCAATCAAGATATCACACGCGGAAACCGCGGTTCTATCTACATTTATCACTACCCTTACGGAAAAAAAAAACACTAATGGAATCGCGAAAATACTAATCATTACTTGTGAGGGACTGCGGAGGGCCATTTGTATTTCATCAGTTTTCATGAATATTTTTGCGATTTCATTAATGTTTTTTCCACAAGGGTATAAGTCTATGGCGTTAATTCACTCCGCTCCGATACGCGTCGAAACTTCATCTACATTAAAATGATATTTCCACAGACCCCGGATATCAGAATTTGAAAAACAATCGTTGTTATAAACTGACAATTCTTCATTCACTGTTCGATCAACCGTTCGTACCTTTCGGTTGGTGCAATGCCCGTTATTTCGTCGTTCCACGATTGTTATTTATCTTGGGAATAGAACTATAATTCGTTCAGAACTTTTAGATAAAATAACTGTCGAATGCTCTCGTGTGTTAATATATCTACAGTATCAAATTGTATACTCTGCCTTGGTGTGTAGAGTCAATATAAACTTGTACACATCCCTATGAGCAAGAATATTAATGGCCTCGATCGAATTTTCGGTATTTCCGATAATTATCGACGCAACGTCCGAAATCGTTACCAAGTTATAACAGCCACGGAGCTTCCAGGTTGGTAAACAGAATCGTTCTACACATACATAGCATCAATATACACACAGGCAAGTATTATGCTGCTATACTCAATTCGTTCTCTACCACCTCCTCATCCACGATTCCTGCGCCCACGTGAAAGCTCCGAATGACGTCACCGATGGTAAATACGACGGATTTTAACGCCTGTAACGTCCGATGGCTTCCAGATTTCCACGATGTAACCCATCGTCTTCTTTCGTTCCCTTCTTATGTAAATAATGACTTTTCTGAAGTAAGTGTACCACTGGTCGAACACGTTTCCAATTGTCGCATCACGCACCTTATGAAAAAACACTAATTCAATCGCAAATATCCTAATGATAATTTATGAATAACTATCGATTGTCATTAGTGTTTCATCAGTTTTTATAAGTATTTTTGAGATTTCATTGATGTTTTGCGGTAAGTGACCATCGTATATATTTAAATTTATTAAGCATTCTATGAATAACATAAAAAATGTAACAGTTGTGATAATATCAACGGTACTTAATTTATTTGTACAAAAAATGTCGATTATCATTCTGATTCGATGGCAATTTAGTTAAAATCTTTTATTCAGGCTCACGCGTTGCGGAGACAGTTTTAATGCATTTCTTATTAAATATGCTAATGAATGATGAAAGCTTTTCCATTAGTTATTAGCTTATTGTGTTCATGATGGTGTGCGGAATTCTATGCAACCGCTAAATTTCTCGCAAATATACGTGTAACGATGTTAGCTTAGTGATCTGTTATCGAGACAAGCAAATTATGTTCGTTACTAGTGTCGAGATGCTCGTACGGACTATATAAAACGTGAGATAAGAGCTTTGAGAATTTTGAGAATGTAGTTGCTTTCTTCTCTCACACGTTCAACAACCAAACTGTGAATAGCTTTGGAACATGTTTCCGTATATATACATTTACCGTAGGGTTTACGATGACGTCGAAACGTTAGCAGCCCTCGTGGTATTGCGTTCTCTTCGTTGTACTCGGCTTAGTGCGCAGCTTATATATCTAACGGCAGGAGAGGTTTCGACCTTTATGAACCAACACCTACGTCTCACGATTGACGATGTTATATTTTCTACCTCACTGAACGTAAAAATATTCGTGTCGCGTAGGAGTGCCCATATAAACCTATACGCACACACGCGCATACACGTACACACACGAATGAGTTTCGTTGCTCGAGGGCGTGATATGTGGATCGGAGACAAAATGAAAACTGTGAAAGCACATAAGCAGCCACTACCTCGAGAGTCTACGTATCGTTCGATCGCCTATATTTGTATGATTGATCGACGGATTATTCCGACGGATATAGCTCATCGACAGGAAGGAGAGTTTCGTTATCGGCGAATCGTGCCAATCAATCAGCGGAGGAACGTGTGTTCCTTAAAAATAAAATTTCTTATTCTATATCATGATTTTCATGTTACTAAACAACGTTGTTTTGTTTTTATCTCGATCAATCTTGATTTCCTCAATGAATATAAAGTAATTCGATTCGGCTAACAAAGTTGAATGAACAATATGGAAAGCGGGTCATCGATTTCCTTCCGAACATTTCAGAAAATTTATTCGTTTCTCCTGAATTCATCATCACCGGAAATAAATTGCTTTTTTTCCGAAAGAGACATTTTTGAAGTTTTACCTTTCCGCAGAAAAAATATTCCGGTTGTTCCTTGTCCATCAACGCCATAACAGCCTCGCTATCCGCCAGAGGACTTCCTGGCTGGCTGCTTCCTATCCTCTGGGATTTTTCTTGGTAATACGTTTTGTGAAATACTTTCACCGAAGGTACCGGTAACGCCGTAATCATTCTGAAATAAATACAAATATTTATATATTGAAAATATATCGTTAGTGTTACGTGAAATTTTGAAATTGCGTCAAAGCAACTCCACTCAGAGGGAAACAAAATGGAATGGAAAGTGAGCTATAATGGGACACGGGGCATTATGGGTCAGTCAATTTATCTCAATAACTAACTGGGAGAATCATTAAAACGAAAAGTCACATTAAAAACATTCGTAAGTACTGTGTAATACCCAAAATTTATTTCTATCGGAACATACAAATGTGTCCGATGGATTTTAACATAATCCGGAGATTCAATAAAATAGTTTGCGTCGTTAGGAGTATTGACAATTTCTTCGAAATCATTACCTCAAGCATTACAACTCAAGTTCTCACTACAACTCAAGTTCTCATTACAGCTCAAGTTCTCATCACAACTCAAGTTCTCATTACAACTCAAGTTCTCATTACAACTCAAGCTCTCATCACAACTCAAGTTCTCATTACAACTCAAGTTCTCATTACAACTCAAGTTCTCATCACAACTCAAGTTCTCATCACAACTCAAGTTCTTATTACAACTCAAGTTCTCATTACAACTCAAGTTCTCATTACAACTCAAGTTCTCATTACAACTCGAATATTGCATAGTGTAACGTTTGTTACGCGCGTAAAGTATTAATTATAATAAAGATTACGTTTATCTTGACGATTACTTTATTTCATTAAAGTTAGCAAATGAAGAAATTTAAAAAATGAACAAATTTGACAACTATTTCATAACTTTTCATACATATTACAATTGTTAATCGCAGACAACTTCAATATCAAATAATCGTGGTACTGACTACAATTGATTTGAAAGTCATCGTATGATTTTTTGAAAATTTACACGAGCCAGCGTGATAATTCTTTTAACATTAAAAAAAAAAAAACAATTATACTCTGATAAAATTTTAGTTACACTACCGATTTTAACTTATTTTATTAATTTTTTTAAGTGTAACCGAAATTTAAATTGTAACTGCCTCGACTATTGTCATGTAAATCACGTCGAATAAAGAGCAATTTATGTTCTAGTTTGGTGCAAAATGTCAGTACAAACTGTCAAGCCGTTCTTGAATGAAACGCACACCATCACAAACGCCAGATTTTTTCTAATCAACATTTCTGGATGTTAAAAATCTCAATATTTTCTTTTATGTAATAAAAACAAAGCTTCCACTACGAGGAAACAAAGCGATTACAGTTTAAAAAATCAGCTACTGCGATTCGTATCATCGCGAGCAACAAGTTATAAGTGCAAATTGTGTTAAGAGTTAGTCTTGTTAGTTAAAAGAAAATTACACAAGAGAGTAATGTGCAAGTGTCGTTGAACATAATAAGTCTCTAGGACCGCCGGAATTACATTTAATCCAGCGAATACGTCGACACACGCTCTCCGGGATAGAAGAGCGAGAAATAAATGAGGTGCGAGGGATGCAGTGAAAGGGTTGAAAAAGATGGCAATGAGTTTGACGAGGCCCCGAGGGGAAAGGTAACGCGCGCGGTGTATACCTTTGCAATAATGTGTGATAGAAACGTGTCGTTGGTCGTCACCCTTCCATTTATGGGTAAAATCTACCACGAGCGTGTGCTCGAGGTAGCTACATGCGCGCTCGATACGAAAAGTGGAACGAGCCTGGTGAACGCCTCGTTGGTTTTCGAGTTCGTAATTTACTAACGTATCGGTGATATTACGAATTTCAAACAGCCATCACTGTCCGACAACTACTTATCGATCATCCGACAATAACTCATTTATAATCGATAAAGCCAAATATTAAAAATATTAATGATCTTCCAAGTAAATTTAGCATTTGCTTGTCGTTATCGTGTCCTCGATTAGACTCATATGACGCGGATTTTTTATTTATCTCTTGAGAGAGAAAACATTTATTTATTACTAAGCTAACGTGATAAATCTCCTAAGAGAATAAGAGAAACTTCGAAAGTGTTCCAAGCCTAAACCACGATGTACACAAAAAAAGAAGCACATTGATAAATATAATTAATTATCAAAGAGCTGAGAAAATGATAAATTAGTGGGAAACTTGTTTTCTGAACATATTAAATGTTTTTATATTTAATGATTTAATCATGTAATTTCACTCTGTGTCGATAAGCCATGTTTTTTTGTGTTCTCTTTTACGTTTGGTTATCTGGCTCTTTTCGAGGCCATAATATTAGTACGGAAAATATTTCGTATTTTGAAGCAACTCTTGAGGTAAAGTTACTAATTCAGCCTTCAAAGTATAAACTCGTCCGCTCGCTCGCTTCCTCGCTCGCTGTTCGCTTCAGCCTTGGATTAATTTTCTATCTTCTGAAGCAAAATAAGCTTTCAATGAATTTTCATTACGTAGAAGATACTCCGGTTCCCTCACTACGTTGAAACAATAAAAAATATATATATTTTATTAAATATATTGTACATATATTTGATTGTTTATATCAAATATATCATAATATATCAAATATATTGTATATATATTTGATTGTTTATATATATATATCTATGCAAAGTGATAGAAACATTAAAAGATGCCAGATACGATGCAAGTCTACCGTTTTTTACGTTTCTAATTTCTTGGCGTTACAATCTATGTTAATTTATTCAAATATATATTATAACGAATATTACAAGTAGTATTAAGTATTATGACTTTCATGCGATCGATGTACGGATGGAATTATTCTTACGAGCCACATGACAATCGACAAACGATCGACTTGAGTTTGAATTATAAATTGTGTTAATTATTAATAAATGTGTCGCATTTTATTCTTGGCTATAACAAACGGTGTTTTAATTAATTTGCTTATTACAATATCGTCGATTCGGCTGCGTTATCGTTATCGTAACCATTACCGTTGCGCGTTCCGCGCACTTCGGTATGCAAAGTAGAAATCTCCGTTCGAACAAGACTCGGTGGTAGACGTGGAAGAAGGGCGATTCTATGGTTGATCCACTCGAAATAACCCGAGCAGCAACCCTCGAGAACATCGATCAACTCCTCTACGTCCTTGGATTAATTTCACCGCAAGAGCCAAAGGAACAGAGTGTGTAGTGAATAACGATGTGCGCGTCAACCTTCTTCGATGCTTCGCTTACGTCGCATGTAGCAAAAGCGGAAATATCACGAGATCGCGAAAGAGAAAGAAAAAATGGAGGCGATGAACAGGTTGGATAGTTGAAATGAAAGAAACATTATTTTCAATTTTGAACAAATGAGATTCCTCTTACAATTTATTATATCCGCATCGGGTGACTTTGTTTTATGTTGTCGGAACACCGTTAAGAACAATCAATCGCGCGGGATTTTTAATATAATTTTTTGAAAAGCTAAATTTAAACACGACACGTTTCTTCCTAATAAAATCGATATCTCCGTCTAGCTTTAAATCAACGAGTGCAGTATGCGTAATCAGTAGAATAAACGAAGGTGGATGTTAAAAAAAAGGACTATGATACTCAACGTTCGATAAATCTTTTTAACAAAATTCTGCAACTAGGAAATAAGAACGATCCAATAGCCTTTTGATTTACAGACACTCATGTGGATGAATGCGTTCTCGATACAGAAATAAATGTACCTGGGTATAAGATGATTAGATGTAATACAACCTCGAATAGAATCGGTGGGGTAATCATCGACGTTGAAAATAGTATAAAATGCAAGGAAATAGAGAACAGAGCATATTAACGTAATATGTAGATAATAACGTTACAATGTTTTGCTGATATTCAGTTATTTTTATTGAGTTACGGTACATTTCAACTATTTTGGTAATTATTATTGATATTGGAGCTCTTGTTATTAATAATTATTCATATTTTTTGACACGGTCATGAAAATAAATACTAAAATTTACTTGATTATGTATAAAGTACCCGATATGGCCACGTTAAGTCGATTTCTGACGACACGACGGGCCGTCCCTTCTTGTTGCCACACTGGAGTGACGTTTCCATCATATTTCAATGGTACACGAAATAGTGTAACAGACGCAAAACATTTACGGCAAGCTGTATAGATGTCGTTCTAAGTTATCTATATTATTAAGAACGTGTAACAACATCGGGACAGATTGCAGACTCGAAGTTCCTGGGTTTAAAACCACCGAACAATCATTTGATCCTTTTTAAAAATTTTTAATTGGATACTTCGCTCAGTATAGTTACGACAAGAGCCTATCGTAATCGGATTATGACGCAATATACGTATTTCGCGTACCACTGAAAAGTACGTGATGCAATCGTGATTCCGGAGTGGCACGAAACGACGGTACGTTGTGCCATCGGAATTCAATTGAACGTGATCATATTTCTCTTCGTTCGTGTTGTCACAAGGCGCCGTTGACTAACAGATTTTTGCTGTCATAATTCACCCATTTGTCGATCCGGTTAAATAGTATTTTTCATACATAAACCGACGAAAGATTCCACACGTCGGATATATTTCTTTTCCAAGGAACGTATTTCCCGGTGGAATAAGGGAACAAGACTCATAGTTGAATTTACCTCGGTACGCGTTCGACACGAATATCGGTCCGCTTACCCAGGGGGTTGAAAGGTCTCGATAACTGACCACCCGCACCCCGCAAATTTTTCGTTACAGAACCTGGGATCCACCTTCATTTAATTTACATTGCCTTAATACGTAAATACGCTACTATCGAGTTATCCAATCAGATGCGATGAATGGTGGCCAATCCTAATCTTAACCCAACCATCCTGATCAGTCTAATTCGTTATTATCGAGAGCGTCGATGATAAGTAATGTCACTGTACTTATAAAAAACGTACCAGCGACTGCCATATCGGTACCTCGGCGCGATACCTTTTCTATTCTTCCCATGCAGATTGGCAAGCACGAGGGGTTGAAACCCGGGAGTTGGTTGTCGAGTACTCGCATAGCAGCGGGAACAGTGGTGGCGGCCGTAGCAGGGCTGCCCTAGATACGCTCTCGGGGCCGCCGGCCGTTGCACCTAGCCGCGGCACGTTATCGAACAGCCGCGAAAGCTGCCTGCTTGCACGGGGGTGCAGCTGTAAACCCTCCACCCCCGCAAGCTGCCGTCGTGGAGAGTGCTACAACCCCGCTCCGTCTCTATCATTGTACTTTATAGCGGAGCTACATATGCATGTATGTATATGCCGTATGTATACGGAATATGTACATGGCACATAGCATATGTATATTGCATATAGGATATCTATATATGGCATATACCATATGTATATGGCATATGGGATATGTATATGGGATAGGATTGATAACTAAAAATAATAAAAGCATGTTTTCCTGGTTTCTTTACACAACATCGGCAATTTCATGAAAAAAAATTCGTTAAAATTGTATGTGAAAAATGTAAGAATTGAAAATGAAGCATCGTTGCATTTCAAAACTACGTAATAGTTGAATTATCGAAGTATTTCTCTTTGATATCATTCGTTTATTTGTTAGAAGAGGTGAAAGGCTGGGTCAGCACGAACACAAGGATAACGCGCAGCCGTATCTTTTACGACAGACAGCAAGTGATAAAGATTAAGTAACTTTAACCTCTCTGTCTCTATGCTCTGATGAATAATGTATAATAACGTGATACAATTAAATTAGTGTCTTTACTGGGCCACGTATAGTATACAATGGTGCATACAATTAATATTTTAATATATAAAATGATGGAACAAAGCGTAGAACGCCACTGAAGTACATTTAATGAAAACTTAATGAGAGAACACGAACTCGAAGACGACTTACATTTTGAATATCGAGTAGAACAGACGCTAAGTGCAGGTGCTTCTTGGCACGTAAGAAGACAAGTTACTACAAAAATTAATATTTTCTTCATGCCTTTGAAGTAAATGCAGCTTAAAAATTATTAAATTAATTTTTTAACGATTTTTTTCGCCACGTTTACCGAGCTTACGAACCATTTGGAGATCGACAAACGACAAAAGACGAATCCACATGCATGAAATCCTATATGCGATTGGTTTATGAGGCAAAAGGATTACACGGTTTATCCAAAGAAGCTTAAGATACTCGTATTACTACATGCGTGGTATGCAGGAGGGTTGTGGGTGACATATACTTAAGTGCGCATAACTCGCGCGCTGTCACGTTTCTATTTGATTCGCGACATCTTAAAAACCAAACGGTCAATCAATCTCAATTTTCATTAGCATAATCGTTTAATTATTTTCTAAAATACTCTCATTTTTTCTTCAATTATCGAATATAGTTTAAGCGGGAGAAAGAAATAGATGTCGTTCGTGCGTGCTAGGAGATAAATTGTAATTATGACAACTTTAATTGTTATTATCTCGAATAGTAAATGGTAAATCTTGTTTAAATTACACTGACTTTCGGATAATACATTTAATTATATGTACCATAAGAATTAACCATTTTTTAAATAAATTATTCTATGGAGATAATACCTTAAACTTTATACATATTCAATTTTATGGGGCATCCCTATAAACTAGGTTTATTGTAACGGATGTCGATAACGGTTACGTGCGAGACGGCTTTATGCGTGTGCATTCGTCACAACGCCAATGTCACGTCTCGATTCCGCGTACTTTGAATGCGCGTTCAACTACCGTGGCAGCTTTTGACATCATCGTATACGGAAAAAGAGCTTATACGGGAGATATACGTTTTCTTATATACTACGGAATGCTGTTGACATTTATCGTGCCCTTTCATTGTCGGAAATATTTCTCCCATAAATACATTCGGGTTATGAAAGTTTGCTTGGTTAAAAGAAATTCCTTTCAAAGAAATAATATATATATTTGATAGAATAAAATTCTAATCAAAATTGATAGAAATGTTGAGTAAAATCAACTAATTTCTAAAGCTGCTTTTACGATAATTCAAATATTTAATTTTAACAATGTCCAGATGTTACGATTGTCTAAATATTTCGATGAATCAACAAAATAGGTTCGCCATCTGTAACCACGCAGATTAAGTCAATCTTCGAGTAGTAAATAACGAATAAATTTATCGAAGCTAAAATAACGTCAATGAAATTGTTGTTAACGTAAATTGGATTGGAATACTTTGTAAGACCATTTCATTCTAATCAATTAAAATGAAACAATCAAGAATATGTTCGCGTGCACGTGCCCGAGAGTGTAACTGGAGAAATTGGATAAGGATCCAGGTGCACCTTTATGGTGTTATCGTGTAAGAATCGAATTTTCTTAGGTGTGATGTGTAGTAGCGCGCTGGGAAATTTGCTATACACGTATCGGCCCAGCGAGAGAGAAAGGGAGGAAGGAGTAGGCGAAACCTTTATTGCTTGGAACGGCGTAAACTGGAACAGTGGCCTGAATCCCGGTGTCATGGCTGCGTTTGCATACATTCACGGTAGGGGGATTACCGCTGCTACGGTATTGCTGTTAGGCCGTTGTATTCGATAGCACAACCGACTCAGCACCGTGTCGAGGGTCCACGTTTTGCCACAACCAGCACCACCACCGGCTTACCACTAGCGTCGTCCCTTTCCCTCGAAACCTCTTTGGAATCTGGCCAAAAGCGCTTGCAGCTATCTCAACCGAAAAAAATGTCTGTTCCAGCAGTCCGTATCGCTTCAGGCTAAAAATTTGTCAGCATTGTGCTTTGAAGGGTACCTCACGATAAAAGTTCCCTTGATGTTCTTTTTTGTTGCTAGCTTCTTTTACGAGTTTTCTCGAGGCTGACAACCATTATTGTTAGATACCGTAATAAATTAGAGGACCGTGATAAAGATTTTGGAACGAAGTTTTGAAAATATTAACTAAATCCGTGGTTAAGGGTAGCGAAATAAATATCAAGTTGATCGAACGAAATTATTTTTCGATAAACATTTGATTTAAAAAGTATTGCGATTGTTCGATTTACTAAATATTGATGCAACCAACGAAATATTTAGTTCGTCGATCGCAACCGCAGATTTTATCGATTTTTCAAAGTTTTTCTCTCAGTGCGCGCGAATTATCTATTTACAGATAGGTGAATAATTTTCACGAGCAATAATTGTAAAAACCTGAAGAACAGGATATAATCATGATTCACCAGCGTGGTTGGTTAAAAAAGCTCTGTCAGCTTCGTGGGTCAAAGGAGAATTACGTTACGGAGGACAGTTCGACCCTTCGTGGAAGGTTTTAATTCAATACATACGAAGGTCTCGCTCACATAACAACGGAAAGTGTCAAGAACAGTGATCATTTATTTGTAGACGTTGTAAATACCCAGAGCTTGCGTACCCCATAATGGAATATCTTTACCTCTCGATTGGTTAGGTTTGACCCTAATTTTTTATTCCAATATCTCTTTGTTGTTATATTCTCCCACCGCGTCATTTATATTTTTTATTAATTACAATATAAATATTAATAAATCCTAAATGAAATTTGTTCAAAGGAATATGTCGAAAAACATTTTTTTTTTACTGTTCGAACTATTTGAAAAATATGTTTACGAGTCGAAAAGTGACATAGAGCTTTAGGGGTTGATCGAAAATTAGATTATAGTATAGTTTGTTGCGAACCGCGTGGTCGGGTCGTTGCTACATCGACCTCGTTCGAGTTATCTCGATTCCGGACCGCAGGGGGCCAACGGCGATTAATGGAAACGTCTCCGCTCGGGTGATTGCTCGTTCGTTGACTCGCGAGACCAGCGCACGGAACAAGGTATATAGACGTTCTTCTTCAATGCAAGCGATACCGTATATATTATTATACCGATATATCGGATTCGTGGCAAAACTTATTTAGTGTGACATGCAGAGCCTCTCCCCTTGCGAAAAGTTTCGAGCATCGAGCTTGCAACCGCTTGAATCGGACGGATTGACATAATACTCGTTGAACATAGCTATCCGAAGCTTCCTTTTGTTTGATAATATGCACGCTATACCGTACTATATTATGTATGTACGTATATGTATAGTCAGTGGTAGTAGTTACATGTTTGTGACATTCGTGAGGCCTAGTTGCGCCAAGATTGTCGTAGTTGCAGCCCCTCCGGCCGACCGACCTCGTTTTTGGGCAATTTATCTGTACGAACCTCGAAAGAGGCCAAGAACGATTAATGGAAACGTTCTCACCCCTTTCACCCTCGCGCTCTTTCGCCGTACGATTTCTCACGTGCGTTCGCTATGCCCAATAGGCATATCCACCTTTACGAAAGTGGTACAGAGTTGTTCCTCATATCCAAAACTTTATTTTCACGATATATCCTGTTTTCTATGAACATTCGCTATTAAACTGAGCACGAAATTACGTAAAACCTGCGTCATTTAGGTCATCAGAATATTTTTCAATTAAAATCATATTTACACCGTTCAAAATATTTCTCAATACGTTACTTCGTGAAATTGATTTATTATTATATATAAAATTAATATTAAAATATACTTTGGTGGTTAATTTAATTAAAGTTTATGAAACTTAACAAATCGGGGATTCAAAATTACATTTATTCGAATATTAATATAAAAAACATTTTTTTTATATACTTAGTTATATTGTTTATAGAATATAAACGTCTCTGAATAATTAATCTACGGTATATGCATCCGAGATACTCGTAACGATATATTAACTTGGATAATCATATTTTTATCGGTTTAGCTTAATTTTCTCTGACTGATTCTACTCGGTAGATCCTCGTATGTTCTTCACGAAGAATAACATTTTATAAATCTTTGTAAGGCGAATATAGTTTTGATATTATCTAGACGTGGGACGAACGACATGCTTCTGCCTTTTTTTTCGCACTCTTCTGTCGTATGACCTTTTTATCTGTAGCCTTCAACCTTTGGAATCACGCTCGAGAAATTCACGTATCAGGGTGTTGCATTTTCACGACGTAACGTAACGTAAGTTGTATTCGCACGAGTATAGTTGGAGAGGTCGAGGGAATTCGATCAATGGCTGTAGCTTTCTTTCGATTTTTATAATCAAGAAAGAAGTTATTATTATTTACGAAACTATCGAAGCTTTGAGTCATTGCGATAAATCAATGATTCGCTTATTATGAGAACAACTAACGTTTGTCGTGCAATGTTGAATCTCCTTTAAACCCTCAAATAATTAATTTTTGCTCTTACCTCAACAACGATTTAATCATTTGTCGTCGACTGAGGTGTAGCAACCGTGTAGCAAATAAATTTTCTTGTAATTCGAATGAAACTTAGTTCCTTTGACAAATTCATTCGAAGCGAGGATGTCGAAGGGAATATGTGGGATGTAACGGAAAGAGGCCAAATCGTGTTTATATGGAGCAAAAGGTCTTCGCTCGATGAGATTTCTCGTTCGTTGACTTTTACTGTGCCAGTGCACCAAATGTAGTACCAACTTTGCTTGGCGGTGTTCCAGTACCGTACCTCAATATACACGTACACTTTATAGTACTCCAGAACAGACCGACTTTGTACGTATATCCTCGGTGGATGGATTCGGTAATCATGAAGCAAAGGGGTTGGTGCACTCTGCGAAGCCATGCATACGCTTCGTAACGTTCATCGACGAGTTCTGCATTAAATACGGCTATAGACGTTCCGGTGTATAAACACGATACAACTGCTATATATGTTGAATCATAGATGTATAATATATCGAATACGCATAATATATGCCATGAAAATACGTTTGCAAACGCGTGATAAGCTACATTGATTATTTTCGCTATTGAATTTTCTCTTTTGAATTAAGAAAATAATTTTCCGTACGAGTTATGTGTTTAATAAAAAAATATGTTGTCAACTATTTTGTAGGAAAAACAAATGATTACCTTTGAGCGTTTAAAAAAATCTATAAAAATCATCACGAATTCGTCTATTTACTTATTTGTTGATTCTAAAAGATACCAATGAAAATTTCGACGAATCTGAATGTCTTAAAAAGAAACGTTAATCCAGTTAATAAAAACGTAAGATTTTACAAATTTTATTTCACTGATACAAATATTATAACTTTTTTTTTAAATATCTCACTCACAAAATAATATTTTAATGTTAATCCTCGACATAATTTTTGTTCTCAATTGAAATAAGTGCGTTCTTCTTTATGAAACTTCAATGCGTTTAACAACAATCACTCAAAAACGATAAAATATGCATTTTTTATTACTTTGCATTCAAGTTATTTACGATTACTCGATACATACGAATCTTTATAATATTTTTATACAATGTTATGAATATATATTTTGTACAAGTTTTCATTGTACTTTTCAACACTTGAAAGTGGATGAATAATCATTTGTTCATCCGCTTATCGAAGTCTTTCCGGAAATTTCGTGAACTCGTGGTAATCGAACAATGATTTTATAATGTAAAATTTATGATATATTTTATAATGTCACTGTAAAAATGTTTTTTTAGAAAAATGAAGCTACTCGTGTGGGAAATTTTGATCTAAATATTGATATATTAAATAAAATATTCATTTATGATGTAAAATGAATGTACGACGTACTAAATACATTAAAGAAGTCGCGTTTAATACACAAGTACTTCAACTTGATATCACGCTCGTGTATTAAATAAAAAATGCTAGTTTATGCATAAAGACGTTGTTAATACTTATTAAACTTACATTAATTTTCAAAATATTTTTAACGATCTATAATCGTATCGCCGTCGAGAAAATTGCATCAGTATCGTATAAAGCTTGCTCTTGCTCTGCCTTTTAACCAAAAAAAAAAGTATACATTCAAGAGACATAGAGTGAGAATGGCGTATGAATGAGCTGGGTTCGCTAAGTGAACGTCTTTGTATAGTCCAGTAATTTTCTGGGTTTGATATTCCTGTACGTATATTTACGAGACGTGAGGTAAAAATCCCCGAAGCCAGGTGCAATAAAGTGATACCGAAGCCTCTCGAGTGCTTTTACGACATTAAAAAAAGCGCACCTCGTTCCACTCGCTTAAAATAATAGGAGTTGAAAAAATGTTAACGAACCAAAGTATAACTAAAAATGTGTCAACCCTCTAAACGAACTATAGCTCTTTAGTTATAGTTGGTTAAACTATTTAATTCGAATACGTCTAGATATATATTTTATTCATCTTGTAAATATTTTCATTTTTCTAATATTGTCATTTTGTATTAAACATCTAAACACTCACTTGATTTGTGAAATGTATTTCTTCTTCTTTCAATTCCTCGATGGGCCACAATAAATTAACGCGCACCGTTAACTCGTTAAAGAATATTCGGTTTTACAATTTGACAACAGAGCTTTTCCGGATACCGGTTTGCGATAGTTGCAGAGACGCGTACGTCTCGTGGACTCACTTTGACAGGGTGGTGCTCCCACGAATACTGAGCCTCGCGGGGTTCGTGTCCTGGTCGATAAACCACCCCACCTAACCACCTACCTGAGGCATCAGTGAGCATCAAACCTCACCATTGAAGCTGCCTTCACACTGACTTGTCCAATGTAGTTATTTCCACAAATAAGTGAATGTAACCGTCCCCCTCGATTTTCTTATTCCATAGGAATCAGAAACTGTATCTTTCGTTTGTAACAATTCTCTTTCCAGTCAACGTTTCCCGTTGTCAAGTTACGATATAATCGGGTTTTTCCATAACGAAAAGGAAAAGTTAAAAAAGAAATATATTTTTCAAAGATTACCGGTCGAGCTTACAAGTCGAAAGCTATGTTATCGGCAACTACGTTATCGATTAAGTTGTTCCTGGAAGTTACTCCAACTTGCAGGAATACAGAATTTAGGAAAAGCTTCTGAAACCTATCACCTGGGATTTCGTTCTCGTGGCGTATTTCTATCATCCAATCGGATAACACAGCTAAAGCTTCGAGCTTCCTTACAAGCCAATGAAAAACGAGATTCATAGTTCTCCTAGCCAATCGTGTGTCTTCATTCGGCGCAAGGTGAACCGCGTGACCAAATATTTTTTTTTACAAAAACATGTGACTCGGTGACGCTAGAATGAAAATGCAAGCGACTTTATTTGAAACGATATGCCACAGGCCTCTTGTTCGATCCACCGCTAATGGCGCTTACTTCGTTGGTGTATGACATCATCTTAAGGCGATGTGTAACATGCTCAGTCGGTAACATAAACTGTAATCCGAATTTCTTCGTCCGAATCCGAATCGCAAAATAAATTCTATCTCTCTTACACCCACACGTATTTCACATCACCTTAAGACGAGGTAAAAGAGTCATCCCACGATGTACCACGTGACACCTGGTGTCCTCTCTTTCTCTCTCTCTCTTTCTCTCTCTCTCTCTCTCTCTCTCTCTCTCTCTCTCTCTCTCCTACTCACGCGATTCCTATGGTGATGTCACTCTCACAGACCAGTAGAATAGAGTCAGTATTTGGCCTCACCTTAAAATAACACCCGGGTAGAACCATTTGAGACAGATTTTTCTGAAATTCGATGTATAGTTTGTAACGTGACAAAATCTTCAAGCGCTACGTCCTCCTCGCACGACGGTTGCCAACACGATCTCGCAGGGCTGTAAGGCGTAATCGCCGTACTCTAAATAATTTTTTTTTGTTTTTTTTGTATTTTTTTTTCTTAAAATCGTACGACCGAGGAGCGGAGAGGAAGAGAAAGAAAGAGGGCTGCCCATACCTGTTGGCGGTTTCGGGATCGACTCACCCTTTCGTAGGAGAGAGAGAGAGGATACAGACATTTTCCATTTCTCGTGGTCGGGATCTATAGCTGTTCCGCTCGACGTTCATCTACGGCCAATATGCTATTATCTATTCTCGGTCATCCGATCTACTAGCAATAACCAGTCTATCTCACGGGGCTCACCTGCCGGATTGGACTACACGTGGTTATTATCTGCTATTAATATTTGCGTCGTCCAGCCGAGGCGCTAGACGCGGTCATCGTGCGACACCGGTTCCCCCAATTAACCGAGTTGGGCTCGCTAAAAGGGGGTCATAGTTCACGGGCACGCGTGCCGAACGGACCTCGAGACTTTTTCCCGGTTACCGTCGAGCGAACAGAACGTAGCAGCGAGTATTATATCGTCCCGATTGATAATTGATTTTATATGGACTTGGATCACTTTATTTATTTTTCTTATGTCGGACATTACTTTATTTTATTTTGTGAGCTTATGCAATGCGTGCTCGGTCGTCGTCCCGTATTTGGAACTTGGTCGCGAGGGATTGGTACGGCTCGAGACGTATCTCGCTTGGACTTTTGTAATCCGTTATTTGGAATAATTTAGGGATTTATATTGTTATTTTGGTTCACGATACTTTCTCGATTTTGCGGCCTGCAATGTGATAGTTGGGAGGTTCGAATCAGTAAAGGCTTCGCGTACGTGACCTTTCGACGTCCCGTAGTTATAGTTGTTGGATGTATGTGGGATTAGTTCGGTGTAGGCCGTATCGCGAGCCGAATTGCGAGGCGACCTGTCAAATTTACTTTGCTAGGCCGTGTTTTGGTCGTTTATCGCAACCGTCTGAATATAGGTCGTGTATGGGAGAGAGTGAGAGCCGAGACGAGTACCGGGATGAAATATGCTGCCAGAATAATTAAGTTTATGAATTGTTAAAGAGTTACGTTTACGGGACATTCTGTTTGAATTCATTATCAATGTTTATTGAAAATTCGTAATTGTTTGTTAAGAAATATAGAAGTTGCCCGAGTGGCCTTTGTAAGTCCCGTACCTGCTATCGTTGTGTAAATTATTTATTGGTGTTGTTTTATTAATTTGACTTTGTTTATTGTTCCGATCAGGGGTATTTATTGACCCTATTTTATTGATTTATTTTATTCATCGACGTTAATGACTCATTTCATCTGTATTACTGGATTTTATTTGCCTTTTATTCGAGGATAATTCTTGGCTTGACAGTCCGAACGACCCACTCTGCCTCGAACAGCTGTAGCTAGCCTGGGTTGAGTCTGGCCTAACATCTCGTTATTTTTCATTCCGGCGCGTAAGCACCTGGCGCCCAACTCGTAAGAGGAAATAAAAGGAAGGAAGAATAGCTTGGGTCAGCTATAGGTAACGTGGTACGTTGAGGAGCAAATTTACGTTACAAGTTTCATTCACAATAGGATCTAAATCGCTTTAAAGTTTTAGAATGATCATCTCACACAATCCAGAGTTACATGATATTAAAACTTGATTGTTTTACATGTATCGCATATGCCATGTCACATTCTCGTTAATTAAGCTTTTATCTCGAGATAGATTCTTATGAAAAACGAATATGTTATAGAATAAAATATTCAGAATTTTCTCGATCAGGTTCCAGAACCGTTCACTCATACGTTTCCGAGATTTTAATGTTCAAAGTGTGATAGGCATGATAAAGTTTCATAATGTGACAGCGCGTGAGTGGCGTCATTAATCCTCATCACTACGGCGCCGAGGTACTACCTTAAGACGATGTGCTACGATGTACCCCTCGATATGGGAAAAAGTCTCCGTCAAGATCGATCTTTCGCGTGAAAAGTGTATAACGGTGAGTTGTAACTCACAATTCTTCGGATCGCACAGTTGTCGTATTTTATCCGAACGTTCAATCGTGGCGTAAAAACTCGCGATAGGAAAATTCTGTTATCTGTTGTCACATTACTTTAAGGGGGAGACGAAAAATGTATGGGTGCAACAGAGAGAACGAAATTACATAAATATCCTAATGACAAATGTGTACAACTGTTGTAGTTCCGTCTTGTCTCAAGGATCACGTTTGATCTGCCGGATAAAAACTGTTGATAACAGTGCTCTTCGTCTAACGTTTCTAAAGGGCACCGTTGTCGTTTTTTTCCGACAGGTAATCCGTGGCAGATGAATTTGAGACAGAACGATTAATTTATCTCTCGCACTTACAGTGATCTCAGAGCTACAGAAATTATCCATCGCATTACCTTAAGGATCGCGGCATTGCATAAATCTCGAAAGATTCTCGCGTTCCGTTAAGCGTATCAGTTAAAAATTACGTTACGATTAAGCACTTTGATATACACTTTTGATATTTAATAACGTACACCACGGTAAACGAAGTTCTGTTAGTGAAAACGTTTTATTAAACTCTGAAAGTTTACAATAGTGGTAGAGTTCTTTCATTTATTTTTGTAGTTTTCTTTCATACGGTAGAATCACATATAAGGATTACAATGACTTATGTTAAATGTATATCTTACACGATCGTTCACGAACGGTATCCGCGCATACCCGGGAATAATAATTAGTTTCTCAAGTTTCCGCGGGTAAATAGAGTTTAAAATTAGCTGTGCGTGTGCATAAATATTACGTATGTAGTATATAAAAAAATATCAGACCGGAAGTTGGCGCAACGCGCATTACAAATAATCCATATATACTTGTTACTTCCTCCGAGTAGTTTTATTTTTTATTTTGTCTCTTTCACATATGTCGGACGAGATGATAAATTGCAAATATATTATCGCTGACAACAACTAAACTTCAACTTGCACGTTTTTTTTTTATTAGCGATCATGTGTCATTTCTTTCTATTTAAATTCCCACTCTTCAATTATTTCCTTCATTTTCTCGTGTCAGTTTAATTGTACGCGTGTGCAAGTGCATGTATTTGTGTTTATACATATAAAAAAATAAAATTTTCAGACGCTACGAGTTCACTTAATTCCACGACAAACACATTTATTTACTCGTATTATTGTTATCCTAGCGGAGCTAAAGCAACTATCGTTACAGAGTTATATCATGGTGACGGCGTCTCATAAACATCGAGCGTAAGTCGCTTTACTAATACGGGACTCGAGATAGACTGCGATACAATCAATTGCTTTGCGCAAGTTTCATACTCGAATAAGAATTTGATTTGATGCAACTATAGTGAAAATGATGCAACATCATTTCAAGACGATCGCGAGATTCAGGATAGATCGAAATGCGGCGACGATGCTGTAACAACTCGAATGAAACGTTGGTTATTAATCTGTAGCAAGTAATCACTTTGCACGTGACAACTATTTGTTGTTGCGTCTTCTTAACGTTGCCTCAGTTCCGTTAGAGATATTATACCGCGTTAACATATGTTTTTAATTCTCTACAAACACCTCTTATCGTTCATAATGTACGAGCTCTTTTTATTCATTCGTTAATACATTTAATTAAGTCGTATATGATTGTATGGCTTTTCTTATGTTTTCTTATTACGTGAAAATGTATTTGAAACATCTTGAATGAAGAAATAACGAGATTTTTTTTTCACGTTAGACGATTTATTTACTAAAAATGTTTGTCGTTCATAAATGTAACTTTCTTTATCGGATGTGTCCCCTCTACGTTTACGGCAAATAGTTAACATACTTTAAACATTCAGTTTATTACGCGTCAAAGTTAACAGTGTATTCACAAATGGCATTGATGCTTTCAATTTTTACACGTTCGCTTATGAAAGACAGGTGACAATTTCTTTCTATATTAAAAAAAAAAAGCAAATGACATTATTACCATCGATGAAAAATAATTTGCCGTCTCTCCTCAGGCAAGGACGTTGAATTCTTTCTTTAAAAAACATGCGGATAACAAGAATTTTTATCCATTTAAATAAGATATCATTTTATTTCCTATCATTTGGAAGATGATACACGAGATTAATCAAGTGGCAATTCCACGTGCAAGCTCGAGACTGGAGTACAGAGGTGGTTGTTTTTTTTTTTTTTTTTTTTTTTAAGTAAAAACTGCAGTTATACAGCATAGCGCAAATATATTGCGCAATTTGTCGAGCGGATGAGGCGAGCGTGGAGGACCTTTCAACATCAAAGATTTTGTTTATTTTTTTGTTTTTTTAATCCCCCATTGGTACCGAAAGAGACGTGGTCGACATATTCGACGTAGTTCGCGGAGACATTTTATTCTCTGTATTTTATAAGTTAAAACTTATCACCATTAAAACACTTTTACGTCGTTAGAGATAATTTGTATGTATATCATAGATCAATATACTTAATATATAGTGTATAATATATTTTATACTTCTATGTCTATGTATATACTTATATATCACTGTACGGAGTGGCCAAACAAAAATCGGTGCTGGTCTGGAATCGCACGAGCCTATTCTTTGACCACCCTGTACGTATCGCTTTGTAAATTATCTTAATTGCTTGTATAGACGTATGCTTATTATATATATATATATATATATATTTATTTATTTTCTTTATTTATTAGTAATAAGTTTAAGTGGACCCCAACGGTAGTCGAACGTATGTGCCCGCTTCTCGAAAATTCTCGGTAACAAGATATCTTCACCATCATTTATTTATCATTGAATTAAAGCTGCTCGCGAATTAAATTCCTTATAGATGAGAGTGATAAGTAATCGATCATCAGTTAAAATCAATAAATAAACAACAATTTTCCTTTGCAAGTGTCATAAACGGCGTATTGTTAATATATATATTTTTTTTTTCGACAAGCGGGCACCAGAGATTTTTGTTTTTCATTGTCGTTCCTTACAGTGTAAATATAATTTCTTTTTTCTTTTCGTGTAAATAGATCGTGTTTAAATACGTAACTCGAAAGCACATGTAGCACGCATAACGATGCGTCGCTTGAAATGTGTTAAAATACTTGGAGATTTTATTTATTTTGTTGCTCTTGTTGTTGTTGTTGTTGTTGTTGTTGTTGTTGTTGTTGTTGTTGTTGTTGTTGTTGTTGTTGTTGTTGTTGTTGTTGCTGTTGTTTTGTTACTTTATCGTCTTATTCGTACATAAATTCTTGTACTGCCTCGAATCGGGCAATACCATCGAGGACAGAAGTGCGAGTGCTGGATAAATCGTAATCGATTATTATTATTCGCGCGTCATATACATACACTTGTATATTAATTAATATGATGTGTGCGTACCCGGCGCTACTCCCAATTAATATCATTCAATTATAAGAGGTAATCGCTTCAGTGGTTAAGAAAAATTTATAATAATACTACATAATTTGTTGACGAATATTTCTTTGTCGCGCAAAAAAGATGCGTAACGTACACGTAAATCGACATTTCAATAATAATTGTACAAAAAAACGAGTCAACGTCTATCGATGATGATACAATTGTTGGTCATGCCCTTCCGGTGTACACAAACTCATACAATTTACGCACGCAATTAGAATATACACAATATAATATATTAATATACAGTATACAGATATATAGAAAGTTATAAAAGATAAAAGGATCGAGTACAATGTACATGTACAAATTGGCGAGATTTTTTTTCGTCTTTCTAGAATAGTCTTCGCCTTATTCTTTTTTTTTTTTGTTATTTTTTTCATTTTTTCTTTTTTGTCGTCAAGATTCGTAAAATCGTGCTATCAGTTCTACGTTTGTCGATCGGCGGAAAAAAAACGGAAGCCCGATACAACGAAAATAGTTCAACGATCTTCGAGAAAAGCTTTCCTCGCGATAGGATTAAAAATTATTTTTCGCTGGTCCTGAAGATTCATAGATTTCATGTTACGAGACAAAAGCTGCATGGAAGTTAGGCTTCTTCGGAGTGGGAGCCCTGCGAGCTGCGCTTCTTCTTATGGTTGCCATGGTGATGATGATGATGGTGACGATGATGATGATGGGGTTGCTGCTGATGCTCCGTTTGCATCAACGCATCGGTCTCTGGTTGGTTGTGATGTCCTACCAAGAGATCCAGGGTTCCTCTCGCTACCGGTGGTTGATCCGCGACTGGAGGTGGCAATGGGGTTGCGACAGGAGAATCCGCAGGCATCGGCATGCAGTGTAACACGTAGCACCTTACACCTGCTAGTATAATCCCTGTTGACAACGAAACCTTGCAATTAATTAATTGAAACAGTATAATCTCTGGCAAATCTTACACAATGATATTATAATCTCTCGAGAGTCATGTTTTGCATTTACAATCCTACATTTTCTAGTTTTCAATGGTAATTAGTAAAAACGTAATAGGAAAAATGTTTGAAAATATCTACAGAGTGCCCCTCGGGTTTCGATCGACTGTATATCTTTCGATTTCTCAAGATAATTGTCTAGGACAGCGAGATAATTAAAGCTAAAGAGTCCTTCCTTAACGATTCCAGGTCACACTGGGTAAGTTTTACCAATCGATCAAGTTTGTACCTAAACATCTATAAGGGCCTGGTTCGAATGGAATTTGTTTAAACATTTATCAAGGGTTTGAAGTATTTCCTACCGGTGTAGAACGTTAGACATTTGAATAAAGCGACAGTATCATACTGGCAGCATTTTTTTCTTTAAAAATATTAAAAATTGAAAACGTTATAATTTTTTTAGTTAAAAAGTGTACTTTTGGCGGATAGATTATTTTACGATTTTTTTTTTAACGTATTGTCATTTCATTTCTTATATATCGACTTGTCTTACATATTTTAGAACATTCAAAATAAGTTCCATATTTTTTTCGTCACATTCGGAAAGATAGTTTTCACACAGTGATCATTTGAAATTCAGCTGGGTACATATTATACCGTGTGACCACCGTGACATTCTACGAAAGTATGACCGGAAAGGGTTAAAGCGGTATATGTCAAGCCATTCGATTGATAAACGAGACAACGGATACTCAAATTTGGTACACGGTGTAATATTCTTTAAAAGAAAATGAAATACTTGTTATCGGTAAGATAAATCGTGAATTGAAAAAGGAATATTGATTTCCTCAGATCTTTGATACCCATTGCCCATTGCCATGAATTTGCAGACGCTTTGTTATGTTTTTGTGGAAATTTCTCAAACGTTAAAGACCACATAATGCGTCATGTCATCGAGATACAAGTGACTCCGTGTCTCTGGGTATTAAGCGCATCGAGATTATCTTACCCAATAGGAGTAGAGTAGTTCCAGCTATGAGTAATGCGAGCCTGTGGTCGGTGGTCGTTGCCCCCGGAGCTAGCTGGACCAGTCCAACCACCAGTACGACCGCCCCCAGTAACAAACAAACCACCACCGCGTGGAGTCCTGATATCTGTGAAGGAACAACCACGTTATCGTTATTCCATTAGAATTATTAGAATTTTTTTTCAATTTCAAGGTCTATAATATGTATGGTGCGATAAATTATATGAAAGTAATATTTTATTGAGATTTTTTGTCACTGCCAACGCTAATGTGCTTAAAATGGATGAGTCAATACTCACTTTTCCACAGAGATAGAGCTCGGGCAGGGGATCCAGGTGGCTGTTGGGTCCGTGAGGGCTGGGCGTCGGTGGAGAGCCCTGAGGCGGTGGCATCCATTGGCCACCCAGGTAAAGTTGGCTGGGACGTTTCAGCCTTTTCTCCTGTCTCCTGCGTTCATGGCGAACAGCCACAGCTGGCATTGCTCCGATCATCCTGTCATTAATTTTTTTTTACATTTCATGAAAAACGCATTTCTTCAAAGTGTTCAAAAAAATATCTCACATCAAAACATTGTGTTGCGTAAATCATTGCTAATAATTCATACGCATACGTTGTGTATTTTTTTTTTATTAATTTGGGGTCTTAAGCTTCGATCCTACGTGCTACACGAGACAAACATCGGTATTTTTCAACGTGAAACATATATTTGCGTTGTATAAAACTGTTTGTTAGCCCTTGCTACTGAAATATAGGTATTGAAATGGCTCGGAGTTTTATTTTGACTGCGCTTCCGATGACGTAATGCATTTCTCGGTAACGTGGGTTCGTGAACCACAAGACTCTGTGAACTTTGGTGACCTCGGATGACCCCAACCGGTCGATACGTCACTATAACCCGGCGAGAGGAGCCCTGTAGCTTGCTTCCAATTCCCCTTTCTAGCTTTCTCCCTCTCTGTGTTTCCTGGTAGTACCCGTGACATTTTACCCCTACAAAATGGACTCATTTCAGTGTGGTTTTCATGGGAGTCTGGAACCGGTTCGATATGATAAACCCTCAAGACCAACTTTAATGAATAATCATATTTTATAAAAGGCAAAATTGTTTGTTCATACCCCGGTAACCTAAAGACCCCGAAGTACCTAAATAACTTATAGAAGATGAAACTGCATTTTTATTATTAAGAATATTTACAATTAATAAATTGAAAAAGTTTATAACTCAGCAATTTTAAAATAGCCACTTATTCATCTGTAACCATTCTTTTCGGAAATGGATACTATTTTAAAAAGATCTATCCAAAACCCTGTAAAATATATGGCTTTGAAAATTATTAAAGAAAAATAACGATTAAATTTTTACGTATATTCATTGTGATGGAAGTTTAAACGCTCGTTGCTCTTCAGAAAGAAAACAACCAGCGCTCTATTCGGAGTCAATGTTTTTGATATCAGAGTCTCTTTCAAATGTACTTATATAGGGTATTTCACGTATCGGGCTTTAAAAGTTATTAAAACCCAAACTTAACATTATTTACTCATAAATGTTTACAACACTCGTACATTTTCTCAACATTTTTACAACAATGATTATACCGAAATCTTTATACAAATTGTTATTTTACTCAAATATTCGATAATCAATATAAAAATAAAAAGGGGGGAACCTATACATCCCTACGTCGAAACCTTGTTTTATATAATATAAATGACTACCATCAAATTTATGACGAGTTATCGACAAGAACGTTATTATAACCATGACAGTTCGAGGAAAAATAAATTCATTTCGAAAAATATTTGAGATGGACAAAAAACGTAGGTGAAAAAAATGCTTTGAATTGCAAATGGAATGGAAAAGAATAATTGATACCAATGACTCTATATTCACTCGTAAATCATGCTTTTAAACAAAATATTATTTTACTAAAAAAATCGTTAACCAATATGAAAATAAGCGGGAGGGGGAGCCTCTACGTTTTAAAACAAAGTTTCGAAGTATATGAAACCTTGTTTTGCATAGTATAAAATTGTACCAATAAAATTTTTGAGTTATCAACAGGAACGGTACTATAATCTAAATAACCTAAACTAAAAAAAAACTAAAAAAAGAACGTATTGTTTGAATCGGGGTTCTGAACCGATAACTCCATACTCGTTACGAGAGAGTTGCGACGAAGCAACCACCACCCCAATCAACTCTAATGGAGTACAATCAAAAGTTCCAATAATTAGAATTTGTATTAAGTTAACGCCATTGAAGCATATGATGCCTTCTCCAATTTTTCATACTTGCTACGTTAGGGAGCAATACACCCGAGCTACAATACCATAACCTACTTTTAATAAATATTATATACGGCGTAGGGTAACTGGAGTAGGTCGTACTGAATTACAGTTACACGTTCTGTCTAATCTGGTGAAAGATAACATTAAAAGTTCAACAAATACAATTCTTAAAAGTTATCCGGTTTTCCGAACGAATATCAGTGAAAAAAAAACTCACGGATAAAAGCTCGATAGAAAAAAAAAACTCATGAGTGCTCGGCATAAGAAAACAGTTAAGCTACTCAGTTTCCGAGGGAGTACATGTGTGAGTATGGCAATGCATAAGGGTGAAAGGTGGTGAACGTAATTACGGAAACATTGTATAAATTAAAAATATATTTATTCTGTATAATTAAAGAATACATCGTTTTTATTCGTTTTCATCGTTTTTCAAATAGTTTTACTATATTTCCAATTGTGCAATAATATACGTCTACCAAATGAAAGATGCAACGAGAAGAATAGGAGAGAATTTATACAAGATTACTATTATTTATGTCAACGCATCTAAAGCGAATCCATCGTTGAACCTTGGTGTTTCAAAAATTGTTGTCAAAAAATGATTCATGGGATACTTTTGTTGGTAAAAGTTTTGACAAATGAGAATTATTTTATATGAGAATTGAGTTGGCGCGTGTGCATATATATTTGTGTGTGTGTGTGTGTGTGCGTGTGTCAATGGATTTATTTTTGTCATAGACATTTTCGTTGGTATTTTTTCGAAATGTATTTTTTTTTTACATTCCTTCCATGTTCCGGGAGGAATTTAATTAACAATTATTTCCAAAATTCGTTGATATATTCATGGTATTCAAGAATATCGTGGATGTGCTATGATTAATTTCCTATAGGCACCGAGGGTACTTCATATAGATGCGTTTACGTTCGATCTACGTTATCCAGGGGTATCCATGCAAATTATTATCTCGCCTACGGCAGGGGTGTGTCGATCGTCATTATAGTTATATCATCCAGTTCTGCTGCGAGCTACGGTTTCTCTTCGGCATCGTGTTGGTAAGATCGAGATTTAGAGCAGTGGGTCAAAACTCGGTGTAGACTCGGATCGTATTCGTCGTGTCTCTGCTTCCGCGAATCTCGACTTACCACCGAGTAAACAACAATTACTTCCCCATTGTCGTAAGCGTATATCTCAAAACCAAGATTGCGTCTCCAATGTTGCATAAAGACCGTCGCTGAACACGGATACGCGGTTTGCTTGTCACTCGAACCTACCATCGATTTGTAGAACGTTACAAATTAATTGTCGCAGAATTCTCTAGGTCATGTGTCAGGGATAATTAGTTGTGGATAAATCTTGAATAATAATAGTGTGACGAAGCAGACGATGCTGGGATGCCGATGTTATTTGTTGCCACAATCATAATCAATTCTCCTCGTGTATACATTTATCTCACCGAATCTCGGGATTATTAATCGTTTCAACACGACAAAGCCGTATTGTCTCGTGGATTCTTTCAAGATACGATATTCCTGTATAGAGATACAGGAGGTAACTACGTTGCAGCGATTCTCCGGCCCGGATACCCTGGATATAAAATTTTATCGAGTTTGCGTGAGAAATTCCAATACCCAATCATCGATCGCAGGAGTCCAGACGATGACGAGCGTTGGAGATAATTGAAAAGAATTTGAGCGAGAGAGCTTTATAAA
Source organism: Cylloceria caligata (assembly GCA_963942595.1). Taxonomy (NCBI): domain Eukaryota; kingdom Metazoa; phylum Arthropoda; class Insecta; order Hymenoptera; family Ichneumonidae; genus Cylloceria; species Cylloceria caligata. The sequence continues at coordinate 3,658,157 of OZ012705.1, read as the reverse complement.
ACGGATTGTATACTGCGCGAGAGATAAAATATAGAAAAATCAATCAAGAGACGATTTATTCTCAATTATTTACCATCTGACTGCTAATCAACGATGATTGTTCTGTGCACGGAAAGAAAAAAGTTATTAGGAAAACTAATGAATGGCAAAAAATTCTGAAAAAAAAAAAAACAAAACGTAATAGTTGGCGTAGCGCCAACTACTCTGTTGATGAAAGAAACTACAATGTCGTTGAAAGAGTATCAGAAGGACTGTTATCAACTGAGATTACAACGCCAGCTCATCTGCAACCAATAAGTTTAAGTGAACCCCGAACGGTAGTCGAATCATATGTGTCCGCTTCTCGAATAATGTTGGCAAATAGATTTTTAACCTTCGTTTATTTATTATTTACTTGGAAGCCGCTTGTCAATTGAATTTTGTAACGATAGATAAGAGTGCTACTGATTCTTAATTACTCGGATATAAAATTTTCATTGTGCAATCCGCCATTTTCGTGCCGCCCGGAATTTAATCTCAATTGTAGGATTTACTGATACGGTACCGTGTAATAGTTATGTCGGTAGTATTATTCGAATTTCTTCCCGATTTGTATTACATCAAATGTGATGACCGGACGGAGAATTTACAGAAGTATCTAGAATGATAGTGACAATGACTTGCCGAAGTATCGAAGAGAGAAAATACATGTTGATCATCGGGGATCAAACCCGGATTGTTCAGATTCCGAGTACGAGCGCCAACCACTGTGTTGGTGTCACTTATATATTCTTCTCATTCGAATCGTCTACTTGTATGCAAGGTAGACATTGCTACACAAGCTTCTCGTCACAAATTATGGTATTCGATTAAATATGATAATACCATATTCACGGTAAACATATATACTGTACGCGTATTGGTGCCTGGTTAATAACTAATCTATCCGCAATTAAAATCACAAGGTAATGTGTTCCAGGCATCAGTTACATGCACAGGTACATGCGTATCTGTGCAATTTGGATTTTGAGCTTGAGGCATAATTTTAACACCGCACAAAAACGAATAAGTCGATGATGACAAACATTGTAAAACAGCTGTAGTATAGCGAACCATCAGTAAGGACCAAGTTATCGAGGAAATAAAGATAAGGAATTACGAAATAATAGCATCAACTAAATTACAAATTTACAGAGCGCTTCATAAAGTTTTATTCTCGAAAAGTCGTGCGTCGAATGTATATATGTGGTACAATAGAGAAATGCGATAAGAAAGCTTAGTCAGTAGGAATAATAATATAATAACAATAGCAAGGATATCACTATATATATATATATATATATTCATTTATATCTAATAGTTTTATAACGGTAATAAAGAGTTATTCGCTGAATTTTATAAACATCAATATTCCATGCAGCGGCGCCTTTACTCAATAAGTTTATTTTAAAAAAAAATCTTTTCCAAACGCCGTAAAAAATCTCGTCGATTATTTGGGTTATCGTAATAAAGTCAACAGATTTAATTAAACGAAAAAACTTACGCATTTTAACTTTAGGCGACTAGTTGCATCGCGTTATTTATTAATTTCTTTTTTTATCAGCTTTTATCAACTACTATATACTGATGTATAATATATGGATAATGTATTATAATTTGTAGACATTATAGATTTGTCCGATCAAGTTTTTCTATCGTTTTAATTCCATTGATTATATCGACTCGATCTTTCCACGTTAAATAAAAATCAGGAGAATCTGATGAAGCATAATATACTTAAAAAAGAAAACGCATCCACTGATTGGGCGAAGGATCGAAACGTTATTTTTTAAATAAAAATTTTTATAATTGGGTCAAAATATGAAATCTCAGTGGATTTTGTGCGTCGAATTTTAAACAACATTGGTTCGTTCTTGTGGATCCTTAATAATGTAATATTACATGACTACTCGTTAACTTGAGTTCGTTACAAGTGAAAAAATGTATTTATTCACGCGATAAAAAGACGCGAGATCGATACTGCGTCGAGAAAACATTTTCAATTAGACACGCGGAGATAATAAACTTTTTATTAGACTCGAACGGTGCTCGTTAAATGTCATTATTGACGAGATGCAACGACTCGACGCTTTCTATTAATATTGGAGTCTCCTGTATTTTGTTTATTTAATTATCGTTATTTCGTATTTATATCATCCAGAAGTGCGAGAATGGCATAGTTCTATCGAGCGGGCTTACGTTGATTTAATATAATTTGCCCAAGCGTGATTGAGTTACGGTTCGTTTTTTTTTTTTTTTCAATTTATTTCTTCAGTTACCGACTGTGTCACTCGCTTACGACATTTCATTTGCACGATGCAATTTTCTCTGTACAACCATCGACAATTTTACGAGGAGTTTTTTTTAAAACCTCACGTTCGTTGAAGAACAGTTTTCTTTTCATTAAAATATTATGGAACTCGCATCTCTCGAGGAAAAATTCATCTTTCTATATTGATTATGATCTATCGGAATGTCGTTAATTGCAGCCGTTTTCTTGTTCGAAAATTATTATTCATTGTTTCATTTTGTGCTATACGGCTGATCTACGTGTAGATGTAATTGAACTATTTAAAATCACACATGAAAGGTAACCATTTTTGTGTATTTCGTTTCTCGTTGCAAGATGGCGCTCGACCAATGGAGCTGACCCAATTTTTGATTGATATCTCTGGATGTGTTGTCGATATGACATAAAAACAAAAGCGAAATCAATGGGAAAGGCACTTTCACAAAACTCTCGACGGTTAAATAAATCGCTTGATATTCGCGGATGACGAAAACGTATGACGTTAAAATATTATTAAAGAAATATCGTGGAATGTTCGCGCAATGATTAAATTACTTCAAGTCGAGAGATTGAGTAAATCTCTACGATTTTGTGGACAGTAGATTCGTTTCTATAAATTTCTTACTTACAATTATTGTAAGTACTTATATTATATATATATATATATATATATATATTTATATTTATTTATTTATTTATTTATATATATAAATGTATATTTACCATATAGAATAAGATTGTTAAAAGAGCTTCACTTTGTCTTTGCGTGAGTCGATCTTTCTTTGGATCACAGAATGGTAGCGCCCGAGCGTGGCAATTTAATACATTCGCAGATTTTCGAAAACGATTATGATGCAAGGTGTAAGTGACTCGCCGCCATTTAATCTTACACAATAATGTTAATATATATTATAATGGTTGTAATATGGTGAAATTTCAAGAGCACACAGAATTCTGCTTTGTTTTCTCGTTGTGTACGCGCGTACCGTTGATTTTTATCGAGGACAAACAAATTCAATGATTTTTAAGCGTGCGAACATTAAGTTAAATATCTCGTTTTCGAAAATCTCGGAGTCTAAAGCTAGCGCACGTAGGTAAGTATTCAAGGTAATAAAAAATGGAATATAATTATTTAATTTTACATCTAAGCTTATCGCCTTTACGCGTATAATTAAATACAATAAATTAATAGTGTAGTTGAACATTGGACGATCGAGGATTCGAGTTTAGATTGCGCGGAAATAATACAATATTATTATTTATGTTATATTTAAACTATAATTACTTTAATTACGTTTTATTAACCCGAAATTGCGATTCGATCAATTTTCAAGCCTGATGCCAAAGGCAAATATACAGCGTGTTAAGGATATCCGTACCAAAACGAATATCTGTTTGATTACGTTGAAACTCTGTTAATAATTCGATTTTTTTTTTGCAATTAAAAGTAACATTTTTACGGTCTAGTTTTTTTAGTAATATGGGTCGAAATTTTCGTAAATTTACGTAGAAACTTGTTGAAAGCGGTTGACAATAATATAATATAGTAAATTTTTTTTCTTTTTAAATAAAAAATTAACACAACAAAGAGGATACTTTATGACAGATTATGCCCAAATCTGATGATGATTCACGATTTAGCTTTTATGGTTAATAGAATAAACGACAGACTAATGGCATCTTCTATCTCTTATCAGTTCTCTTGCGTTCAACCGCGAGTTTCTTTCTCTCGTAGTGTCTAACGCATTCATCGAAGCCCCCTCTCGTACCTCTTTTGTTCCTCTCGCTCATTCGTGGTAACGATATTCTTAAGGTACCTCGCATATCAGTTACGAGATCCCCTATTTTTCACAAGTTATATTTATACTTTCTTTCAACTATTCGACTTATTCGGTATGCGAGACTGTCACGCTGTCTAAACAGAAAATATGTCGTTCATATGAGTGAATTGTCAAGGAAAACCATAGATATGACTTGCGCTGGGGTTATTTCCATAAATACATACAAGATTCTACTGCGTACGCTTTCCGGCATTGAACGATGTCCTTCGGAATCAATTTAGCATATTCAAGAGAAAGCGTTTGCTTGCTTATATTGAAACAATCGTTCATGCACCTACGCTCCGTTCAATCTTATTTTGTTTTTTTTTTTCAAACCATTAAATTTTTATCAATTGCCACTACCAGTCTTTTCGTACATTCATATTTGATCATCGTTACTTCGCATATCCGTTGTTTTATCAAATCCTCTCTTGTCTCCACGTTTTTATACTACTATTCATTGTTTTTTTTTTATGTTGTTTTTCTTTTTTTTTCTGGTAATCGTACGCTAGATTTCATCATCGACATCAAAGGATTTTAGCGATTAATGAGTATGTTTGCATTGGCAAGTAATTCATACATACTTAACGACTACGCGATCTTTTAGACAGCGATTTCGATTAAATTAATGATATTCGATCGAAGATAAGTCTAAGTTTCTTCATCAATGATCTATTTTTCGTTTCATTAACGTTTATCTACATTTTCCTTTTAATTTTTCATCAATTTTAACTTCTCCGTATTCTTTCTTCCGCGATAAATTGTTCTTGGTCCTTAGATTACCTTACAATTAAAATCGTAAGTACTCCATACTAATTACTTATCGGCATCTCAGCCTCGTGGAGTTCCACGTACGTTACATTCAAGATTTTTCTTACATACCGATGTCAGACGTTTGGACATTACTTTGTTGTTATTCTCTTTATCTTCGATTATATTTTACTCCGTATGCGACATTGGCGTACGGTTCAGATCGAAGAACAAATTAATCTCAATCTTACGGTTATTATATTTGAAAAGTAGAAACATTTCTGCATAACTGTACTGCATACTATATATATTTATATATATGTCTGTCGCAAAGTTACATTTGCAAGAGGATAAATCCGTAATCGTTCAGTTCACATGCGTGAAAACCTGACTGACGATATGTCCTTGTTGTCCTTGTTTGTGTTTCTGGAATATGATTGCCCTCGTTGGCTTTATTTAGAAATATCGGGATACAGAGCATTGTGCACGATGTACTATGTCATTCCAGCATCAAAGACAAAATGTCTTTGATCGCGTCGTCGAGGCGCGGATGACAAAACGTTTGTTATAGTTTTTTTTCTTGTATGTTTTCAATTTTCCAGATGATTGAAACTGGCGTCTTGTTGTGTAATTCCGTGTCATCACAGAATTTTACGAAGATTCTTCAATGTCCCGTGTACCAACGTGTTACCGTGTCTCTTTTGTGCAGTTTTTCCCATGCGACAATTGGAAAAAAAAAGTGTTTGAATACAGGTACAAAAACTTCAAACTTGAGAGAAGGCTTTTTACTGCTTTTTGACTCTTCCTCATTGATCTATCATGTATTTACGAGGAATCAATTCCAAAGAAGATTAACGTCCTATCCGACTGAATCCGACATCATTTGTTTCTTTTTTTTGCACAATTCGAGTAAGTTCTCGAGGCTTTCAACTTTTTTCCCGACAGTCACCGATTACTCGTGCGATTTGGATTATCAAAAAGAAATATTTTCGGGACGTTCAGGAAAGGTCAATCCTTATAATTAGCCGCGCATAGGGCCAGCGAGTATCGAACCTGGCCTCATGGGCATTGGGAATGTTTTTGTAATTTCATACATCAGTCCTCATCTAGTTCCTCGACGGATGCACGTAGATGGGTCTGTGTTCGTGATGGTGATGAGAATTGTGATTTCCATTGTGCTTATAGTGCTTCGAATTTCCATGCAAAAGTTCTCTGGTCTCGCTGGGTGAACCCGGACTGAGACTGTTGGTAGTAGAGGTCTCAACGCGATCGCTGATTATCTCTTCTTCGGTGATCTGCTCGAGGAAGAGAGCGGACTGAGCGGTTTGATGATCATCGTTGGTAACGGGAGGCGGTGAATAAGCGGGTGGTGGACTTCTCGGCGGTGAACTGGATGTTTTTTCGCTTTGTACCTCGATTGAACTGCTTGACGTAACGGTTTTCAGTTGTTTGGCCTTTCTGGCGTGTCTCGTCGTGAGCCCACCGGTTTCAACGTCTCTCTCGAGTCTGTGACCCGATCTGGACCTCGTCAATTGTCTCTGCACGTACGCCTCCAGATCATTTTCTTCTTTCTTCGCGATAATGCGATTCAAAATAATGAGAAATATTCCAACGAGTACCGCGAATACTCCAGTTGCAACGAGCTCGTTCCACCAGCCACCGGTACTCTTGGAGCTCCATGTCGCTAAATCACCGGGCAGCAAACCGCTCACCAGTAGAAAACCTCCGAGCACCAGAAAAACTACGCCTATGTGAAGCATCCCAATTGACGTGACGACTTTCGAGTCGAGCATCCCTTGACCGGCTGCCCGATGCACCTGGGCCCGATGTTGATGACGTGGATGATGATCCAGAGAGCCGGTCGAGGCTCTCGGTGAGGTCAGACCACTCTCACCACTCTGGGCGCTGTAACGACGTTCGCGGGCGCGCTTCTGCTCGTCCCGACGTTTACGCTGACGCTTGATGGCCAGCGCCGAGTGCAATCCAACCGCGTGCATCCTGCAACACCGGAAATCACAGCTTGCTCAATAAGCCTGACACACAAATAAATTTGAGGTCTTTTATCTCCCTCGCTCTCTCACTCACTCACTCACTCACTCACTCACTCACTCACTCACTCACTCACTCACTCACTCACTCACTCTCACTCTCACTCACACTCACACTCACACTCACACACACGCGTGCGGACTCACTGATTCATTGACTCACTCACTCACTCGCTGTCTCACTCACTCACTCACTCACTCACTCGCTCACGCTCGCACGCACGCACGCACTCGCAAGCTCGCTCACTCACATACGCATTCGCTCAGACTCTATGCTCTTGTTCTTTTGTCTACTCAATCTATGTCAGCTCTGTCTCGATACAATTTTGAGGGTAGAAAATTTGCTATTATTTTGTCTCGTTCCTATATTTTTTTTTCTGATTTTACGTATTACGAATTACTGAAATATGGAAGAATTGTCACGGATAACTTCACGATTTCGGGGTTGCAGGATGCACTGTAACGTCGGTACTTTACTCTCGATTACGTCTGTTCTATATTTAACGCACGGTTTCTTTTGATTGTCTTTTTCTTTTTTAAACATTGTTTATCATCGCTGCAACAGCTTGTGTATAAAAGTTAGGCTTTACCTTCGCCGGGCTTCTCTTTTACTCCCAGAGCTCCACGAAGTCGTTTATGCGGCCAGCTGAAAATATATATATTACTATTCAAAAAAAAGCGAGGACCGGTGCACGAGTGCGGGTCAGTCCAAACGAACACAAGCGGATTTGGAAACCCAAACCAGCCCCAGAAAAAGGGATAGCTTGGATTAATTCCGCGGCCCGTTCCACCCTCGACCCATATTATGGTCAGTGGTCCACCGGGAAATGTTCCAAGCTCGCGTATAGTCGATCCGCCACTGAAAACGAGCGTTCTCGACTACCGAGCGAGACAAGAGTGCTGTTCGTTGTCGTCGTTGTTTCCTCGTTACGTGTGCGCTGTGCTTAAACACGAAGCTTTCGTACGAATCATTTCTTCATACGAAAAAAGACAAGGGTAAGAAAGAGATTCGTAAAGCTCCAACGCACCCTTATACCACAACTCGTCGGAAAATTACGGTAGAAGAGAAGAAGAAAAAAGAATTGAAGCCTTTTGTAGATTTTCACATCGAGTGCACACTTGGATTGAGAAAATTAAAAATACATATGAAGTATATTCACACGAATTAAAGTTCATCCATTTGAAAAACGACCCTCAGCAACCATTAAAACATTTATCTCTTGCGCTTGATGCACACAGGTGAACGCGATGGAGACGTCGTGAATTAAATCGAGAGATAACGAAACCTCTCGGGATTGATCTCAGTATGCCGGGTCGCGTGTTTCCAACCCCCTAGAGCACTCTAGAGTTCCTTTTCTCGAATGGAAAAGATATAGAAATCATGGACCTCGGCAACACGCAAACGAATGAATTCAAAGAGTTGGTCGAAGAGAAGCGAGCCGTATATTTGGAATTTTTTTATTCCTCGCTTGTATTTTTCTTTTTTTTTTTATTTCCGTCGAAAATATGGGTCGAGTCTCCATCAGCGCTCTCGTCGCTATAGCTCGCACGAGAAGCCAAGCCTTTCGAGAGTTTTTATCTCTCTCTATTGCTAGGCTTCTCTTTTTTCTAGATTTTCGTTTTTCACGTCATTCTCCGTATCCGAGTCTCGATTTATAGGATACTGTAAAAGAGAAGGTACGTCGAGTTGAGAAAGTTCCGTTTCTCTGACGACATCGAGTTTCCGGTAACTCGCACGGGATCCGAAGGAATGAAAAGCAAGGGAGAAAATAACTCGAGACAATGAGGGTGAAATAAGGGAAGTATTATGACGCAAGAACTTATATTATTGGTCGGCGTAACTACGATCTTTCATCGCTAAGGAGCAATTATTTAGCGTTATAAATTTTTCGATATCTCTACATTATTCTTAGAATTTGCGACTTCGTGATTCTCTTCCGCCCCATTAAAAACCTATCAAGTATCATTTGTAGTTACTGGCGTGTTACGCGCGAAATTCAATTGCATACGGTGTCATGCAAGATATCACAGGTACGGGGATTTTGAGAACCTGATTAAATTAAATACAGTTGCATAACTGTTGCGATGGTTATGATCGTTGCGATATTACTTTTTACAAATGTTTCATTTTTCTGTAGGTTTATTAGGTTATTTACGTTAGTTTTGGTAAGTTTGTAAGTTTTTTAACAAATGCAATATGGCGTACTCTGTAAAATGGCTAGTTATTATATTTCTTACAAAATGCTGTTTGAGGACCATGCCTCACAGCACGAGAATTAATAATAGGTCTTTCTCTTTCTCTCCCTCGTTTAATTATAGTGTTAGAGAGTGTAATACCCTCATGGGCTTTAGACGAG